>CM064554.1:34763638-34838638 GCA_032716605.1 Paralithodes platypus
AATGAGGTCCACAGTCCTCATAATTACAGGTATGTTGGTAAATGACGTGATCGTCGGTCATCGGGCTCTTTATCTTGGTGGAAGCTGGTTTGTTGCGGAGAACGAGGTTGGAGGTCTTGGGGATTTGTAATAAATTATTAATTTGATTTTGTTTTCCGGGTTGGTTGGGTGGACATGCTTGGAGATTATTTCTTTTAAGACGGCCTCGTCATTTTTGTGTTCAGAGGACATGTAATTGCGGTAGAAGATCTTAATTTCATTGGGGGGGTCAATGTTGGGAGGGCTTTGGGTGTACCATTTTTCAAGATGGTGGTTGATGGTGCTGGAGATGTCGGAGTTGGAGTATCCATTATTCACTAAAACTTGGGATAGTCTTTCTAGTTCCTGGTGGGTGTCGGCCCAGGTAGAGCAGTGCGTGAGGGCTCTCCTTACTTAGGCGGAGATGGAGGATAGAAGATAACGGCGGGGGCATTCACTATCGCCGTTGAGGCATTGTCCTGTGTTAGTTGGTTTAGTGTAGACGGTGGTTTTGAACCCATGGTCGTTCAGAGCTATGAGGATGTCGAGGAAGGGGAGTTGTCCATTGTTTGATTTTTCAAAGGTGAAGTTAAGTCCGGAGGAGGTCATGAAGCGACGCTGGAGTTCCTGTAGTTCGTGGAGGTCCTTGATTTGCACGAAGATGTCATCCACGTATCTACAGTAGACGGCGGGTCGTTGGGCAGCTAGGAGCTCTTCCTCGATGGTACCCATAAAAAAGTTCGCAAAAAGAACTCCTAGGGGGCTGCCCATCACCACACCGTCTATCTGCTTGTACATGTTGCCCCGGGGGCAAAGGAAGGGGGCCTCCTTGGTACACAGCTCCAGAAGTGTTTTCATCACCAGTGTTTAGTACCATCGAGTAAGAACTCCTAGCTGCCCAATGACCCACCGTCTACTGTAGATACGTGGATGACATCTTCGTGCAAATCAAGGACCTCCACGAACTACAGGAACTCCAGCGTCGCTTCATGACCTCCTCCGGACTTAACTTCACCTTTGAAAAATCAAACAATGGACAACTCCGCTTCCTCGACATCCTTGTAGCTTTGAACGACCATGGGTTCAAAACCACCGTCTACACTAAACCAACTAACACAGGACAATGCCTCAAAGGCGATAGTGAATGCCCCCGCCGTTATCTTCTATCCTCCATCTCCGCCTATGTAAGGAGAACCTTCACGCACTGCTCTACCTTGGCCAACGCCCACCAGGAACTAGAAAGACTATCCCAAGGTTTAGTGAATAATGTATAATCCAACTCCGACATCTCCAGCACCATCAACCACCATCTTGAAAATTGGTACACCCAAAGCCCTCCCAACATTGACCCCCCCAATGAAATTAAGATCTTCTACCGCAATTACATGTCCTCTGAACACAAAAATGACGAGGCCGTCTTAAAAGAAATAATCTCCAAGCATGTCCACTCAACCAACCCGGAAAACAAAATCAAATTAATAATTTATTACAAATCCCCCAAGACCTCCAACCTCGTTTTCCGCAACAAACCAGCTTCCACCAAGATAAAGAGCCCGATGACCGACTATCACGTCATTTACCAACATACCTGTAATTATGAGGACTGTGGACCTTATTCCTATATTGGCATGACGCAAACTCGTCTTTCACGTCGGTTAGCTCTTCACCTTCAGGCTGGAGCCATCAAAGACCACTATCTCACCCCCAACCACCCCCACCTCACACACAACGAGTTAGAGAAACACACCACCATACTCGATAAAGACAGTGACCCAAGGAGATTATCTATACTCGAAGCGTTATGTATCCAAGCCTTACATCCTAACATCAACAACCAAACTCTAGACCTTCAGATCCTTCCTTCTGCCAAAAGGCACTACCCTACAGGACCTAACGCCCCCCCCTCGCCCCGCGGTGCCCTTGACACAGCCCCCTGCGCTGCCTCCTTCAGCTTCGTCTTCTACCGGCGCCACACGTACCACGCAACTTAGGCCACGCCCCTCGACACGCGGCCAATCAGCTTTGACCCCGCCAACCGACCAACACCATCCCGCATCCAGTGCGCCTGCGTGAAGCGGTTCCCCCTTTTGCACTCCTAGAATACCCCTCCACCAATAGGAGACTTTTGCCCCCTGATTTTTGCCTCCTCTGATCCTCCACCCTCTATATATACCCTTCCTGTTTACCTTTTATATCATTCTACCCTTACTTGATAATGCTGGTTGTCCAGTGAAACGCGTCGTATATCCTGTATCATGTACATTTATGTAACCCTGTACCACCATGAATTTTGCTCATCTCATTCATCTACTTCCTGCCACCCAGCGAAAACTCATCAGAGACCTGGAAACTTTGAATAATAAAATTTCCAACGCAGAAATTGCCATTTCTTTCAACCTCGTATGTATTAAAGAAAATGTATTACCTGGCTTTACTAACATATATATATATATATATATATAATATATATATATAAGAGAGAAAGGAGAGAGAGAGAGAGAGAGAGAGAGAGAGAGAGAGAGAGAGAGAGAGAGAGAGAGAGAGAGAGAATAACTATAGTTCTCAGGTCGATCCAAGCTAACAAGAAATCCTGTGTGTATTCAATACAAACTGCTGTCAATATAGAGAGTTTGTTTTCCAATCGTCTATTCACCGCACCGAGCATTTGTCATTATATAAATATCTCTCTCTCTCTCTCTCTCTCTTACACACACACAAACACTGCCTATATATTTCTAACTACGATATATGGGGAACTAGATTATGATTAGTTGCTCCAGGCTCTCCCTCTCCCTCTCTCTCTATCTCTATCTATATATATCTCTCTCTCTCACACACACCCACATACACAAACGGCTCGCTTTAATATAATGCAGCAAATCCCCTTTCACTGATTCCAAATATTTTTCGTTGGCTTTTAAAACTTTTCTTCTCTCTCTCTCTCTCTCTCTCTCGTGATATTTTAAACATTGTGTGTGTGTGTGTGTGTGTGTGAGAGATAGAGAGAGAGAGAGAGAGAGAGAGAGAGAGAGCGAGAGCGAGAAAGACGTGAAGGAATTAAGAAAATAAACAAAAACAGTAAAACATAATATACAAACAATAAAATACAATGGAAAAGACGAACAGAAAATCATATACAAATAAATTCAATAAACAAGACAATGGAAATGGGATATATGGGAAGTATTAAATATGGTTTATGGATCCCCTTCTCCCTCTTGTTTAGCCCCATTACGTTTGAGATTTTAACCCTTTGGCGCACCTATAGTTTTCTATTTAAGTTTTTCCCACTCCAAAAAATATCAAGGCTAGTGGGCTGGCTCAGAACTGGATTTTGGGGCCTGGTGATAATTTGTTTCTGTGCTGTTTTTATCCACCAAAAAATCATTGTATATGGATAAATGAGGTATCATCGACTTCGTTATAGATTGAACTTGAAGATAAACAAATAAAAACATTAAATAAATACAGAAAAAAACACATTAGGGCACTCGGTAATAAGCATTGTAAACAAAAAATCGATATACCTAATTTCCAACTCGCTCTACCTCAAACTTTTGTTAGAGAACATTTTGTATTAGCATACATAAATGGAAGCGGAATTTCATGAGGATTCCATCGGTAACTTCAGAATTACGATAAACCAAATAGTAAGTGAGATAAACGAATAAACGTGAAAGTATTGCCAAAACTGATAAAAACTTGGATTTTGGCGCGCCTAAAGATAATTTGTTTCTGTGCTGTTTTTATCCACCAAAACAAAATTGTATTTGGATAAATGAGGTATCATCGGCTTCGTTATAGATTGAACTTGAAGATAAGCAAACAAAAAAATGAATAAATACAAAAACAAACACATTAGGGTACTCGGTAATAAGCGTTGTAAACAAAAAATCTAAATACCTAATTTCCAACTCGCTCTACCTCAAAAGTTTGTTAGAGAGTTTTTTTTTATTTGCATACATATATGGAAGCGAAATTTCATGAGGATTCCATCGGTAACTTCAGAATTACGATAAACCAAATAGTAAGTGAGATACACGAATAAACGTGAAAGTATTGAAAACACTGATAAAAAAAATGATTTTTCGCACCTGGAGATACTTATTACACATAATAGATACAGAATACATAAGACTATCAAAATACAGTAAATAAATACAATAAACAGGTAGGAAGCAGGAACAAACACTTACGTCTTCAGCGATGTTGTATGGAGGATGCCAGGTGCCATGACTGTGTGTGTGTCTGTCTGTCTGTATGTATAAGTGTGAGTGTGTGTTTGTGTGTATTCATATCGAACAAATATGATTGAAACAAAAATAAAAATAAAAATATAGATATATATATAGATATAGATATATATATATATGAAAAGCCTCCACCCTAACGGGACTGTATTGTGAAGAATATCTGTGAAAACAAAATGAAAGCGATTTATAGAGCATTACATCTTTACTGTAAAAGCTAAAAAACAAAGTGAACTATATTCTTCATAATACAGATCTTGGGCCCCAATCACGCCCATGATTGTGACAAACAGCCATATGAAAATATGTAGCTATATATACATATATAATTATTTAGAAACAAATAATTATATACACATATCTAGACTTCATATGTTCGTATATTCATATATATATATACAGTATATATATATAATTTTTGTTTTTCTTTTTTTTTTACCTTACACAAAAAAATACACAATACAAACAATTACACAATACAAATTATTTACAAGTATACAATTATTTACGTGTGTGTGTGTGTGTGTGTGTGTGTGTGTCATTCACGGCTGAAGCCCCTGGATATTGCCAAGTGTGTGGAAGCGGTCATAGCAATTCCCCACACGCAGGGGAACTTCACACACAGGGCATTCATTGCAGGTGTCACGGCGCCTCCCGTAGGCGATGTAGCACAGGTGGCACCGGAGCCTTTCCATGTGTTGAATTGAAGCACGGTAGTGCCCCAGTGTTGTGTCGATGCGGATGTGGTCGCTCACAAAACGACGCCTCTTGGACGGTGGCGCATGTGGAGGAATGGCAACTGCAGGTGGAGGAGTGGCAACTGCAGGTGGAGGAGTGGCAACTGCAGGTGGAGTGGCGACTGCAGGTGGAGTGGCGACTGCAGGTGGAGGAGTGCCGATAGCTGCTGGGGAATCGGGGGCGGAAGGAGCAGGAGACACTCTACCTCCTCCACCTCCCCTACCCATCCGGAGGCGTGGATCAATTGGAGCTCGGAGGTGTTTGGGGAGATCGGGAACACTGTTTAGTGGCCTCCCCGAGAGTGGCCACTCCTCACTCTTGTATTCAACCATCTTCTCGACAATAATTGACATATATTGTTTGAGTGTGATTGGTCGAGGTGCCACAGACTTCTTGAAGAGGGTGAACGCATTGAAAAGGGACATCTGAATGAAGTACAGGGAGATTTTCTTCGTCCATTTCACCGTCTTCCTCGGGATGGGGTAATATTTGACCATCTGGTCATAGTGATCGACCCCACCCATCAGTTGATTGTAGTCTTCGATCATCACAGGCTTGTTGATGGTCTTGACTACATGGTGCAAACGGTTATCTGGCCCCTTTTCTTTGGTTCGCACATTTTTCTCCACGGTATCGGTGGTGTGCATTGTGGATATCATGGAAACAACTTTCTTGTCTTTCCACAACAGCACATGCACACCATCTTTGTGCATGGAATCCTGGGCGTAGTCTGCCAGACCTCTTTTCTGCTTCGCCAGTACCTGCAGTCGATTAGGTGCCCCTCTCAGCAACCGGAGCGTGCCACACGTATACACCTGCTGCGCCAGGAGTTCTTTGCACATTCGTACAGAATTGTAATAATTGTCCATGTACAATCTGTACCAATGGCCAGTTATTGGTACTATGAGGGCCCCCACGGTTTCTACGAGGGTCTTCGTCACGCCCGTGTACACCTCCAGATTTGTGATAAACCCGGACTTTGACTCAGACAAGATGTACAATTTGATACAATATTTGGTGGGCTTCATAGGATTGTACACCTTGAATCTGAGCATGCCCTTCCACCCCAGCGCTCCTTCATCCAGGGACATATTTTCTGTGGGGGTGTACACGACCTTGAACTGCTCTACAAAGTACTCCATGACCTGCCGCACCTTTATCAGACTGTCTTTATTTTGCAGGGGCACAGCATTACTGTTGAATGCGTGGAAATGCTTCAGAATGGCACGGAAGCGGTTCCCACTCATAGCCTGCTGGAAGACTGGGTACTTATGTATTACGGTGTTGCGCCAATAGTCCCGCAGCGAAGGCAGCTTGATTATGCCCATCAACATGACGAGCCCCAGGAAGATGGACATTTCCTTGTCATTCACTTGATACCAATCCATAAGAGATGTATCCAGGAACTCAGCATACATATTTGTCTCACGGGTCAGAAATCCCAGCAACTCCCTCGTGAAAAATAGCTGGAAGAATCCGAGGGGCGTTCTTGGAGGACGAGCATTTAGCCCAGGAACTGCTGTAAAGGGCTGTATGTTGGGGATGAAGGGCGACGAACTCCAGCCGACATCCCGGGGGTCATCTCCGGCAGGAGGCGCAGCTGGTAGTGGTGTGGCACGGCCCCTACCTCGCCTGCCGCAGCCCTGTCGGCCACCACGAGGGTTAGCTCCGGCAGGAGGCGCAGCTGGTTGTGGTGGTGGTGCGCCACGGCCGCCACGGGGCCCAGGCCCGCGGCCCTGTCGGCCACCACGAGGCCTCCCTCCTCTGCCTCTCATTGGGCCACGGCTCCTACGTTTCGGGGGTGATGGTGATGGTAATGGTGATGATAATGTGGGTGAAGATTGTGGTGAAAGTTGTGGTGAAAGTTGTGGTTGTGGTGAAAGTTGTGGTTGTGGTGAAGGATGTGGTTGTGGTGAAGGTTGTGGTTGTGGTAAAGGTTGTTGTTGTGGTGAAGGTTGTGGTTGTGGTGAAAGTTGTGAATTAATTTGAAATGGGTGTAGTGTGTGGTAAGCTATTGGTGATAAAGGCTGTGAATGAATGTGAGTTGGGTGTAGTGTGTGATATGGTAGTGGTGATGCTCGCATTGTTTGCAGGTGGGCGATTGATGGGGTGTTGAGGGGGGTAGGTGAGTGGCGTAGGCAGCCTGGGGCGAGTGAAATATGATGCCCTCCTCACTGACTTGGCTAGTGGAGAAGGGCCTAGGCAGGGTGGAATGAGAGGGCATGGTGATAATACCACTTGTTCCCGGTTGGGCATAGGGTGGTGCATGAGGCATTGTGGTGGTGGTGGTGGTGGTTAGGGGTGTAGGGAGGAGAGAAGGAGTGTCATATACACGAGGCCTTATGGGAGTGGACGTGGTGGCTAGGAGTGTAGGGAGGAGGGAAGGAGAGTCATATACATGAGGCTTTATGTGGGTGGTGGTGGTGGTGGTGGTATTACGTGGCAAGGTACAAGGTAGCATGGTGGTACATGCGGGTATGGGGGTGGTGGTGGTGACAGGCACGGTGGACAATGGCGTATGCATATCAGTGCTTGCATCAGAGTCAATGTCACTAAGTCCACTATTCTCTGCATCCTCACACCATTCATGGGTGGATGCATTATCATCATCATTATCATCACTGTCACTATCAATGAATAGTTGATCTAAAATTTATTTTCGATCAAGGCCTTGACGACGAGCCATATTGATCGGTTAGTAGGTAGGCTACTCTGAATTTCAAATTCTAACCTTTGAAATCACTGAAAAAAAAAGGAAGACACAATAATTATTTTGCACTAAAACACTATATTTGTGTACAATATTGCACTATAACACTGTAAACACAAGCTTTGCTGGACGTAAGAGCGAGCGAGCGAGCCAGCCAGCCAGCCAGCCAGCCAGCCAGCAAGCATGCAAGCGAGCGGGGCAAAGGTCTTGAGGCACACACACACGCTCTCCCGTGGACGCTGACTGAGGCGAGACTGAGGCTTCCTTTGCCACAGTCCCAGCCTCCGCGTGTCTACCCAGGGAAGCAGAGGGGGTTGCCATTAGTTTCCATTGAACTTGATTTGATACCTAATATCTATACCAAATATGACGCGCGTCGGACGAAAACTTAATTTTTGGCGAATATTTTAAAGTTTGATGACTCTTATAGAGTCATCGTGCCCCTAGGAAAAAACACCTTATGGCTCGGAACGAATCCACGTGCGCCAAAGGGTTAAGCTGAATAACAAGGCTAACGTCAGGCATCATAGTAACGCAATCATGTGTGTGTGTGTGTGTGTGTGTGTGTATTTCCCAAGAATCTGTGGAAGGAGACAGCTGACCCAATTCACACACTCCCCCTCTAAAAACCTCTTCCAAAAAAAATATATATAGATAGCATAAATAAATAAATACATAAATAACAAAACATAGACAAACAAAATAAATAAAATAAAATATAATATAATTAAAATAATATTAATTTGGAAGACAAGGATGAGAAATGAAAAAAATACAAAAAGAGAAATGAACACACAAATAAAAAAAGGTTATAATAAATATAATAAAATATACTAAAATTTAAATAAAATAAAATTAATCAATCAATATATAAACAAAACTAAAGAAAAGTAGGGGAGCTGAACCTCAGCTGAGCCCAGAAGTCAAATTTGTTTTATTTTTTGTCTTCTTCTAAAATGCATCTTTCAACATAGGAGAATAGCATTGGAGGGAACAAAACACATATCGCATCCATAACCCCCTGGGGCGGGGGTTCGCCCACGCCCCCCGAAAAACTAAATTTTTTGCCTTCAGCCACCCAAAATAAAAAATTGTGTCTTTTGTCAAAAAGGCTTCTGTAAGCAATAGAAATTATCATATGAGGGCATAAACACCCATATGACATTCCCAGCACCCCCTTCTGGGGGCCCCAATATCATGGATTTTGTGACAAAAATATGTGTAATCGTTTGTCATACTAAATTTTTTATTTTGTTTTAAATTTAGTTTGCCATCAAACTCCGCTTTCTATGAGCGCGTGCCATAGAAAACTTCCAAAGGAGGCCTAACTAAAGCATTCTCCCCACAATGATGATTTGGAAAATCGATTTTTAAGAATTTCAATTGCCAGAGATCATATTTGGCACTTACGAGTGCCACTACATTTTTTTTGTATTGCTCAAATTCGTTCCCCACACTATACAAAGGGCTATATAGCAACGCCTGTCCATTCTAATAATGGCCGTTTCGCCGAAAAATTCAGAGATTCGACCTTTTTCATGCCAAAATCAGCTGTACCCCAAAAATAATTATATATATATTTTTTCAGCACCTTCTATAATTCAATATGGGAAAGTGAGGACGCTACGTTGTAGGGGATGCTTGTAGGATACGCCATACAAACATTGCGGGAAATTTGAACAATTTTCAGTGACTAGTGGATTTTTCAAATAGTGCAATGAAATTTTGCGCTCGCGCGCCCACACACATAGAGAGCTGATTTTTTCAGCGAGTCCTATAATTTCCATTAGTAAGAAGATGGTATAATGCCAGAAACAAAATCTCTTATACAGGGTGAATTGGGGGTGTAAGGTTCAGCCTCCCCTTGTACAGACAGGCTAAAAAAGTAAAAACAAAAAGAAAAAGAACAACAGCAGTAAAACCTTGTCAGAAATGTAAATGACACGTAACACACTCACCCACCCCCACACACAATGACACACACACATACACACCACCACCACCATCACACTAAGACAAATACAAAAAAAACATTCACATACACACATACACTAACAATCACACACAAAAACACACACAAACACATGCACAGATTAGAAAAGATTTTGTAAAAATTGGAATGGAAACTTTTATTCCTCATCAAAAGTACAGTAAAAGATCTAATTCACCTAAATGGTTTGACCATAATTGTGC
Source organism: Paralithodes platypus (assembly GCA_032716605.1). NCBI lineage: Eukaryota > Metazoa > Arthropoda > Malacostraca > Decapoda > Lithodidae > Paralithodes > Paralithodes platypus. Next base: position 34,773,548 of record CM064554.1, read on the forward strand.
TAGAGTAACTGAACAAAAAGCAATAGCCTACAATGCATACACAAGATCAAAAACACATGAAGCCTTTAATTACTTTAGAAACATCAGAAATCATGCCAAAACTGTATTAAACCTAACTAAATCAAACTTTCTCCACAAGCAGGCAAATAAACTTCTAAATAATCCAAATGATAACAAAATATTTTGGTCTACTCTTAACTCATTTAAATCCAACTTCACTACTGCTTCATCCATTCCACCATTAAAATCTCCGACTGGCAATCTTGTAAGTGACCCACGAGGTAAAGCTAACCTTCTTGCAGATATTTTCTCCACCAACTTAGATGAAATAAATCAAGATGTCCATGTACTTAATTTTAATTCGCCTGAAATTCCCTCACTTAAGATCCGCACCAGACATGTCAAAACTATTTTGCAGAATCTCTCGGTAGATAAGGCTCCTGGTCCAGATGAAATTCTTCCAATAGTACTTAAGAATTGCTCCTTGGTGCTCGCTCCTGTATTGGCAAAATTTTTCCGTCTGTGTACTCATACCTCATGCTTCCCAGTGCCCTGGAAAGAAGCAAACATCCATCCAGTTCCTAAAAAAGGTGCCTCCTCAGATCCATCAAACTACAGACCAATAGCTATAACTTCCACTCTTGGTAAAGTCTTTGAAATTATATTAAATAATCACATAATTAAGCATCTTGAGAATAATAAATTAATCAGTGATAGGCAATATGGTTTTAGACGATGTCGATCAACTGCAGACATGATTTGCCTTCTTACGCATCAAATCAACCAAGCTACAGACCAACATGGTGAAACACATACAATAGCACTGGATATATCAAAGGCATTTGATAGAGTCTGGCATCAATCCTTATAGTCGAAGATGTCACACTACGGCCTTGCATCATTAGTTCCACTAATTTCTTCTTATCTTCATAACAGAAAAATATGTGTAATGGTAGATGGCCTTTATTCTCAATTTCACTCAATAAATGCTGGTGTTCCCCAGGGATCAGTTTTGGCCCCAATTCTGTTCCTCATTCATATCAATGATCCCATATCTACCACTCATAATCCAATACATTCCTACGCAGATGACTCAACACTCCACAGTTCCTTCACATTTACCAATTCTTTCACCCAACCCGATCTTATAAATTCAAAAATAAACACTGCAATTTCTCTGAACCAGGACCTTTCTAGAATTAATGGATGGGGACAAAAGAATCTAGTTTCCTTTAATGCACAGAAAACCAAGTACATTCAATTTTCTAACCGACAGAATCTCACTGACTCCCATATATTTGTTAATGATGTAAATATTCCCACTTCCCCTAGTATTGACATTCTCGGTGTAACATTAACTACTAACTTGAGCTGGACACATTATGTTAGAAGCATTGCTAATAATGCCTCTAAAAAACTGGGACTCCTGTACAGAGTTCGAGAATTCTTCACTGACGAGCAGTTGGCCGTGATATATAAAAGTCATGTGCGTTCTCAGATGGATTACTGTTCACCTCTGTGGGGTGGAAGTGGAGTGGTTGCATTGAGGCAGTTGGACAAAATTCAAAATAAAGCTATTAGATTAATCAATAACCCTGCAATCACACAGGACCTTCCTACATTATCCATACGAAGAAACGTTGCATCCCTTGCATTATTCTACAGATATTTTCACAGCAATTGTTCCGAGGAACTTGCTTCAATTGTGCCGCCTCTCCATATCTTTCCCCGTAGAACTAGGGCAGCTGAGAGCGCCCATGAATTTACACTTTCTCCTCCACAATGCAGGACTTCTGCTTATCAGAATTCATTTATCCCCAGAGCTACTACTCTTTGGAATTCACTTCCCTCGAATTGCTTTCCACAAACTTACAATCTACAACAGTTTAAATCCAGTTGTTACAAACATTTTATGAATGGAGGATGCCTTTAGGCACATGGACCTTTTTGTTTTATCTGTGTTTTTCCTTCCTCTGTTCATTGTCTCTTAAACAAACAGACATACAGACAAACACACACACCACACACCCACAAGGAAAACACAAATCACATCCAAATTATGCCATGTCAACAAGGGAAGAAAAACAGGCAAATCAAACAAAAAACTTGAGAATTTAGAATGAAGCAAAGAATAAAAGTAGAAAAAAAGAATAAGCCAAGAATAAGCTTACCAAGGTGAAAAAGTTACTATATTCTATTTTTATCCAGCTGAGGGTAAATTGCCATGTTAATATCTTGGTTATTCAGTTATAAGGTAGACGTTGTTGCCAAATATGTCGCGTCGGCTGAGCGCCCTAGTTCACTGTACTTTGAGTGCTAGCTCTGATGGTGGGGGTTTGAATCCACGCGCCGGAAGGCGCGTGGCCAGGCCTTGAAATGTTATCCTTAATAACTATTTTGCCGCTTTAATTCTCAGACTCGAGAGAGAGAGAGAGAGAGATAGTGAGAGTGTGAGTGAGTGAAAGAAAAATAGAGTAAATAAGTGTTAGATAGATCGATAGAGAGAGGGAGAGAGAGAGAGAGAGAGAAGAAAACCCCCCACAAATTTTACGGTATGGGGGTGTAGATGGGACACAAATATGGTAAGACAGAGAGGGGGGGGGGGATAATGGGCCTATTAAGGGGAGTAATGGTAGATGCTGAATAAGGAGGGGGGGGGGGGGGGGGTGTATGGAATAAAAGCTTGGGGGGGGGGGGGAGTTGAGATGCCCTATTTTTATTCTCTTATTTTCTTTCTTTCTTTCTCTTACTTTCTTTCTTTCTCTCTTTCTTTCTTTCTTTCTTTCTCTCTTTGTTTCTTTCTTTCTTCCTTCCTTACTTGCTTGCTTGCTTTTTTTCTCCTATGTGAGTGAGTGAGACAAAAGGCAGAACTGCCTGTGGCGAGTGCCTCCCCCAGAGTTGAAAGAGTGACAGGGCCAAAATCAAGGGACGTTCGAGCCAAAATGTTTGTTTTCTGTTCTTTCTTTATTTTGTTTGTTTAGCATCTACGTTGTAGTTTTTTCGTTTGCTTCAATGTTCATCACAGTTTTATATCTTTCTATCATTAATTAATTATTTCTCTATGTATTTCCCTCTTTTGTTGCTTTACCATATTGGCCTACTGTACATTTAATTTTCTTCCTTTCTGTCTTCCTTCCTTCCTTCCTTCCTTCCTTCCTTCCTCCTATTCTTTCTTTCTCTCTAAACCATCTACGTTTAATTGTCTTAGTTTGCTTTATATTTCAGACTCTGAAGAACAAAATCGCCGAAAAACTGGGGTCTAAGTGCTATCCTGTTTACGGTATGGGGGAGTTAATGGGACAAATATGGTAACATAGAGGGTAGGACAATGGAGCTGTTACGGAGGGAGAAAGGGGGAAGCTGAATGTGGGAGGAGGGGGGGGGGTATCGAACAAAAGCATGAGGGAATGGGACAGGCGTGTTATGGGGAGGAATGAAAATACGTTTTTATTTATTTATTTATATTTTTGTATATATATATTAGTTTTACCTTAATTTTGTTTTCCTTTAGCATTTAACTCTCTCAGTACACCATGGCGTAATCCTTCATTTCATTATGGTTATTATGTCATTATCTTGATAAGGTCTGGAGTTAAGGGGGGATGAGCGTATTAATTTTGTATTTACTCATTTAAGTATCATATCGCTTTTATTATATATATATATATATATATATATATATATATATATATATATATTAGTGTAGCCAGGGAGGATATTTTCTTTCAGGCAGGTGAGATTAAAATAATAGGCACAGTTTGCATTATTGAGTTTTTTATTGATACTCTCAATTTTTCGTATAGTTTTTCTGGTATTTTCAGGAAGTTGGTAAAGGAGGTTTGCAAATGGTTCCGACGTTTCAATGGGCGCAGCCATCATTATCAAGGAGAAGTGAAGTTAGAAGGTGATAAGTCGAGTTTATATAGGCGATACAAGATCAAGAAAGGGATTATTGTGTGCTAGCTGCACGCTGGTTGGCTAACCTAAGACTAGCTCTGGTAGGCTGGCCGGACGCAGGAGTGGGCGGGGCCTCTGCATCGTTCATCTGCGTGTGTGGAGGGGGCATTCCTGGGGGCATCATGGGGGGCCTCGCTGTGGAAGGGCGTGCCGAGGGTAGGATCTGGCTGTATTCCGCTTGTGTGTTTAAAGTAGGTTGGTATGTTTGTATATATATAGCTTCAAGAATGAATAGGCGGCATGAGTCTATTTCTTTATCAAGAATAGAGGTGTGTTTATCTAAGTCGGGTCTGGTGAGTTCCTGATGGTGTGGGGATGTGTAGTAGTGGTCCTTGATAGCTCCGGCTTGAAGGTGGAAGGTAAGGCGACGTGACAGACGAGTCCTTGTCAAACCGACATAAGTGTGAGGTCCACAGTCCTCACTGTTACAGGTGTGTCGGTATATGACATGGTCCTCTTGTGACGGTTTCTTAGCGGTAGCCGGGCTGTTGCAAATGACTAGTTGTGATGTTTTCCTCGATTTGTAGTATATGGTGAGTTTAAGGTGTTGGTCAGGGTTCGTAGTTTTAACGTTGTTGCTGATAATGTCTCTCATTATGTTTTCGTCTGTTTTGTGATCTGAGGACATGTGGTTTTTATAGTAAATTTTTATGTATTCAGTGTTTGTATTAGTAGGCATGTCGTTTTTGTACCATGTTTCAAGGTGTTTGTTGATGGTGTGGGCGATGTCCGAGTTACTGTACCCATTGTTTACAAGCACCTGGGTGAGCCTCTCGAGTTCCTTGTGAGTGTCTCGCCAGGAGGTGCAGTGTGATAGGGCTCTCCTGACGTAGGCGGCGATGGTGGATCGTAAATATCGCTGGGGGCATTCACTTTCGCCGTTGAGACATAATCCGTTGTTGGTGGGTTTGGTGTAGACAGTGGTGGTAAAGCCTGAGGTGTTGTTGTTGTTTACGAGGACATCAAGGAAGGGGAGATGACCGTTAGAGGACTCCTCGAAGGTGAAGTTTAGACTGGAAGAGGCGATGAATCATTGTTGAAGGTCACGTAGCTCCTGTGGGTCCTTCACACGCACGAAGATGTCGTCCACATATCTGCAGTAGACGGAGGGGCGGTTGGTAGTCAGGAGCTCTTCTTCGATGGTGCCCATGTAAAAATTGGCAAAGAGGACTCCTAGGGGACTGCCCATTGCCACACCATCAATCTGCTGATACATGTCACCTCGCGGGCAGGTGAAGGGCGCCTCTTTGGTGCATATTTCCAGCAACGTCTTCAGGGCTGTTTCTGGGAGGTCTAAGGGCGTGTTGTCTGGGCAGTGGTAGACTCGATGTAGGATAAGCTCAATGGTGCGGTCCACAGGCACGTTGGTAAAGAGACTTTCTACATCTAGGGAGGCGATGATATGGTCGTCAGTAGAGGAGGCATCTCTTAAAATCTCCAGGAAGTCAGCTGACGAGGAAAGACTGTACTGGCTGGGGGTGTAGGGGGTTATAAGTTTGTTCAAAGTCTTGGCAATTTGATAGGTGGCGGTAGGGATCGTGAAAATAATAATATCATAATCAGACGAGCCGATAAAGCTGCCAGCCTGGTCATCCACGACAAAGATGAATACCTGCAGAAGATGGACCACATCCTAAGCGACTCTACAAAATTCCGGAAAATCACCCGTAACCCCACCGAAGAAATAAAGCGGAAAACCAACACCACCATCACCGCCATTAACGCAAAGACAGGAGGGATCCACCTTAAAAAACTCATCGGTGACTTCTCCCCTGGGTACGCTTACGGCACAGTCAAAACCCACAAACCAGGTAACCCCCTTCGCCCCATCATCTCCCAGATCCCTACCGCCACCTACCAAATTGCCAAGACTTTGAACAAAGCCAGTACAGTCTTTCCTCGTCAGCTGACTTCCTGGAGATTTTAAGAGATGCCTCCTCTACTGACGACCATATCATCGCCTCCCTAGATGTAGAAAGTCTCTTTACCAACGTGCCTGTGGACCGCACCATTGAGCTCATCCTACATCGAGTCTACCACTGCCCAGACAACACCGCCTTAGACCTCCCAGTAACAGCTCTGAAGACGTTGCTGGAAATATGCACCAAAGAGCGCCCTTCACCTGCCCGCGAGGTGACATGTATCAGCAGATTGATGGTGTGGCAATGGGCAGTCCCCTAGGAGTCCTCTTTGCCAATTTTTACATGGGCACCATTGAAGAAGAGCTCCTGACTACCAACCGCCCCTCCGTCTACTGCAGATATGTGGACGACATCTTCGTGCGTGTGAAGGACCCACAGGAGCTACGTGACCTTCAACAACGATTCATCGCCTCTTCCAGTCTAAACTTCACCTTCGAGGAGTCCTCTAACGGTCATCTCCCCTTCCTTGATGTCCTCGTAAACAACAACAACACCTCAGGCTTTACCACCACTGTCTACACCAAACCCACCAACAACGGATTATGTCTCAACGGCGAAAGTGAATGCCCCAGCGATATTTACGATCCACCATCGCCGCCTACGTCAGGAGAGCCCTATCACACTGCACCTCCTGGCGAGACACTCACAAGGAACTCGAGAGGCTCACCCAGGTGCTTGTAAACAATGGGTACAGTAACTCGGACATCGCCCACACCATCAACAAACACCTTGAAACATGGTACAAAAACGACATGCCTACTAATACAAACACTGAATACATAAAAATTTACTATAAAAACCACATGTCCTCAGATCACAAAACAGACGAAAACATAATGAGAGACATTATCAGCAACAACGTTAAAACTACGAACCCTGACCAACACCTTAAACTCACCATATACTACAAATCGAGGAAAACATCACAACTAGTCATTCGCAACAGCCCGGCTACCGCTAAGAAACCGTCACACGAGGACCATGTCATATACCGACACACCTGTAACAGTGAGGACTGTGGACCTCACACTTATGTCGGTTTGACAAGGACTCGTCTGTCACGTCGCCTTACCTTCCACCTTCAAGCCGGAGCTATCAAGGACCACTACTACACATCCCCACACCATCAGGAACTCACCAGACCCGACTTAGATAAACACACCTCTATTCTTGATAAAGAAATAGACTCACGCCGCCTATTCATTCTTGAAGCTATATATATACAAACATACCAACCTACTTTAAACACACAAGCGGAATACAGCCAGATCCTACCCTCGGCACGCCCTTCCACAGCGAGGCCCCCCATGATGCCCCCAGGAATGCCCCCTCCACACACGCAGATGAACGATGCAGAGGCCCCGCCCACTCCTGCGTCCGGCCAGCCTACCAGAGCTAGTCTTAGGTTAGCCAACCAGCGTGCAGCTAGCACACAATAATCCCTTTCTTGATCTTGTATCGCCTATATAAACTCGACTTATCACCTTCTAACTTCACTTCTCCTTGATAATGATGGCTGCGCCCATTGAAACGTCGGAACCATTTGCAAACCTCCTTTACCAACTTCCTGAAAATACCAGAAAAACTATACGAAAAATTGAGAGTATCAATAAAAAACTCAATAATTGCAAACTGTGCCTATTATTTTAATCTCACCTGCCTGAAACAAAATATATATATATATATATATATATATATATATAGATTGTATATATATATATATATATATATATATATATATATATATATATTGATTTTTAGTTTCCTCCCTAGACCTCCAATAAACTAATAAAAACACCAGCCCAATATCCTCCTTCAAGATGAATTTGTACATTTATCAATAGCAAAATGTACTCTTAAATTACAGGCTCGCCAGGAAAAAAATAGACACCTAAATGACACGAAAAGTCTTTATATTGACAACAAAAAAATATAATAAAAATAAATTAAAGGTCATAAAATCGCTCAACTAACGGGCCGAACGTCTTGAAATTTGAAAACTAATGGGGCTATACAGAAGGAAGAAAGGAGAACAGAACAACAACCAATCTCCCCTTAAAATAATGACAAAGGGTCTGGGGGAGTCAAAGGAATAATTGAGATATATTGTTAATTAATGCCATTCTTTCACCTTTAAATCAAGTAATGCCATTTGAGAAAAACCTCAGACACACCACCCGGGATTCGAACCCTGGACCTTGCGATCAATAGCAAGGTCCATTATATATATATATATATATATATATATATATATATATATATATATATATATATATATATATATATATATATATACAAAATAAAACAAAGCACGTACGCCAAATATCTTCCATGTATTCCTCTCCCCCCCCCCCCCCCCCCTCTCCCCTCTCCCTCTCTCTCTCCCTCTCTCGTTATTTTAGTTAGATCACAAACTGTCTGGGGGGTCAGAGGAATAATTACGATTGATTGTACGTCTTTCACTGGTAAAGGTCCTTCCTAAGCTGTATACAATAGTCGAATGGTAGGCAAAATATGAATCAAAGGAATGATTAAACCTTTCATTGGCAGAGGTCTTTCCTAAGCTGTATACAATAGTCGAAAGGTAGGCAAAATTGGAGTATTGTTTTATTAAGCTTGACTGTAGGACTTTCATTGGCAGGGGTCCTTATTAAGCTGTATACAATAGTGGAATGGTAGGGAAAACATGAGTCAAATTAATTATTTAGCTTGATTTTAGGCCTTTCATGGCAGCGGTCCTTCCTAAGCTGCAGAAGATAGTCTAACGATCGTAAATATAAAAGTGAATATGCCGTGATCGTAGATGTGTGAGAATTTGTGTTATTATCTGTGTTTGTTCGTTGTTTTATGTTGTTTTTGTGTTTTCCCTGTTCTTGCTCGGTCTTGAGTCGGCCACCCCCAAGAAAAAACACAAATAATATAATAGAATCAAATAGAAAATAAAAATAAAAGTAGGAAACATGGGGATTGGGCATGAGCATATAGAATAGATAAATAGATATAATAGTCTTAAAGGTCAAAACGGTATAATATGGCAATACAAGCCTCGCCTCTACTACTGTTTGGTGATGACATACGGGACGATTAGGGTAATGTGTGGGGGATAGTACAGAAGGGGGGAGAGAGAGAGAGAGAGAGCAGAGAGAGAGAGAGAGAGAGAGAAGGGAGGAATAAATGGGAAGATATTTGGCGTACGTGCTTTGTTTTATTTTGTATATATATAATGGCAAATAGGGAGATGAATAATACCATAAAACATACTGTAATAAAGTTGAAAAGTGGAGAATATAAAAACCAAAGAATATCAATGAACAAAATAAAAACAAAATAACCAACCAAAATCAATATATGGATATAACGCATTCAAGATTTACTAAAACAATATTATGAACACAAAATAAAAAAACTACCCAAAAAAAAAAATAATAATAATACCCCCCCCCAAAAAAAATGGGAGATGAGTTACATAGTTACATATATACCTGAGGATATAAAGACTCGAGGAATGTCAGATGGATATTTTTTTTTTTTTATAAAGGAGAAGGAGGGTTTTATTAAGTGGGGGTCCTATAGCGAGGAATTTCATTATATACAATATATTCTCTGCATGTGTGTGTGTGTGTGTGTGTGTGTGTGAGAGGTTGTTCAAGACTTACATAGCTACACAGACTACGCAGTCCCTAATAATACCGCCTTAAATATATACAAAATTATGCTTGGGTTTAAGACAAATAAAGTATAGGGATGGATAGATTAATAGACAGGGGCGAATGGAGAATGTTTGTGAATAGTTGAGTGAACACGTGGTCATTTGGAGTAAGTGGTCGGGCGCAAGTTGGACTAGATAATAGTCCATGAGGCGCCTGTCCCGGGGAGACGATTAATATGAAGGGTGCGCCTGGAAGTGTGGTGGGAGGGCTTGTGGCTTTGGCTCCGCTGCATGTCTGCCTGCCGAGATCGGAACCTCTCCGGGTGGTCGGGGGCCGGGGGAGTGCTGGAGCGACCTTGGTGACCCTGGTCTCTGGGTCTTCTCCTGGGTGACCTGGATGTGTGTGAGTTTGTGCTTTTTGTCTGTGTTTATTTGTTTTATGTTGTTTTAGTGTTTTCCCTGTTCTTGCTCTGTCTTGAGTCGGCTACCCCCAAAATGGGGATTGGGCCTGAGCATATAGATAGATAGATAGATTAATAAAGATAGATAGATAGATAGATAGATAGATATAGATAAATAGGCAATTCGATAGATAGATAGATATAGATAGATAGATACAGATATAGATAGATAGATAGATAGATACAGATAGATAGATAGATACAGAGAGAGAGTGAGTGAGTATCGGTAGTAGACAAGGCGTAATAGTGACACAGAGAATCGAGGTGGGAGAGAGAGAGAGAGCGAGAGAGAGTGAGTGAGTATCGGTAGTAGGCAAGGCGTAATAGTGTTACTATTTTGTTTACACAGAATCAACGTGGGAGAGAGAGAGAGAGAGAGAGAGAGAGAGTGAGTATTGGTAGTAGGCAAGGCGTAATAGTGTTACTAGTTTGTTTACACAGAGAATCGAGGTGGGAGAGAGAGAGAGAGAGTGAGTGAGTATCGGTAGTAGGCAAGGCGTAATAGTGTTACTAGTTAGTTTACACAGAGAATCGAGGTGGGAGATAGAGAGAGAGAGTGAGTATCGGTAATAGGCAAGGCGTAATAGTGTTACTAGTTTGTTTACACAGAGAATCGAGGTGGGAGAGAGAGAGAGAGAGAGAGAGAGTGAGTGAGTATCGGTAGTAGGCAAGGCGTAATAGTGTTACTAGTTTGTTTACACAGAGAATCGAGGTGGGAGAGAGAGAGTGAGTGAGTATCGGTAGTAGGCAAGGCGTAATAGTGTTACTAGTTTGTTTACACAGAGAATCGAGGTGGGAGAGAGAGAGAGAGAGTGAGTATCGGTAGTAGGCAAGGTGCAATAGTGTTACTAGTGTGTTTACACAGAGAATCGAGGTGGGAGAGAGAGAGAGAATGAGTGAGTAGCGGTAGTAGGCAAGGCGTAATAGTGTTACTAGTTTGTTTACACAGAGAATCGAGGTGGGAGAGAGAGAGAGAGAGAGTGAGTGAGTATCGGTAGTAGGCAATGCGTAATAGTGTTACTAGTTTGTTTACACAAAGAATCGAGGTGAGAGAGAGAGAGAGAGTACACAGGAGTACAAAGGAGTACAAAGGAAATCAAGCAACAACAGATCTAGTGACCCTTCTAGGTTGCTTGTCCTCCAAAACACTGAGGATCAAGTGTCCAAACAGTGGTTTAGAGTGGGTAAGGGAACATTGGAAAGGGAATTTCCGCCCTGGAACTAATGTCCGTAGCTGGATTAGGAAGTTAGTAGGGGACATATGGGTTAGTAACTGAGGGGGGGGGGGATAAAATAAAGTTATTCATTTACAAACGCAGTCAGTCGCGGGTTTGATGCGAGATATTTGTCTACGCGAAGTTTAAATGAATCAACGGTGCTGCAGTCTATAACGTTTCGGGGAAGCCCATTCCACAAGTTGACAACTCGATTGAAGAAGAAATTCTTAGATTCGTGTGAGTTAAAATATTTACCAATAATTTTGCAACCGTTTCCCCGTGTGTAATTAGATTGGTCGATAGTGAAGTACTTACTACAGTCCATATTGTTGATGCCTTTGATGATTTTGAACACTTGAATTAAGTCACCTCCTAATCTGCGCTGGGTTAAAGGAAATAGATTTAATTCTCTAAGACGCTCTTCGTATGGTTTGTTCTTTAGGCTAAGTATCATTTTGGTAACTCTACGTTGAACTCGTTCTAGCTTGTTTATATCTATTTGGTAATAAGGGCACCAGGATTGAACGCAGAGAAGAGGGCGGACTAAGGAATTGTAAAGGGTTAGGATAACTTCTTTGGATTTATGCTCAAATGACCTGCCTATAAAGCCAATTATTTTGTTTGCCTTCTTAACAACTTCTGAACATTGTTGACTCGGTTTTAGGTTACTCGATATTGTTACTCCCAGATCGGTTTCTCTGTTTACATTCTTAAGCTGAGTGCCATTCATCGAATAGTTTGCTTTCTCATTTAGGTAGCCGATATGTAGTACTTTACATTTATCCGCATTGAAACTCATTTGCCAAATTTGGGCCCAACATGACAATTTATCTAGATTGTGTTGCATATCGTCAACTTGTTCTTTTGAGAGTACGCTATTTGCAATTTTTGTATCGTCAGCAAATTTTGAGATTGTACAGGTGAGACCCTCATCTATGTCGTTGATGTAAATTAGAAAGAGAATTGGACCTAGTACCGAACCCTGGGGTACCCCGGTACTTACATTGGTCCATTTAGATGCCTTACCGCTTATGACTACTCTTTGCTTTCTGTCGCTGAGCCAATTTTCTATCCATTTCAACACACCGTCTTGTATTCCATGCGCTTTTAGTTTTAGCAGTAAACGTGTGTGGGGAACTTTGTCAAAGGCCTTTTGAAAATCAAGGTATATTATATCTACAGCTTTACTCTCATCGTAAAGGTTGAGGATATCGTGGAAGAAGTCTAAGAGGTTTGTTAAACAGGAACTTTTTTACGAAAGCCATGTTGAGTATCTTTAAGTATGTTATTTTCCTCTAAGTGATTTACGAGTCTGTCTCGTAAGACCGTTTCTAGCATTTTACATACAACTGAGGTTAAGCTAATTGGACGATAGTTACTGGGTAGGGATTTGCTGCCTTTTTTGAATATCGGTGTTACGTTGGCTAGCTTCCACTAATCAGGCATAGTTCCAGACTGCAAGGATTTATTAAATAGTAATGTCAGTGGTTTGGAGAGCTCATCCTTAGCTTCATTTAGAACTCTAGGCGAGATTGTATCAGGTCCAGGCGTTTGATTTACCTTGAGTTTATCTAAACAATTCAATACTTCTCTCTGTGTAACGGTGATATTGCTTAGAACATCTGAATTATGAATCTGAATCGGCGATGGTGTAGGGATATTACTGAGGTCTTCTGTTGTAAAAACTGATGCAAAGAAGGTATTGAGGGCATTAGTCATTTTGTACTTCGTCTTTGGTGTATTCTTCATTTTCATCGACTAACGGTCCAACAGTTGAAGTAACTACTTTTTTCTTTCTGATATAACTATAGAATTCTTTCGGGTTTGTTTTACTTTGATTCGCAATATGTAACTCTAAGGTCTTTTTACTTTGCTTAATTAACTTTTTGGCTTTGCGTCGTAGCTCTACAAATTTCACCCGTTCTTCGTCATTTTGTGAGGATTTTAATCTATCATTAGCAAATTTTTTAGCAAGCAGGCAGTTTGAAATATCTTTATTCCACCATTTGGGCTTATTATTATGGCATGGACGCCGTATTTTCGATGGTATGCAGTCTTGCACTGCTTTTAGGTAAGTGGTTTCGAATAACTTCCAAGATGTATTTATATCGTTATTGTTAATTATAAAGCTCCAGTCAGTTTCTTTAAACATAGCTCTAAGTTTATGGAAGTTTGCTTTCTTGAAATTAGGGACTTTTTCGATGCTACTATTTGGTTCGTTACTAGTAAACTTTAAAGTGAAAGTTATCGTACGATGGTCGCTGTTACTGAGAGAGAGAGAGTGTGAGAGTGAGTATCGGTAGTAGGCAAGGCGTAATAGTGTTACTAGTTTGTTTACACAGAGAATCGAGGTGGGAGAGAGAGAGTGAGAGTGAGTGAGTATCGGTAGTAGGCAAGGCGTAATAGTGTTACTAGTTTGTTTACACAGAGAATCGAGGTGGGAGAGAGAGAGAGTGAGAGTGAGTGAGTATCGGTAGTAGGCAAGGCGTAATAGTGTTACTAGTTTGTTGACACAGAGAATCGAGGTGGGAGAGAGAGAGAGAGAGAGAGAGTGAGAGTGAGTGAGTATCTGTAGTAGGCAAGGCGTAATAGTGTTACTAGTTTGTTTACACAGAGAATCGAGGTGGGAGAGAGAGAGAGAGAGTATCGGTAGTAGGCAAGGCGTAATAGTGTTACTAGTTTGTTTACACAGAGAATCGAGGTGGGAGAGAGAGAGTGAGAGTGAGTGAGTATCTGTAGTAGGCAAGGCGTAATAGTGTTACTAGTTTGTTTACACAGAGAATCGAGGTGGGAGAGAGAGAGAGAGAGTATCGGTAGTAGGCAAGGCGTAATAGTGTTACTAGTTTGTTTATACAGAGAATCGAGGTGGGAGAGAGAGAGAGAGAGTGAGTGAGTATCGGTAGTAGGCAAGGCGTAATAGTGTTACTAGTTTGTTTACACAGAGAATCGAGGTGGGAGAGAGAGAGACAGAGAGTGAGAGTGAGTGAGTATCGGTAGTAGGCAAGGTGTATTAGTGTTACTAGTTTGTTTACACAGAGAAACGAGGTGGAAGAATCGAGGTGGGAGAGAGAGAGAGAGAGAGAGAGAGTGAGAGAGAGAGAGACAGAGAGAGAGAGAGAGAGAGTATCAGTAGGCAAGGCATAATAGTGTTACTAGTTTGTTTACACAGAGAATCGAGGTGGGAAAGAGGGAGATGGGGGGGGGGTAGAGTTGATAAAAGAGAGAGAGAGAGAGAGAGAGAGAGAGAGAGAGAGAGAGAGAGAGAGAGAAAGGAGATAGAAGGGAAACGAGATAGGAAGGAGAGAGTGGAGATAGGAGATAGGAGGGAAAGGAGAGAAAGGGGGATGGAGAAAGGAGGGAAAGAGAAGGGAAAGAAGATAGCAGGGAAAGTAATGGCAAGGAGAGAGAGAAAGAAGGAAAGGAGATAAGAGAGAAAGCAGAAAGGAGGTTAAAAAGAAATGGAAAATACAAAAGAGAGACTAGGAGAGAGGTGGAAAAATAAGAGAAGGAGATAGATAGATAAATAGATACATAGATAGATAGATATATAGACAGATAGATAGATAGATAGATAAATAAATATAAGTAGATAAATAGATAGATATATAGATAGACTGATAGATTAATAGATAAATAGAGAGATAGAGATAGGTAGATAGATAGATAGACTGACCAGTATACAGATAGATACATAACACATACAGTATACCTATTGCTATCAGTCCCCTTTGGCATTAACATATATAATTTGAATGATGTATTTGAATATTTGTAAATTTGTACATGTTTAAATCAATTAAACAGTTTTAATTGAATTGAGAGAGAGAAAGAGAGAGAGATACTGAATACAAAAGTGAGAGAGAGAGAGAGAGAGATAGGGGGAGGAGGGGATTGGTAGTAACAAGGTTTAGTGTACCCAAAACAAGGATAAAAATACTGGTGCGAAACAGGCATACACAAACACCTACACTGCACAACACACACACACACACACGATAACATGTATACACAAAACATTCATACATACACAAAAACAAGAATTCACTAACAAACTGTAGGTATATTTCAACATACAAAAACAACGCTTTAGATCTCTCTCTCTCTCTCTCTTTCTCTCTCTCTCTCTCACACACACACACACACACACACTATCCCAGCAACGTACATGATATATCAGCCTAAATAATTCAAGCTAATCAAAGAATATAAATAATTTCATACTACCTTCAATTCAGAGGAAATACCTGACAAAATATATAAATTTTCCAGATAGAATTTCACAGAGTGGGAATATATCTGAGTTTGTAAAATACTGAAATTAGGTAAATATCACTCGACACAATATATGTTTAATCAGTGAAATTTTGAAGAGAAACTGAAAACGTGAAATATATACCATATTATACAGATACAGACCTACAGTACACCCCCACACACCCGCTTGCTCACACACACACGACCAGGGGCGACGATCGAGGACCGAGAACTACCAGGGACGACGATAGAGGACAGCGAGAACGGAGGACCACCAAAAACAATGATCGAGGACCGAGGACCACTAGGAACAATGATCGAGAACACCTAGGACCGAGGACAACCAGGGACGACGATCGAGGACTGAGGGCAGACAGGTACATAAATGTAGATCCGAGTAGAACCAATAATTTGAATAAAGAGCATTCCGTGAATTCCAAATCCAAAACTTTGAATGTTTTCTATGCAAACACTCGTAGCATACGCAATAAATTTTCAGATTTAGAGGAACTAGTGTTTACGGAAAATTACAATGTTATTGGCATAACAGAATCTTGGCTCAATACAGAGGACAAAGACTTTTTAGCAGAATATTCACTTCCCGGTTATGCAATGTTTGAGAAAAGACGAATTAATAGAAATGGAGGTAGAGTTTTATTTTTTATCAAAGATAGTCTTAATCCGACCCTCTTGTCAAAACCTCAAATTGTGAACGTCGACACATCTTTTGTGCTAATAAAGAATATTAAAGGTACAAAAATAATAATTGCACTAATATACAGACCTCCAGCTCAATCAGTGCAAACTGACCGAGAAATTTATTAGCAAATTGCAGACTTAAGTAACTCGCATGATACCGTAATTTTTGGCGACTTCAATTTACCAGTGACCAAGTGGGGAGATAGTATTACTTCACACTCTGGACAAGACCTGTATGCAAATTTGCAAGAGAGTTTGCTATATCAATTTGTTAGATCTCCAACCCGTGGAAATATTATCCTTGACCTTGTACTTCCAACAAAAGATGAATTGATAGAGAATTTGAATGTCTGTGATGAATTCAGTAACAGCGACCATCGTACGATAACTTTCAGTTTAAAGTTTACTAGTAACGAACCAAATAGCAGCATCGAGAAAGTCCCTAACTTCAAGCAAGCAAACTTTCGTAAACTTAGAGCAATGTTTAAAGAAACTGACTGGAGCTTTTTAATTAACAATAACGACATAAATACATCTTGGGAATCATTCGCAAACACTTGCCTAAAAGCAGTGCAAGACTGCATACCATAAAAAATACGGCGTACAGGCCATAATGATAAGCCCAAATGGTGGAATAAAGATATTTCAAACTGTCTGCTTGCTAAAAAGTATGCTAATGATAGATTAAAATTCTCACAAAATGACGAAGAACGGGTGAAATTTGTAGAACTAGGACGCAAAGCCAAAAGGTTAATTAAGCAAAGTAAAAAGACCCTGGAGTTACATGTTACGAATCAAAGTAAAACAAACCCAAACATTTTTTATAGTTATATCAGAAAGAAGAGAGTAGTTACTTCAACTGTAGGACCGTTAGTCCATGAAAATGGAGAATATAGCAAAGACGAAGTACAAATGAGTAATGCCCTCAATACCTTCTTTGCATTAGTTTTTACAACATAAGACCTCATTGACACCCCTACAGCATCGCCGATTCAGATAGATAATTATGTTGTTCTAAGCAATATCACCATTACAGAGAGAGAAGTATTGAAATGTTTAGATACACTCAAGGTAAATAAAACGCCCGGCCATGATACAATCTCAACTAGAGTTCTAAAGGAAGCTAAGGATGAGCTCTACAAACCACTGACATTGCTATTCAATAAATCCTTGCAGTCTGGAACTATGCCTGATCAGTGGAAACTAGCTAACGTAATACCGAATTTAAAAAAAGGCAGCAAATCACTATCCTTTAACAATCGTCCAATTAGCTTACCCTCAGTTGCAAGTAAAATGATAGAAACGGTCATAAGAGACAGACTCTTAAATCACTTAGAGGCAAATAACATACTTAAAGATACTCAACACGGCTTTCGCAGCAAACGTTACTGTTTAACAAATCTCTTAGACTTCTTCCACGATATCCTCAACCTCTATGATGAGAGTAAAGCTGTAGATATTATATACCTTGATTTTCAAAGGCCTTTGACAATGTTCCCCACAAACGTTTACTGCTAAAACTAAAAGCGCATGGAATACAAGACGGTGTGTTGAAATGGATAGAAAATTGGCTCCGCGACAGGACGCAAGGAGTAGTCATAAACGTTAAGGCATCTAAATGGGCCAGTGTAAGTAGCGGGGTACCCCAGGCAGCGGTACTAGGACCAATTCTCTTTCTAATTTACATCAACGACATAGATGAGGGTCTCACCTGTACAATCTCAAAATTTGTTGACGATACACAAATTGAAAATAGCGTACTCTCAAAAGAATAAGTTGACGATATGCAACACAATCTAGATAAGTTGTCACGTTGGGCCCAAATTTGGCAAATGAGTTTCAATGCGGATAAATGTAAAGTACTACATATCGGATACCAAAATGAGAAAGCAAACTATTCAATGAATGGCACTCAGCTTATGAATGTAAACAGAGAAACCGATCTGGGAGTAACAATGTCTAGTAACCTAAAACCGAGTCAACAATGTTCAGAAGTTGTTAAGAAAGCAAACAAAATAATTGACTTTATTGGCAGGTCATTTGAGCATTAATCCAAAGAAGTTATCCTAACCCTTTACAATTCCTTAGTCCGCCCTCTTCTGGAATACTGCATTCAATCCTGGTGCCCTTATTACCAAAAAGATATTAACAAGCTAGAGCGAGTTCAACGTAGAGTCCAAAATTATACCTAGCCTAATGAACAAACCATACGAGGAGCGTCTTAGAGAATTAAATCTATTTCCTTTAACCCAACGCAGATTAAGAGGCGACTTAATTCAAGTGTTCAAAATCATCAAAGGCATCGACAATATGAACTGTAGTAAGTACTTCACAACGACCAATCTAATTACACTCAGGGAAACGGTTGCAAAAATATTGGTAAATCTTTTTACTCACACGAAGCTAAAAATGTCTTCTTCAATCGATTTGTCAACTTATGGAATGGGCTTCCCCGAGATGTTATAGACTGCAGCACCGTTGATTCATCTAAACTTCACCTAGACAAATATCTTGCATCAAACCCGCGACTGACTGCGTTTGTAAATGAATAACTTTATTTTATCCCCACCTCAGTTACTAACCCATCTGTCCCCTACTAACTTCCTAATCCTGCCACAGACATTAGTTCCAGGGTAGTAGTTCCCTTTCGAATTTTCCCTTACTCACTCTAAACCACTGTTTGAACAATTGATCCTCAGTGTTTTGGAGGACATGCAGCCTAGAAGGGTCACCAGGCCTGTTATTGCTTGATTTCCTTTGTACTCCTTTGTACACACACACACACACACCCTCATGTGACACTTCTGCATAGTAGCCACGGGCATGCGCTCGCGTCGGCTGCCCAGCCGTTTAGAAACCGGCTGGCGGCAGCCGGCCGGCAGGCTTTTCCTTAGTATATATCCTACGTCAATGTAACTAATGTCTGGGATATTCTTATGTTGTATCACAGCTTGTAGCTGCCCTTATTCTTAACCAACGCATCTTAGTATATTTTATTCTCGATAGTTGATTGTTTCATTATAATATAATAAGATGTAAGTTTGGTGAGGGCGGGAGGAGGCGAGCGGGAGAGAGAGACCGGCTTGGGACGTTGCTTCGCTTGCCAGCTTGGGACGAGCCTGAAAACGTTGCCATACGCATTTGATCGCAACGTTAGGCTTAGTTTCGACTCACGCATGGGGTAGAGCATTTTGACCCGGCAACTGTGTTGAGTGTTGCCAAGCATTGGATGTATTTTGCATGCCTAGGGTGGGGTCCAGACAGATTCAAGACTCAGAGCTCACCTCACTGTCGTACCCTTCGGACCAACTTGATATCTATCCCTCTCAACCCCACTTAGAAACTTTCTCTCTTACTTTGTATACCTTCCTTCCACTACTTCACCAATCTATTTAATTATCCCATCCCCTTGATAGACCTTATATCTATTATTGTATTAACGACGAGCTCTCAGATAATTAGATAGGATTTTGGGCCTTATGCAGAGACGTAATTGTTAATGAGACCTAGGAAGCTTTTTTGTTGTCTCATATTTGGTGGTTTCATGCTTGCTAGTGTGTTCTTGTGTCAGGTTAGCAGGGGATAGACCGGAGGGGAGGCTTTTTGCGATCCTTTAAGTAAAGTCTGCTGGTGCGAGTCCTGTGGACCCGCACGACTTTACTAGGACACCCGTGGGAGTCTGGGGGCATTTTCTTGTCAGTGTCCCTGTGTGTCTAGCGTTGTGTTGTGTGAGGGCCATTGCCTAGTCCACTCAGCACTGCGCTAGCACATCTTGCTTTTGTTTTAGGGTCGCCAGGAGAGAGTCAGATACTTGCGATCTGAGTCTCTCAAGAGAGCACCCTTTCAATTAGAGTAATTTGGCGCACAGACTTGGGAACGTCCCTAGGCTAGAGCAGGTGGCTCAGCCCGGGTATCCGAAGCCTATATCCTTCCGGCTAGACCTCTGCCACCTGGCACATTAACAGCTAGTGGTTTATTATATCTGTATGCTTGTTATTGTGCCACAGTTTACCGTTTTTGTGAGCATTGTGAGTCAGGGTGTGGCTTAGAGACTCTGTCCGAGCAGGCTTGCCTGACTAAGAGTGAGAAGCACACGTGTATGTGGTTATGTTGCGAGTTGCTGCCTTTATTTAATTATACCTATGCCATTATACACTGTATGGACACTGTATGGCCTATCACTAGTATTTATTCCTGCTTATGAGTTAGGAGTTCTCTAAATCCGTAACGTACTTTCTTTGCTAAGCATCAGATCCTACAGTAGCCGCATGCAGTTTAGAAACCCGCATCTTGTCTACCTGTATGGTGTTTTGAGGACTGTTTGCTTTCACCTTCTTTCACGCAGGGGTAATTAGTTGAATTAATTAACGTAACGTTAAATGTACTTTCTTCTAGTTTGTTATTAAATTGTTTCTGCAATTTAATTCCGTTATCTATCTTATCCTTGAAGCTTTAAGTCAACTTAATTGTGTGATCTTTTATATAGCCTGCTTGACTATCAGCAGTCTATAGTGCGTGCACCCTGTAACCGAGTCATAGGATACCTCGTTGTCCAGGCAGGACTCTTGACGGTTTAGGGTGGTTTGTTGCCTGGGTTTATAGATAAGGGTTGGATCTAGCGTTTCCGTTGTTGCTTGTTGCCGCATACCTAGTCCAATAGAAAGAGCCCAGTGTTTATATATCCCAGGACGTAACAAATGGCGACCTTGCATAGGATTTACTGAACAGAGGAATATAGTGGTCATTTGTTTTGAGATTCCTTATGATTAGAGGAATACAGTGGACATAGAGTTTTTTTTTTTTGGAGCAACCAATATAACACAATAAAGACTTTAAATAACATTAGTATATACATACTTGCATAGGAGATAAGGCACATTCTATAACCTTGATAATTACTGCAGTACACAAGCATGTCTAATACATCAGAACGCAGTGATGGGTCAGGTCACGATACGGGCTCAGAGGGAGAAAGACCTGTGGAGTGGCTAGTCGATAGCGAGGAGGGTGCTAGAAGATTTTTAGAGGTGCCCCTTACCGCTGCCAAGGTGTTGAAGCTGAATAAGTATGGCTTAAAGTGTGTGACAGGTCTTCAGGGTCACCAGGGTTTAAGTGGCATGAGGAAAGATCAGCTGAGGACTTTGATATTGGGTTTAGAAGGGAGAGACCTGGGTGGAGAGGCGACTGGGGGCCCAGGTCCCCAGCCCCCCCTCCACTCTACCCCCATATCAAACGTCAGGGTGCCTGAATTTAGTACATACCCCCAAGTTGATGGTCAATGGCAGCGTGGAATTTAATCACAGGGACCCTCTCCACTAAATGCACCTTCCCCTCCTCAAGGGTTGACTCCAGATTTGTTGTTTCGGCTTGAGATGGCCAAGGTTGAGGTTGCTAGAGCTCAGGTTGAGGCTACCGAAAGACAGGCTAGAGCTCAAGCTGAGGCTGCAGAGAGAACAGCTATACGAGAGGCTGAACTGCAGACAGAGTCTACTAGGTATCGGGCTGACAGGGAGCTGGAGATCTCTCGAGTGGAGGTAACAGGGCGAAATATTGGGGGAGGTAACAGACATCGGGACCAATCATTGTCGCACTTTTTTTTTTTTTTTTTAAGAGACAATGAACAGAGGAAGGAAAAACACAGATAAAACAAAAAGGTCCATGTGCCTAAAGGCATCCTCCATTCATAAAATGTTTGTAACAACTGGATTTAAACATTTGCTTAAACTAGTTCCTGTGTTCGGTGAATTATGTGTGGCTGAGTTTTTTATGCGATTTGAGAAGAAGTGTCAGGAACACCAGTGGCCTCAGGAAAAGTGCGCAGCATTAGTTTCATCAAGACTCCTAGGAAAGGGGCTAAAAGCGTATGATGCACTACCTTTAGAGTCCTGTGTAGTTTATGATGAGCTAAAGAAGGCTGTGCTACGGGCCTATGAGTTACAACCAGAAACTTACCGCTTGAAGTTTCGGGGTGTTACTAAGGGCAAGGATAGTACCTTCCTAGAACACGCCCGGGACTTGTCTGATGCACTACGACATTGGCTGCGTTCTGAGAGGGCAGCTACTTTTGAGGAGTTGAGTGAGCTGGTTCTCTTGGAGCAGTTCTTTAAGTGCACAGGCGGGGACTTAACATTAAATATAAAGGAAAAAAATCCTAGAACTCTCCAGGAGGCAGCAGAAATGGCTGACCTCCGATTGTCATTAATTCGAGGGTGCGGAGCAGCAGCTAGGAGTGAGTCGGGTGCAAAGGATCGTACCCCTCCCCCTCCCAAGAATTTTGATACACATAAATACACGAAACCATCTAGCACTGACAATAGAACTGAACAAAAACCAAATACCGTCCCGTATAAGAAGTCTAATGGTACCTCCCACTCCCAAGGGAAACCAAAGAGTAAAGAGTGCTTTGCATGTCACAAGGAGGGTCACTTTGCAAATGCTTGTCCGAACAAGCCACCAAACAAGGTTGTGTCATTGGTCCGCAGCATAGGGGTGTCGCCTATATCTTCTGAGTTTGCCAAGGGTAGTTCGTCAGAGGTTGGGACACAGCCTGTGTTCAAGAGTCCGGAAGGCTCGAACCCTGTCCGCGACGTCTTTGGGGGTCATAGAGGGCATGGTTTTGTGAGGTGGGCTGGCGAAAGGCGAGGAGTTAAGCTATTGCGTGATACTGGGGCTTCTCAGACCTTGTTAAGGAACTTTACTGGTAGACCGATTAACGCTGCTCGGGTGGTGGTAGATCAGGGGATCAATGCTACGAAGTCCTACCCGCTGGTGCGGATGGAGCTGGAGGTGGGTGGTGTGGCGAAGGAGCTGGATGTCGGAATCGTAGAGAACTTGCCTGTTGGGGGCGTCGACCTCCTCCTCGGCAACGACTTTGCGGTGCCTGCTTCTAAGGTTTCACCCATGGTCGTTGCCGAGAAGGCAGCCGACGTTAGTAGGGAGGAACAGAAGTGGGTTGAGAAGTGTAGCGTACAAACCATGGCGTGTGTTGTGACGCGTTCTCAGACATCCGGAGCCTTGCAGCCACCATCTCAGTCTATCAAACCGCGGAGGACAGGTCACAAGAAAACGGGAAGTGTTGGTCAATTGGAGAGTTTTGAGCCAGCAGTGTTTCTTGGTGACTCATTATTGGCACCTATGTTAGAGTCTGGAGAGGCCCCGGGGCCTGTCACCGCTAGTGCAGGTGCAGGGCAGGAAGAGACTCAGCGGCAGCATCGTTATGCGCAGCGTGAGGAAAGGATGGCTCAGCGGGACATTGGAGGTGGAAATATATTATTTAAGATGAACTTTGATAATCTCGCACCTGCTGATATATTATGTTCCTTGCAGCTGGAAGATCCTGAAGTTAGGGCGTGTGGTAATGGTGCTGTCGAACTGGAGAGCGATGGGGATGCGCAGCCTGGTGATTTTTTCTTGTCCGAGGGGATCTTGTATCGGAGACATCAGGATCCCAAGAAAAAGTTGGATGGCAGGTCAGGATTAGTGGACCAGTTAGTAGTACCGAGGGTGTGCCGTGAGAGCTTATTGAGATTAGCTCATGATGTGCCTTTGGCAGGGCACCTGGGGGCACGTAAGACGGAGGCAGCTCTGAGCAAGCTTTTCTGGTGGCCTGGGTTAAAGGCGAGTGTCGTGTCATGGGTGTCACAGTGTCACATTTGTCAAGTTGTTGGGAAACCCAATCCGGTCATCCCGAGAGCCCCGTTACAACCCCTCCCTGTCATTGGGCCGCCCTTCAGCAAAGTAGTTATTGATATGGTTGGCCCATTGCCCCCCACTAGTGCCGGCAATAAATTTTTACTAACTGTAATGGATGTAGCAACACGGTATCCAGATGCTTACCCCATGCGCAACGGGATGGCTAAGACTGTTGTCAAAAACCTACTTGTCTATTTCTCTCGTTATGGCTACCCTCAGGAGATCCAGTCTGATCAGGGATCCAATTTTACTTCTGCTCTGTTTAAGCAGACCATGCAGCAACATGGGATAGTGTCTGTGGTGTCATCTGCCTACCATCCCGAGAGTCAGGGAGTTTTGGAAAGGTGGCACTCGACTCTCAAGAGTATGTTGCGGTGTTATTGCATGGAAAATGGGAAGGACTGGGATCTAGGTCTCCCATACGTTTTATTTGCTGCGAGAGAAGTACCTGGGGAGAGCTTGGGATTTAGCCCGAACGAGTTGGTTTTTGGACACAGGGTCAGGGGGCCCCTCCACATAGTCAAGGAGATCTGGGAGGGAGTCACAAAGCCATGCTCGCTTCTAAAGTATGTAGTTGAAAGTCGTGAGAGAATGCTAAAGAGCTTGGAGGTAGCAGGTCGGAACCTTAGGAGTTCACAAGCTCAGATGAAGGACAGATACGACCAGAAGGTGAAGCTGACGGAGTTTGAAGTAGATCAGGAGGTACTGATACTACTGCCTCTGGTGGGACACCCCTTGTCTGCCAAGTATTCTGGTCCGTATCGGGTTGTAAGGAAGGTTTCTGATCTCGACTATTTAGTAGCTACTCCTGATCGTAAGAAAAAGAACCAACTTTGCCATGTAAATCTGATGAAAGAGTATGTGAGCGCCCCTCCGAGCCTCTCACTGTCCCGGTGTTGATCTGCAGCGATCGTGGTGGAGAAGGAGGAAGGGACAGTCAAGCTGCGGGGGAGGATAATTGGGATTGTCATGTTTCCGCGGATCAGTGGGCGGGGAATTCTATACAAGTGGCTCACGAGTTGATATTGCACCTGCCTGAGCAACAGCGTGTAGCTGTGCAGCACTTGTTTGATTCAAACCCAGTTGTTTTCGCGGAGCATCCTGGCCTCACTACTCAAGCGGTGCACGATGTCGATGTTGGGGACCACCCGCCCTTTAAATCAGTGCCATACCATGTTCCCCCTATTAAATTACCAGCACTTAGGGAAGAGCTGGATTATATGCTGAAATGTGGGCTGATTTCTGAGGGTGCAGTAAGGTGGACTTCCCCAGTCACACTTCAGCCCAAACCAGATGGCAAGGTGCGGTTTTGTATAGATTTCCGCAGGTTGAATGGTTTAACCCCCACAAATGCCTACCCTCTCCCTCGCGTGGACGACAGTGTGGATAAGATAGGAAAAGCCAAGTTCCTCACTAAGATAGACCTTGTTAAGGGTTATTGCCAAGTGCCCTTGTCTGAGCGAGCGCGAGAGGTGTGTGGGTTTGTGGTGGACGGTGCCACATATCGTTGCCATGTTATGCCATACGGGCTGAAAAATGCCCCTGCAACGTTTCAGAAATTAATGAACGACATTGTAGCCGATATTCCCAACTGTACGGTGTACCTAGATGATGTCATAATATACGACGATGATTTTAACAGTCACTGTGCACACATCGGACAGCTTTTTAACACCTTACGAGCGGCCTATGCAGTTTATTTATATGTACCGCACAGCGGGGTGTTTTTAGCCAAAATAGGGCTGTTTACGTGATCATTTTCATGCCTAAATAAGACCCAGAACGTAAAACAAGTACCTATCCCTGAAAGGGCATAAACAGAGCTTTCGAATGACACCATAACGATCCTTGTATGATGGATAGTTTTCTTGCAATAACCGTGCAACGCGAGTGCAAAAAGCAGGTAATTCGGTAGTTTCGGTACATAATTGAGTATGTAGCGAGTGAGAGAGGGAGGAGGGAGCTGAGATTTGTGTCAGTAGGTTCGCCGCGGTGGTCTGGAGCAGTCATACGCTCGCTAGTCTCCTGCCACCACTTGTCTCTCTCTCTCTGCCACATTACGTGCTGAAATTGCCACTCGACCTATGTCGAGCGCCGCCACATAGTCCAGCTTTATTTAACTCGACTTATGTTGCTCGCCGCTAATTAAGGGTTAATAAACTGAATGAAGCAGGTTTGGTGGTAAACCTGGTTAAGTGCGATTTTGTCAAAGCCACAGTTTTGTACCTGGGGTTCGAGGTGGGGATGGGTCAGGTGTGCCCTCCACAGACAAAGATCAAAGCCATCGATCAGTTTCCCCAGCCTACGACTAAGAAACAAATCATGCGGTTTCTAGGTATGATAGGCTATTATCGTCGCTTCATCAAAGGCTATTCGACTGTACTTGCACCTTTAACTGACTTATTATCTAAGGACAAGAAGTTCCGGTGGTCTCCTGAGTGTGCAGAGGCGTTTTCCTTGGTGAAACACCTGTTATGTACCCACCCCATACTCAGGGCCCCGGACTTCAGCAGACCTTTTCAGCTGGCGACTGATGCCAGTGGCGTAGGGGCTGGGGCTGTCTTGTTACAGACAGATGATGAAGGTATCGAACATCCAGTGAGTTTTTACAGTAAAAAATTCAATAGTGCACAGAGGAATTACTCTGTAATTGAAAAAGAACTCCTGGCGATAGTGCTGGCGCTCAGGCACTTCGATGTATATGTTCCTGCTTTCGGACCAGTCGTAGTGGTTTATACCGATCATCACCCTCTGAAATTCGTGAATCAGTTTCATAACCGGAATATGAGGCTGACCAGGTGGTCACTCATGCTTCAGGAGTATAATCTGGACATACGCCATATTGCCGGTTCTGATAACGTGATAGCGGATTGTCTATCAAGGGTGGATGATGTTGGTTAGACTGCCACAGGATTGAGGTTTGAGTGTGGAGGAAAATAGGTTGTCACTGTAGTTCAGCCGAAAAAAACAAATTAAAAAAGCAAAAACCTTATAAAAACTCTTTATTTTTTATAACGTGTAGAATTTTGTATAAGATGTTGTAGCAGTATCTAAGTTGAATGTTTTCGCTTATTGTCGCTAAGTTAGTTGAACTTGCTCGGTGGAGCGCAACATTCTTTATTTTTGTTATATATAGTGTTTTGTGTCGCAACAGTGTGTGGTACTATGAGAAGCTTTCTGTTAGATATGAAGAACTTAGTCCAGGGTCTTATATCTTGGGGGAGGTGTGACGCTTCTGCATAGTAGCCACGTGCGGGCATGCACGCGCGTCGGCTGCCCAGCCATTTAGAAACCGGCTGGCGGCAGCCGGCCGGCAGGCTTTTCCTTAGTATATATCCTACGTCAATGTAACTAATGTCTGGGATATTCTTATGTTGTTTCACAGCTTGTAGCTGCCCTTATTCTTAACCAACGCATCTTAGTATATTTTATTCTCGATATTTGATTGTTTCATTATAATATATAAGATGTAAGTTTGGTGAGGGCGGGAGGAGGCGAGTGGGAGAGAGAGACCGGCTTGGGACGTTGCTTCGCTTGCCAGCTTGGGACGAGCCTGAAAACGTTGCCATATGCATTTGATCGCAACGTTAGGCTTAGTTTCGACTCACGCACGGGGTAGAGGATTTTCACCCGGCAACTGTGTTGAGTGTTGCCAAGCATGGGATGTATTTTGCATGCCTAGGGTGGGGTCCAGACAGATTCAAGACTCAGAGCTCACCTCACTGTCGTACCCTTCGGACCCCCTTGATATCTATCCCTCTCAACCCCACTTGGGAACTTTCTCTCTTACTTTGTATACCTTCCTTCCACTACTTCACCAATCTATTTAATTATCCCATCCCCTTGATAGACCTTATATCTATTATTGTATTAACGACGAGCTCTCAGATAATTAGATAGGATTTTGGGCCTATGCAGAGGCGTAATTGTTAAAAGACCTAGGAAGCTTTTTTGTTGTCTCATATTTGGTGGTTTCATGCTTGCTAGTGTGTTCTTGTGTCAGGTTAGCAGGGGCTAGACCGGAGGAGAGGCTTTTTGCGATCCTTTAAGTAAAGTCTGCTGGTGCGAGTCCTGTGGACCCGCACGACTTTACTAGGATACCCGTGGGAGTCTGGGGGCATTTCTTGTCTGTGTCCCTGTGTGTCTAGTGTTGTGTTGTGTGAGGGCCCTTGCCTAGTCCACTCAGCACTGCGCTAGCACGTCTTGCTTTTGTTTTAGGGTCGCCAGGAGAGAGTCAGATACTTGCGATCTGAGTCTCTCAAGAGAGCACCCTTTCAATTAGAGTAATTTGGCGCACAGACTTGGGAACGTCCCTAGGCTAGAGCAGGTGGCTCAGCCCGGGTATCTATCTAGCTATCTATTGCCTGACGCCGTGATCCCCGAAGGGGTGGCCACGAACGAAACGCCCTGCACCTCTGTCCCCAGTCAGTCGACGCCCCTTCCCCCAACCAGCACCACCTTCGTTCATGTACTTCCTCACTCCATCCTTCCACCTCATATTCGGTCTACCTCTCCCCCTCTGTCCCTCCACCTCGCTCTCATACACCCTCTTAGTCATTCTCTCGCTTTCCATACGTTCCATATGGCCGAACCATCTCAAGTTGTTCCTTTTCACACTTTCCAGCACATCTACCTCCACACCACACCTCCTTCTTACTTCCTCATTAGTCTGTCTATCCCTCCATGTAACGCCGCACGCACTCCTTAAGTAATTCATTTCCACTGCTCTCACTCTTGGTCTGAGTCTCTCAACCAACGTCCATGCTTCGCTTCCGTAAGTCAGTGTCGGGATTACCACACTGTCATGCAAGGACTTCTTCACTTCCATACTGACTACCCTATTTCTTGTTACTGCTTTTAGCATTCCTACAACCCTCTTCCCCTGTTGTACCCTCTCCCGCACCTTCATCCATAGTCCCATCTTTACTCAACACACTGCCCAGATACTTAAAAGAGTTGACGATCTCCATAGCCTGACCGTTCAGCTTCACCTCACACTCTGTGACTTCACCCCTTTCGAAGACCATAACCATGCTCTTCCCCGTATTTACCTTCAAATTCCGTTTTTCGCACACTGTTCCAAACTCATTTACCAGACCCTGCAACTCCCATTCATTATCACTCATCAGAACTGTATCATCCGCAAACAGCAGTATAGGTAGCTTCCACTCAATTCCCTCCCTTTTCAGCGAAACACCAACATCCACTGCTCTTGATAGTATTTCTTTCATAACTCCATCCATATATACAGTAAACAACCACGGGGACATCACACACCCCTGTTTCAAACCAACATTCAGGTCAAAGAACTGGCTCTGCTCACTCTCCACACGTACTGCCGCCTTTGCACCCTCATACATGCTCTTCACTGCTTTCAGCAACTTGCCCTCTACTCCGTATATTCTAAGTACTTTCCACAAACCTTCTCTATCCACTCTGTCATAGGCCTTCTCCAAGTCCATAAAGGCAACATACACCTTTTGTTTCTTCTCCAGATACTTCTCCACAACACAATTCAGGGTAAAAATCTGATCTACACATCCTCTTCCCTTCCTAAAACCTCCCTGCTCGTCGCCTATCCATTTCTCCGTTCTCACTCTCACTCTCTCAATCACTACCCTACTGTATACCTTCCTACTACGCTTAGAAGACATATTCCTCGGTGGTTACCACACACTCCTCTTTCCCCTTTGCCCTTATATAGGGGGACTATTATGCCAGTCTTCCAGTCATCGGGTGCACTCCCCTTCTCCCATGCTAGTTTGCACATTTTCCATACCCATTCTATCACTATCTCACCACCATACCTCAACATTTCCCCACACACTCCATCTGTTCCTGGTGCTTTCCCCAACTTCACTCTTTTCATGGCTTCCCACACTTCTGACCTCCTGATCCCCACCTCCTCCACTACTTCTCTTCTTCTCCCTCCCATACCATATCCAGCTATGTTTGCTGGCTCTTCATTCCTTTCATTTAGCAACTCACTGAAGTACTCCCTCCATCTTTCGACTCTCTCTTGCTTCTCGGCTAGCATTCTCCCATTCTTATCTTTCACACCCTTACTGTTTCTCTTGCTACCTTCCCTAACTTTCTTGACTTCTTTCCAGAACAGTTTCTTACTCTCCCTCCATTTTACACTCAGATTCCTTCCAAATTCCTCATCTACTCTCTTCTTACTTTCCTTCACTACTCTCTTCACCACCCTCTTACTCTCCACGTACCTCGCTCGTTTCTGTCTCTCGGAATCTTCATTCCTCTGCTACCCAACCACTCTCTATATGCTTTCTTCTTTTCTTCCACAGCTATTCGTACCTCTTCTGTCCACCATGCTGTACCTTTCACTCCCCTCCCTCTTCTCCTCACTCCACACACCTCCTCACATGCTGCACAGATCTCATCCTTAAACACCTTGCTCATCTCCTCCACTTCCTCCATAACTTCCAGGTCGAACCCACCTAGTCGTCTTTCCACTGCTCTCCTGTACTCCTCCCTGATTTCCTCCTCCTGCAACCTCTCCACCCTCCTCACCATTCCACCCTCCTCTCGCCTCCCTCCCGCTCTCCTCACCCACTTCTTTTGTATCCTAACCTTAGCTACCACTACATAATGATCAGACAGACCCCCTCCAATACCCCTATACACCCTAGCATCACAGATTTCTTCATTCGTTCATCCACACATACATAATCAATCAATGACTTTCGTTCCACCACTGTCTTATCCTTCATCGTCAACATCCGTTTCCACGTGTACCTGTGGATCATTCTGTGTCGGAAGAAGGTGTTGGCTATCCACAGCCTCCTCCCCACACATACGTCCACAAGTGCACTACCATTCCCATTCACCTCTGATGGTACCCCACCCTCCCACCACTCCCTCAACTTTCCTATCACCCACCTTACCATTCATATCCCCAATCAGAAATATTCTTTCGTTCTTGTCAAACTTCTCCAGGCACGCCTCCACATTCATCCAGAACTCCTCTTTCTTTCTTTCAAGTATATCCTCTGTCGGGGCATACACGCATACAATCACCCACGTTTGTATTCCTACTTTCATTCTCACCCACACAATCCTTGAACCCACAGACCATATTCTCTTACACATTCCTTCCATTTGCTACTTACAAACAAACATGCACCTTCTCTCGCTGTTCCTTCACTCACTCCAGCACACACACCCATTCCACACTCCCACTCTCTCACATCTGAACCTTTCCATTTGGTCTCTGTCATTCCACATACATCCAGCCTGGCATTCACTAACACTTCCAGAACCTCTCTCTCTTTTGTGCCATCATTCATGCCACTAACATTCCACGTAGCCATTCTCAGAATGTCCGAAGGCATTCTTGGAGAGAATGCGATCACCATTCCATCGAATGCGATCGCCAGGAGAGAGTCAGATACTTGCGATCGGAGTCTCTCCAGAGAGCACCCTTTCAATTAGAGTAATTTGGCGCACAGACTTGGGAACGTCCCTAGGCTAGAGCAGGTGGCTCAGCCCGGGTATCTATCTATCTATCTATTGCCTGACGCCGTGATCCCCGAAGGGGTGGCCACGAACGAACCGCCCCCATGCACCTCTGTCCCCAGTCAGTCGACGCCCCTCCCCCCAACCAGCACCACCTTCGTTCATGTACTTCCTCACTCCATCCTTCCACCTAAGACTCTGTCCGAGCAGGCTTGCCTGACTAAGAGTGAGAAGCACACCTGTATGTGGTTATGTTGCGAGTTGCTGCCTTTATTTAATTATACCTACGCCATTATACACTGTATGGCCTATCACTAGTATTTATTCCTGCTTATGAGTTAAGAGTTCTCTAAATCCGAAACGTACTTTCTTTGCTAAGCATCAGATCCTACAGTAGCCGCATGCAGTTTAGAAACCCGCATCTTGTCTACCTGTACGATGTTTTGAGGACTGTTTGCTTTCACCTTCTTTCACGCAGGGGTGATTAGTTGTATTAATTAACGTAACGTTAAATGTACTTTCTTCTAGTTTGTTATTAAATTGTTTCTGCAATTTAACTCCGTTATCTATCTTTTCCTTGAAGCTTTAAGTCAACTTAATTGTGTGATCTTTTATATAGCCTGCTTGACTATCAGCAGTCTATAGTGCGTGCACCCTGTAACAGAGTCATAGTATACCTCGTTGTCCAGGCAGGACTCTTGACGGTTTAGGGTGGTTTGTTGCCTGGGTTTATAGATAAGGGTTGGATCTAGCGTTTTCCGTTGTTGCTTGTTGCCGCATACCTAGTCCAATAGAAAGAGCCCAGTGTTTACATATCCCAGGACGTAACACTCACGATACTCAAGAAACAAATAGTGACTCTCTTCCCCCTCAAGATAACTTCCGTGTCGTGAGGAACAACGTTTGCCCCAAGACCAGGAAACCCTTACCGATTACCGAGTGTCAAAACCGTTTCCAGATGCTCAGACTCAGATGACGAAGAGGAAATAGAAGAAGTCCGGCTCGTGGGAGACTCGATGATACGTGGTCAGCTCACAGAGTTTTGCGCCAGGGCACCTAAGACCAGGAAGCGTTTTTGTATCCCTGGTCATGGTGTGGACGACGTAGTTGCTGCAGTTGACGAAGTATCAAAGCTGGGCCCTGCTAATACAATGTACGTCATCCACGTTGGATCCAACGATGTACAGCAAACCGGGTCGGAAGATTGCTTTTAAAGTACCAGCAGCTGATCAAGTCGTTTAAGAAGAAGTCATCAAGGATCATCGTCTCAGGAATCGTTCCCCGGCTCGATGTAGAGAGCCGATTTTACAACATAGCCACCAGCACAAATAGTTGTCTATCAAACCTCTGCAGGAAGGAGAACGTGGGATTCGTAGACACCTGGGACAATTTCTACTACGATGATTATTTGTTTTCTGACGATGGACTTCATCTGAACCAGGTGGGAGCAGCACGTTTTGGGCGTCTTCTCAACGATGCGGTGAAGGATTTTTGGAGAAGAAATCGACTCAGCACAGGACAACCAGGAAGGAGGACCGAAGACAGCGAGAACGGCAACCTGCAAAGGAATTAAATGCTAATCCGTCAAGAACCGCGAATTTGAATAAATTTCCACCAACACAACCTAAATTCAAAACCGCCAGGGATATTCGACCGAGGACCGAGGACAGCCATGAATGTAAATGTAGATCTGACCAGAACCAAACATTCGATTAAAGAACGTTCTGTGAGTTCTAAAACCGCAACTTTAAAGGTTTTCTATGCAAACGCTCGTAGCATACGCAATAAATGTTCAGATTTAGAGGAACTAGTGTTTACAGAAAATTATGATGCGATTGCCATAACAGAATCTTGGCTCAATACAGAAGATAGACTTTTTAGCAGAGTATTCACTTCCCGGTGATGTAATGTTTGAGAACAGCCGAATAAATAAAAATGGAGGTGGCGTTTTATTTGATATCAAAGAAAGTGTTAACCCGACTCTCTTGTCAAAACCTCAAATTGTGAACGTCGATACATCTTTGGTGCTAATAAAGAATAATAAAGGTACAAAAATAATACTTGCATTAATATACAGACCTCCAGCTCAATCAGTGCAAACTAACCGAGAAATTTATGAACAAATTGCAGATGTAAGTAACTCACAAGATACCGTATTTTTTGGCGACTTTAATTTACCTGTGACCAAGTGGGGCGATACTCTTACTTCACACTCCAGACATGACTTGTATGCGAACTTGCAAGAGAGTTCACTCTATCAATTTGTTCGATCGCCGACCCGTGGTAATAATGTTCTTGACCTTGTACTTGCAACAAAAGAAGAATTATTAGAGAATTTGAATGTTGGTAATGAATTCAGTAACAGTGACCATCGTACAATAACTTTCACTTAAAAGTTTACTAGTTACGAACCAAATAGCAGCATCGAAAAAGTCCCTAATTTCAAGAAAGCAAACTTTAATAAACTTAGAGCTATGTTTAACCCTTATTTAGCGGCGAGCAACATAAGTCGAGTTAAATAAAGCTGGACTATGTGGCGGCGCTCGACATAACTCGAGTGGCAATTTCAGCACGTAATGTGGCTGAGAGAGAGAGACAAGTGGTGGCAGGAGACTAGCGAGCGTATGACTGCTCCAGACCACCGCGGCGAATACTGACACAAATCTACTCCTCTCTCACTCGCTACATACTCAATTATGTACTGAAAAGTACCGAATACCTGCTTTTTGCACTCGCGTTGCACGGTTATTGCAAGAAAACTATCCATCATACAAGGATCGTTATGGTGTCATTCGAACGCCCCTTTCAGGGATAGGTACTTGTTTTACGTTCTGGGTCTTATTTAGGCATGAAAATGATCACGTAAACAGCCCTATTTTGGCTAAAAACACCCCGCTGTGCGGTACACATAAATAAACCGCATAGGCCGCTCGTAAGGTGTTAAAGAAACTGACTGGAGCTTTTTAATTAACAATAACGACATAAATTAATCTTGGGAATTATTCGCAACCACTTATCTAAAAGCAGTGCAGGACTGCATACCATCGAAAATACGGCATACAGGCCATAATAATAAGCCCAATTGGTGGAATAAAGATATTTCAAACTGTCTGCTTGCTAAAAAGTTTGCTAATGATAGATTAAAATCCTTACAAAATGACAAAGAACGGGTGAAATTTGTAGAGCTACGACGCAAAGCCAAAAAGAATCGAAAGAATTCTATAGTTATATCAGAAAGAAAAAAGTAGTTACTTCAACCGTTGGACCATTAGTCGATGAAAAAGGAGAATACACCAAAGACGAAGCACAAATGAGTAATGCCCTCAATACCTTCTTTGCATCAGTTTTTACAACGGAAGACCTCAGTGATATCCCTACACCATCGCCGATTCAGATTGATAATTCAGATGTTCTAAGCAATATCACCATTACAGAGAGAGAAGTATGGAATTGCTTAGATAAACTCAAGGTAAATAAAATGCCTGGACCCGATACAATCTCACGTAGAGTCCTAAAGGAAGCTAAGGATGAGCCCTCTAAACCACTGACATTGCTATTCAATAAATCCTTGCAGTCTGGAACAATGCCTGATCAGTGGAAGCTAGCCAATGTAACACCGATATTAAAAAAAGGCAGCAAATCCCTACCCATTAACTATCGTCCAATTAGCTTAACCTCAGTTGTATGTAAAATGCTAGAAACACTCATAAGAGACAGACTCGTAAATGACTTAAAGGAAAATAACATACTTAAAGATACTCAACGCGGCTTTCGTAAAAAACTTTCCTGTTTAACAAATCTCTTAGACTTCTTTCACGATATCCTCAACCTCTACGATGAGAGTAAAGCTGTAGATATTATATACCTTGATTTTCAAAAGGCCTTTGACAAAGTTCCCCACAAACGTTTACAGCTAAAACTAAAAGAGCATGGAATACAAGATGGTGTGTTGAAATGGATAGAAAATTGCCTCAGCGACAGAAAGCAAAGAGTAGTCATAAACGGTAAGGCATCTAAATGGACCAATGTAAGTAGCGGGGTATCCCAGGGATCGGTACTAGGACCAATTCTCTTTCTAATTTACATCAACGACATAGATGAGGGTCTCACCTGTACAATCTCAAAATTTGCTGATGATACAAAAATTGCAAACAGCGTACTCTAAAAAGAACAAGTTGACGATATGCAACACAATCTAGATAAGTTGTCATGTTGGGCCCCAATTTGGTAAATGAGTTTCAATGCGGAAAAATGTAAAGTACTACATATCGGATACCAAAATGAGAAAGCAAACTATTTGATGAATGGCACTCAGCTTAATTAAGAATGTAAACAGAGAAACCGATCTGGGAGTAACAATATCGAGTAACCTAAAACCGAGTCAACAATGTTCAGAAGTTGTTAAGAAGGCAAACAAAATAATTGGCTTTATAGCCAGGTCATTTGAGCATAAATCCAAAGACGTTATCCTAACCCTTTACAATTCCTTAGTCCGCCCTCTTCTGGAATACTGCATTCAATCCTGGTGCCCTTGTTACCAAAAAGATATAGACAAGCTAGAACGAGTTCAACGTAGAGTTACCAAAATGATACCTAGCCTAAAGAACAAACCATACGAGGAGCGTCTTAGAGAATTAAATATATTACCTTTAACCCAGTGCAAATTAAGAGGCGACTTAATTTAAGTGTTCAAAATCATCAAAGGCATCGACAATATGAAGTGTAGTAAGTACTTCACAATCTACCAATCTAATTACACGCAGGGAAACGGGTGCAAAATTATTGGTAAATCTTTTAACTCACACGAAGCTAAAAATGTCTTCTTCAATCGAGTTGTCAACTTATGGAATGGGCTTCCCCGAGATGTTAACGACTGCAGCACCGTTGATTCATCTAAACTTCGCCTAGACAAATATCTCGCATCAAACCCGCGACTGACTGCGTTTGTAAATTAATAACTATTTTATCCTCCCCTCAATTACTAACCCATCTGTCCCCTACTAACTTCCCAATCCTGCCACGGACATCAGTTCCAGGGCACTAGTTCCCTTTCCAATGTTCCCTTACCCACTCTAAACCACTGTTTGGACACTTGATCCTCAGTGTTTTGGAGGACAAGCAGCCTTGAAGGGTCACTAGACCGGTGACAGGTCAGTTGAACCAGTGCCACTTCAACCAGTGTGCCACTTTAACCAGTGCTAACTCAACCAGTGGCCGCTTCAACCAGTGACCATTTCAACCAGTGACCATTATAACCAGTAGGTTAGGTTTGGTTAGGTTAGGTTAGGTTAGGTTAGGTTACTGGTTAAAATGGTCACTGGTTGAAATGGTCACTGGTTGAAGTGGCCACTGGTTGAGTTAGCACTGGTTAAAGTGGCACCGGTTGAAGTGGCACTGGTTCAACTGACATTTAACCCACTAGAACTGTTGTTGCTTGATTTCCTTTGTACGTACGTACATACACACACACACTAACACACACTCTCTCACTCACTCACTCACTCACTCTCTCTCTCTCTTTCTATCTCTATCACACACACACACACACACACACACACACACACACACACACCCACGCACACATTTCACATAATTTATACACAAGGGAAATTTCACAGCCAAGATTATAAAGGCAAAGTTTTACCATCAGGACGCAATTAATTCATCACATCCCTGTTTAAGGGGGGATGGACCGGTTTTCTGGACCACTTTCTCCCTCATGTTTAGCCCCATTAGTTTTTTAGATGTTAAGATGCTTACCCCATTAGTTAGTCGATTTTAAGACCTTTCACCCCATTTCGTCGTCAATATTTAGACCTTTCGTGCTATTTAGGTGTCGATTTTTTGACTGGCGAACGATAGTGAGCTTGTAATGTTGGAAGAACCGGCCTTCGGCCAGGAAATTTTTCTATCGAAAAATGTACAAATTAATCTAGAAGGGGGATCTAATGGATGTATTTTATAAATTTGATGGAGGTAATGGGAGGAACTAGAAAAATAATGAATACATGCAAAAATCGCCCAAAAAGTTAACCCTGCCCCCTTAATACTCTGCCAGCCCCAGCCCCCCTCCCCCCTATCTCTCTCTCTCTCTCTCTCTCTCTCTCTCTCTCTCTCTCTCTCTCTCTCTCTCTCTCTCTCTCTCTCTCTCTGTGAGTGTTGGGACAAGGGAATGGGGTGATCAGGTGCTGGGAGTGAGTGTGATCGGTATTATGTATAGTGTGTGTGTGTGATTGTTACAGTGTGTGTGTGTGATTGTTACAGTGTGTGTGTGTGTGTGTGTGTGTGTGTGTGTGTGTGTGTGTGTGTGTGTGTGTGTGTGTGTGTGTGTGTGTGTGTGTGTGTGTGTGGCCACTGGTTGAGTTAGCACTGGTTAAAGTGGCACCGGTTGAAGTGGCACTGGTTCAACTGACATTTAACCCACTAGACCTGTTGTTGCTTGATTTCCTTTGTACGTACGTACATACACACACACACTAACACACACACACTCTCTCACTCACTCACTCACTCTCTCTCTCTCTCTTTCTATCTCTATCACACACACACACACACCCACGCACACATTTCACATAATTTATACACAAGGGAAATTTCACAGCCAAGATTATAAAGGCAAAGTTTTACCATCAGGACGCAATTAATTAATCACATGGACCGGTTTTCTGGACCACTTTCTCCCTCATGTTTAGCCCCATTAGTTTTTTAGATGTTAAGATGCTTACCCCATTAGTTAGCCGATTTTAAGACCTTTCACCCCATTTCGTCGTCAATATTTAGACCTTTCGTGTTATTTAGGTGTCTATTTAAGAGATCACTGAAAATCCCATGATTGTATATAAGTATACCAAACCAGTGAGAAATAATATTGTAAATTATAGACAAACCGTACAGGATGCTGTGTTTGAGCAATGGTTGAGAGATGAAGACAAGTGTGACTGTGATAATTATAGACAAACCGTACAGGATGCTGTGTTTGAACAATGGTTGAGAGATGAAGACAAGTGTGACTGTGATAATTATAGACAAACCGTACAGGATGCTGTGTTTGAACAATGGTTGAGAGATGAAGACAAGTGTGACTGTGATAATTATAGACAAACCGTACAGGATGCTGTGTTTGAACAATGGTTGAGAGATGAAGACAAGTGTGACTGTGATAATTATAAACAAACCGTACAGGATGCTGTGTTTGAACAATGGTTGAGAGATGAAGACAAGTGTGACTGTGATAATTATAGACAAACCGTACAGGATGCTGTGTTTGAACAATGGTTGAGAGATGAAGACAAGTGTGACTGTGATAATTATAGACAAACCGTACAGGATGCTGTGTTTGAACAATGGTTGAGAGAATGAAGACAAGTGTGACTGTGATAATTATAGACAAACCGTACAGGAATGCTGTGTTTGAACAATGGTTGAGAGATGAAGACAAGTGTGACTGTGATAATTATAGACAAACCGTACAGGATGCTGTGTTTGAACAATGGTTGAGAGATGACAAGTGTGACTGTGATAATTATAGAAACAACCGTACAGGATGCTGTGTTTGAACAATGGTTGAGAGATGAAGACAAGGTGACTGTGATAATTATAGACAAAACCGTACAGGATGCTGTGTTTGAACAATGGTTGAGAGATGAAGACAAGTGTGACTGTGATAATTATAGACAAACCGTACAGGATGCTGTGTTTGAACAATGGTTGAGAGATGAAGACAAGTGGACTGTGATAATTATAGACAAACCGTACAGGATGCTGTGTTTGAACAATGGTTGAGAGATGAAGACAAGTGTGACTGTGATAATTATAGACAAACCGTACAGGATGCTGTGTTTGAACAATGGTTGAGAGATGAAGACAAGTGTGACTGTGATAATTATAGACAAACCGTACAGGATGCTGTGTTTGAACAATGGTTGAGAGATGAAGACAAGTGTGACTGTGATAATTATAGACAAACCGTACAGGATGCTGTGTTTGAACAATGGTTGAGAGATGAAGACAAGTGTGACTGTGATAATTATAGACAAACCGTACAGGATGCTGTGTTTGAACAATGGTTTGAGAGATGAAGACAAGTGTGACTGTGATAATTATAGACAAACCGTACAGGATGCTGTGTTTGAACATGGTTGAAGAGATGAAGACAAGTGTGACTGTGATAATTATAGACGAACAATGGTTGAGAGATGAAGACAAGTGTGACTGTGATAATTCGCCTTTCAAGAATGAACACCACAAACATGTAATCACCGGCGACCTTGGTATAGTAGAAAATGTTAAGCTGAGAAATCTATTGAAAAAGGGACCGAACTATAGGGAACCTAGAACGCTAAACTGGCAAGTCGTCAAGAAGGAAATTTTTACTGGACTGTCTAACTTCATTCTTCAGGAGAGCGAGAAGAGAGGATTACTAACAGCGTACTTCAGCGAGTGGAAAGCTAAGGTTATAGAAGCTGTCAAAGAAAGAATACAAGCATTACATCAAAGATATCCATATTATAGACCTTCTAAAAGTGTACTGAAGCCCGCTAATAACAATTATGCCTTTATATGCAAATGGTTTTATATGAACATTTTGTACAAAGAGACAGGAATTATTGGTGAAACAAGTAACACTTACGTGAAAACTAATGAACGTGAACAGGACATTATACATCGCCAGACTAATTTTCTTAGTTCCGCCAACATCATAACGCCAACTAAAGATCATAAGTTTCCGTTCATGTATTGGATTCCAAAATTTCACAAAGATCCTATAAAACCTAGATATATTGTCTCCTCGTCCATTTGTACTACTAAGCAATTAGCTTTTTGTATAAGTAAATCACTGAAGTTGATAATGAAAGGACGAACGAGATATTGCACTGTAATTGAAGAGTTCACCGGTACAAGTAGATGGTGGGTAGTTGAAAATAATCAACCAGTACTAGACGTGATCAAGCAAATAAATGATAAACAGCAAGCTAAAAATGTTGTAACTTATGATTTTAGTACTTTATATACAAACATTCCTCATGATAAACTTATAATAGCCCTGGAAAATATAGTGAATAAATGTTTTGCAAATTCGAAAATGAAATACATTACAATAAACAATTATGAAGCTTTTTGGAGTAATGCATTGTCTAAAAAAATGTTTTTTGTTTTTGTTTTAAATATACAGCATTAAGCAAAACCTCCCTTATGAATAGCATACAATTCTTGACAGATAATACATTTTTCAAATGTGGTGATTTCATAAATTATGTAAGCAAAATATAGGCATTCCAATGGGAACAGACCCAGGGCCAGATTTTGCCAATCTATTTCTTCATTATTACGAGTTCTTTTATATGCAAGATAACACTCTTACTAAATACGGAACATGCAAACAAATAAGCAAGTGTTCAAGATATATTGATGATATAATATTGTTCAACAGTGGCGACATATTTGATAAAATTAAGACAAACATCTACCCTGATGAGCCTATTTTAAATAAAGAAAATTACTCCGATAAGAAAGCTTCATTCCTCGATATACAAATTGAAGTAATTGATAAGAAATGTGTAACAAAACTTTATGACAAACGAACAGATTTCCAATTTCATATAGTTAACTTTCCCTTTCTTTGCGGAAATATCCCCAAAAGACAAAGCTATGGTGTTTTTACTTCCCAAATAATACGCTATAGTAGAGTCTGTTCCAAATATGAAGACTTTTTAGAGGCTTGTAAGATCCTTATTAGAACATTGTTGAAACAAGGATATGAAATATACCTCGGTCAAATTCTAGTTTCACGTACACAGCGACAAAAGGGAGGCGCCGTTGTAAAGGCATAGCTTCCCGACCAACTATGAAGATCGGGGAAATTGCTGGGTAAAAGACGTAATATAATGATAATACACTACATTAACGACATTAGCCTAACCTAACAACCTTACCTAACCTAACCTAGTA
Organism: Paralithodes platypus; assembly: GCA_032716605.1. Classification (NCBI taxonomy): domain Eukaryota; kingdom Metazoa; phylum Arthropoda; class Malacostraca; order Decapoda; family Lithodidae; genus Paralithodes; species Paralithodes platypus. The sequence continues at coordinate 34,814,823 of CM064554.1, forward strand.
TTATGTAATAGCTATGGTGCCGCATATGGGGAGATTTTTTTTTTTTTTTTTTTACAGTAGGTATAATTCCTTATAATGCATTTCCGCCGCTTTGGACATATATAGGAATTAAGTATGGTATATGACAACTCTAAAGTAGCCATAGAAATTTATGAGTATGCTGTGAAAGCGAAACTAGAATTAAACCTATACCTCTTAAAAAGACATTTTAACAAACTACCAATTAGATATTTTAACTACAATAAATTAAAAAATATTATAACAAGTGATGTATTTCAAGAAACACCATCTTAGAACTGCTAGAGATGATATGAGTAAATTTATGAAGAGTATCTCAGCTAATAATGATGACGTCATTGAATTTACCACACACTGCATTACTGAATATGTCGACGTATTATTACCAGAATGTTGATGCCAAGGAAATGGGCTGATCCTGTCAGAGTGGGGTTGAGCGTCCCCTGCCTCCCAGAGCTCAACCTCACTTTATCTTATGCTAAATATGTTTCAATACTTTTTGACGTAGTTAATGGATTTCTTCTTCGATATCCGACAACAAAATGTGACTTCCCCAATTTGAACTAACTGATTTTGTCTACTCTACTTCTGACTATCAAATTGACATCCCGAATTTGTCAACCCCCTGATTTTGACTATTTCATTAGTACTATACTACTTTTTCTTTTAGGGCAAACACTCTACACCAGGTATTATAGAGATAGCCGGTTTGCCACAGTTATAACAGAAAACCGATTACGGCGGATGGCTGTGGCCTGATGAAGTCCATCCGCCTCTCTATTTTGCCTTGGGGTGGGTGTTTGACGGTCTCTCTATATTTTTCATATATCGGTGTTAATTTAAACTCTTTTCACATGTGTGTGTGTGTGTGTGTATATATATAGTCATCTTGAAAGGGGGTCTAGGGGGTGTATTCTTAAGGTTGATGGAGGTCTAGGTAACAACCTATAGATATCTCCCCTTAAGACACTTCTCCCCATGCTGGTGTCGAGTTTGCTTTCAAGCCGAGCGATAGCGAGCCTACAACTTAAAATATATCAGCCTTCGTAATTTTGAATGCAATCGGCCTTCGGCAGGGAAATTTTTCTTCCGAAAAATGTACAAATTTATCTTGGAAAGGTGTCTAGGGTGTTATTTTTTTTTGTTTAAAGCTTGATAGAGGTCTTGCGAGAAAACTAATAAGTAAATAAATAAATAGTCCAAAAACCAAGCACAACCCCTTAAACCAAAATAGACTATAGTGGTTCGGCTGGCACCACTGGTTGAGGTCTACTGGTTGAGATGTCCGGGAAACAGGAAGTAAAAGTGGACAGGGGAAAAAAAGAGAGAAATAGGTCAAGAGTCCAGACCTTAAAAGTGTTATCTCATTCGGGTTAGTGGGTGTGAATGTGTGTGTGTGTGTGTATGTGTTTAAGAGAGAGAGAGAGAGAGGAGTGTGTGTGGGTGTATATCAATAAACAAGCTATAATTGTGTTAGAAGTATATAATTATTTACAAATATATCAGAAGCGAGAGAGAGGGAGGGAGGGAGGGAAGTGAGTAAAGAAGGGAAGAATAGATAATAGAAGATAAGAGGATAGCAAAGGATAAATGGGAGAGAGAGAGAGAGAGAGGAACAGATAAGCAATAAGGGATGGGGAGAAAGAAAAATAGAAGGAAAGGGAGAAACGAAAAGGAATTGAATTGTAGATAAAATATGTTGTAGAACATTATATATATATAAATTAATATATATATATATAAATTAATATATATATATATATATATATATTAATGATGATATCAGTGAGTTGTCTTCCAGGATAACGTATTTTCAAAAGGAAAAGGGTAGCCAAAACAAGGCAGATCCCCATCTTCATATTTATTGCAATATTTCGGACTCTGCGTCCATCATCAGGTCAGTACACGATCCTATAAAATGAAATTACCATACATAAAATTTCGTAAATAGAAGGACCCGTAAAATAGTTTAAATACAAAGTAAATAAGGGTATAAAATACCTAAATGAAATTAATTCGTTAACAAAACACCAGTACCGCATGAATAAAAGGAAAACTAATGCGATATGACTAAATAATAAAGACCAATCCCTACCCACCTAGATCCAACCCCAAGCCCACCTCGAGTACAACTGAAGACCATTATTTGATCATTTAACACTAACACCGACAACCCCAAAAACACAAAACAAAAGAACATCTGAAAATGATATATTCTGACTGGGCGTACAATGTGAAAAACTCCTAATGAATTTGAAATTAAACAAAACAAATATGAAACAATTAAAACTAAACCATTTGAAAACTGACTAAACAATTGAATCAGTTCATAGTATTTAGTTCCCGCTTGAGTTGTTGAATCAATATCTTTTCCCCTAAAAAAGTATCTTGTTCATTATTGAATTTACCTATTATTTAAAAATCATTCTCTGAGAAAAGATGGTCATTTTCATGTGAATGATTTCTTATGGCCGAAAAAGGCATTGTATTAAGATATTGACCCGTTCTATAGCTCCTACCCAAATGTTCAGATATTCTAATTTTGAAATGTCTGGAAGTACATCCGACATACCTAGCATTACAGCTGGGACACGAAAATGTATATACAATATTTGAACACATCAGGTTAGGAATACGGTCTTTAAAATTGAAAAATGAATCTATAGTGAAATCATTATTGAATATTATTCGAAAGTTGACGGCAGGAAATTCAATTTTGAGAAAGGCTAGCAACTTCTTCCTGAACAAGAAACTTGATTCTCCATAGAAAGGCAATTTAACATATTTGATAAGTTTAGGTACTTCCGAAACTGTGACCTCTAAATTTTGCTTCGTGTATAGAAATCTTTTAAGTGCTTTATTAAATACATTCATAGTATAATTGTTGGATATAAAATACTGCTTCAAAAACTAGAATTCTAGATGCATAACATTAAAATTAGAACACACATTGTAGGCACGATTTAAAAGTGTTTTAATCGAGTTTATTTTGAAAATATCTGGGCAGAAACTAAGCCAATTGAGACCTACACCAGTAAAGGTTCGTTTCCTAAAAACATCAGTGATCAATCCATTCCCGGTTTTGGTTATTTTAACATCCAGAAAAGCTAATGTATTGCTATCTTCAACCTCCTTTGTGAAATTAATATTGGGATGTTGTTTATTCAAATACTCCAAAAAACAAATATATCCTCATTTCTATTGAAAATCAAAAAGCAGTCATCTACATATCGTTTATAAAAAAAGGGTTTGAAATCTTTAGGACATTTATTGAGCCAAATTGCTTCATTGTGGCACAAAAAGGTATCTGCTAAACTAGGTGCAAGGCAAGATCCCATCGCACAACCATCGATTTGATTATACATTTCTTTATTGAACAAAAATAATGATTCAGATGTAGCAAATTTGAGTAGATTATTAACAGTTTTCCTATCAAGTCCGTAACATTCTTGTGGATTAGTTTTACTGAGAATGATATCTATGGTTTCTTGTAGTGGTACATTGGTATATAAAGAAACTACATCAAAGCTGGCCATGACAAATTCAGGGGGTAGAGTTAGTGACAGTAATTCGTCTACAAATGTCTTAGAATTTTCTACAGTATATTCATTATTGATAAGGGGTTTAAGTAATGGAATGAGAAATTTACCAAGATTGTAAGCTGCTGTATTTATGGTTGAAATTATGGGTCTTAATGGTACATTTAATTTGTGAATCTTTGGTAATCCATATAAAATCCCGGGGGAAGTTCCTGAAGCATACACAAGATTAAAATTTGAAATTCCAATATTATCCTTAATAGAACGAAGAATTCGATTTAGTTTATCTTCTAATTTAATTATATGAGAAAATAGGTTACCAGTTACTCGCTGAAATTTAATGAATTTGAAATTAAACAAAACAAATATGAAACAATTAAAACTAAACCATTTGAAAACTGACTAAACAATTGAATCAGTTCATAGTATTTAGTTCCGGCTTGAGTTGTTGATTCAATATCTTTTCCCCTAAAAAAGTATCTTGTTCATTATTGAATTTACCTATTATTTCAAAATCATTCTCTGAGAAAAGATGGTCATTTTCATGTGAATGGTTTCTTATGGCCGAAAAAGGTATTTTATTAAGATATTGACCCGTTCTATAGCTCCTACCCAAATGTTCAGATATTCTAATTTTGAAATGTCTGGAAGTACATCCGACATACCTAGCATTACAGCTGGGACACGAAAATGTATATACAATATTTGAACACATCAGGTTAGGAATACGGTCTTTAAAATTGAAAAATGAATCTATAGTGAAATCATTATTGAATATTATTCGAAAGTTGACGGCAGGAAATTCAATTTTGAGAAAGGCTAGCAACTTCTTCCTGAACAAGAAACTTGATTCTCCATAGAAAGGCAATTTAACATATTTGATAAGTTTAGGTACTTCCGAAACTGTGACCTCTAAATTTTGCTTCGTGTATAGAAATCTTTTAAGTGCTTTATTAAATACATTCATAGTATAATTGTTGAATATAAAATACTGCTTCAAAAACTAGAATTCTAGATGCATAACATTAAAATTAGAACACACATTGTAGGCACGATTTAAAAGTGTTTTAATCGAGTTTATTTTGAAAATATCTGGGCAGAAACTAAGCCAATTGAGACCTACACCAGTAAAGGTTCGTTTCCTAAAAACATCAGTGATCAATCCATTCCCGGTTTTGGTTATTTTAACATCCAGAAAAGCTAATGTATTGCTATCTTCAACCTCCTTTGTGAAATTAATATTGGGATGTTGTTTATTCAAATACTCCAAAAACAAATATATATCCTCATTTCTATTGAAAATCAAAAAGCAGTCATCTACATATCGTTTATAAAAAAAGGGTTTGAAATCTTTAGGACAATTATTGAGCCAAATTGCTTCATTGTGGCACAAAAAGGTATCTGCTAAACTAGGTGCAAGGCAAGATCCCATCGCACAACCATCGATTTGATTATACATTTCTTTATTGAACAAAAATAATGATTCAGATGTAGCAAATTTGAGTAGATTATAAACAGTTTTCCTATCAAGTCGGTAACATTCTTGTGGATTAGTTTTACTGAGAATGATATCTATGGTTTCTTGTAGTGGTACATTGGTATATAAAGGAGTTTTTCACATTGTACGCCCAGTCAGAATATATCATTTTCAGATGTTGTTTTGTTTTGTGTTTTTGGGGTTGTCGGTGTTAGTGTTAAATGATCAAATAATGGTCTTCAGTTGTACTCGAGGTGGGCTTGGGGTTGGATCTAGGTGGGTAGGGATTGGTCTTTATTATTTAGTCATATCGCATTAGTTTTCCTTTTATTCATGCGGTACTGGTGTTTGTTAACGAATTAATTTCATTTAGGTATTTTATACCCTTATTTACTTTGTATTTAAACTATTTTACGGGTCCTTCTATTTACGAAATTTCATGTATGGTAATTTCATTTTATAGGATCGTGTACTGACCTGATGATGGACGCAGAGTCCGAAATATTGCAATAAATATGAAGATGGGGATCTTCCTTGTTTTGGCTACCCTTTTCCTTTTGAATATATATATATATATATATATATATATATATATATTATATAGTAAATAAATAAATAAATAAAACCAAACCTCTCTCTCAGCCTAACAAAAACAAAATAAATACAGCAAATAAATATATAAAATAATACTAAACCTCTCATCCTAACAAATAAATTAAAAATAAATAAATAAATAAATAAATAAATATAACAAAACCTCTCTCTCATCCTAACAAATAAATAAATATATAAATACAGTAAATATATAAATACAGTAAACATATAAATAAAACCAAACCTCTTTCATCCTAATATATTATATCAAAACAGGGATCTGCCTTGCTTAGGCCAATCGGCTTTCCCGCAGACTCCCATTTTCTTATGTTCTTATGTTCTTAAAACTATGTAAAATAAATTGGACGATAAAACCATAAAAGTGGCGATGTAACATCACGACTGTTAGCAACAATTGTATATATCTCTCCCACAGACAATTAAAGAGACCCCACCTGGCTTCATTTCTCTTTCTCTCCCTCTCTCTTTGGTTTGTATCCATTCGGCCCCATTCAGCCTACTGTTTTAAGATGCATACCCCATCCAGGTGTCAATGTTTTCCTGGCGAGCGGTAGCGAGCCAGTATATATATATTTTTGTTTTGTAGCAAGCTAAATTTGTACATTTTTCGATTGAAAAATGTCTCGGGCGAAGCCAGACTTCTCCATACAATGCTGGCTCGCTATCGCTCGCCAGGAAGAAATCGACACCTGGATGGGGATAAATGTTTTAAAACAGTTGGCTGAATGGGGCCGAACGGATACAAGCCAGGGAAAGATTGAAAATAAATTAAATAAAAGCATACTGGGGATTAGTTTACACACACACACACACACACACACACACACACACACACACACAAACACACTTACACCCACACAAATATACCTACACACACACACACACACACACACACACACACACACACACACACACACACACACACACACACACACACACACACACACACACACACACACACACACACTGAGCAACTGATATACAAAATTAAATAGTACAAACAGAAAATTGTTTATACTGTCAGTGAGAGGATGTCAGAAAAAAAATGAAAATCAAACCAAAAACAAATAAAAGATTATAAATTTCTCCCTCTCCTCTCGCTCTCTCTCTGGCATATATTATGTCAATCTCTCAGTCTCTATCTCTCTCTCTCTCTCTCTTTCTCTCTCTTCTCGTCAATCTGAATAATTCTAGCTAATCAAGAATATTAGATCGACTTAACAGGTTCCGACAGCACAGTAATTGTTCAAAATGACTAGTGAAAACAAGTGACAACAAACCTAGTGATCTTTACGAGGCTGTTTGTATCTAAACTACCTAAACTGTGATCCAAGACAGAAAATATAGCTTAGAAAGGGAAAAAATCGAAAAATGTACAAAATTATCTTGAAGTAGGGTCTTGAACAGGCTTGCTGGAGGTCTAGGGAGAAGACAAATACAAAATGATAACACATATATATATAAATGAGGAAATAAATACGCCCATCACCCATTAAGTATCAATAAATCAGTTGCAAACGGATTATATTACTTATCAATAAATCAATTGCAAAGGGATTAAATACGCCCATCGCCCCATTAATTATCAATAAATCAGTTGCGAAGGGATTAAATTGACTGCCAGCGGAAATAAAACCGATTATAGTAGAGATCTTTTGGTTGATCGAGATGTCTGCGAATCATTAATGACAGATACAGGACAAAGAAGATACGAGAATGGTTTAAGAGTCGCGACCTTAAAACTTTTGTCTCATCTGGGTAAGTGTGTGTGTGTGTGTGTGTGTGTGTGTGTGTGTGTGTGAATGTGTGTGTGTGTGTGGTGAATGTGTGTTTGTGGTGAATGTGTGTGTGCGTGAATGTGTGTGTGTGTGTGTTTAAATGTGTGTTTGTGTGTGTGAGTGATTAAATGTCTATCTATCTATTGCCAGACCCCTTGACCCCCGAGGGATGGCCACGAATAAATCGCCTTCATGCATCTCGTCATCCCACGCAACATCAAATGTACACATATCCGTCCTAACTCCATCCTTCCATCTCATTCTCGGTCTGCATCTCCCTTTCCGCCCTTCCATCTCACACTCATACACTGTTTAGTCATTATCTTAATCACCATACACTCCACATGGCCGGACCACCTCAAGGTATTCCTTCTCACAATTTCCAGCACATCCACACCACATCGCTTTCATACCTCCTCATTCGTCTGTCTAGCTCTCTAGGTGATTCCCCACGCACTTCACCCAACTCATTTCCACCCCTCTCACTTTTGATCTATGTCTCTCCAACAACGTCCACCCACATAATTGTTATATATATATATATATATATATATATATATATATATATATATATATATATATATATATATATATATATATATATATATATATATATATATATATACTGTATATATACCGTATATCATATATATATATATATATATATTATATATATATATATATATATCCCGGTATATATATATATATATATATATATATATATATATATATATATATATATATACCGGTATATATACATATAATTATATATATATACTAAACAACAGCTACATCCATCGTACTCACCACCCACTTGTAGTAATTTCCTGTTCGGTCAGTCTGAGTTCCTTCTTACCTGTAAATAGCTAAAATAAATACATTGTTATAACCGTTACCATTACAACTATCATCATTACTTTCATCACATATCTTTTATATATCACTTTCAACAAACAAATACAATAATACAAAAATACAGGAAAAGTGGAGATTGGGCCTGAGTTTATAGATAGATAGATAGACTTTCATTACATTCACAACAACAATAACAACTACAACAACAACAACAAAAACAACAACCATAATGACGTCATGAAAATTATCAAACACTATGCTGTATGTGACGTTGATTCATGCAGTCGTTTATTAATATCAATCCATGCACACTATAGGTAGCGCCAACGAACTTGACAATCATCTTGATCCCTGACCTTTCTGTAACTCAAAAGGGCCTAGAGCAAACTGGCTGTAAATATCCACACCTATTTCCTGGTGGACTCTTCCCACATTATAGAAACGTCAACCCGATTGCTTTCATTCAATTCGAGTTATAAGAAGTTAAGGGGTCTTGATTATTGTCAAGTTTGCTGGCACTACCTATAATCAATACTTTATCAATAAACAATAATTAGAATACAAATCACGTATTAACTCTTTACTATTTTCACAATATACATATATATATATATATATATATATATATATATATATATATATATATATACAGTATATATATATATATATATATATATATATATATATACTGTATATATATATATATATATATATATATATATATATATATATATATATATAACTATTACCACTATTACTGCTACTAACTATAGTAATAAAGATGGAAACAGCATATTCATTTTCTAAAAGTCCCCAGAAAAAAATTACGAAGAATATACACATAAATATACAATTATTATATAACAATAAACAATAAAACAAAACAAAACAACAAGAACAATAAATAAATCAACAAATATTGCTTGCAGTTGCTCGCCAAGGAGTTCGCATCTCAACGACCAGGAACACTTTTTAATGTTGCTTTTATTTGAGAAGTTTGTATTAATTGTTTTTCGTTGCTGAGCTAACGTAAAACAAATTTCAAGTATTTCCAAGGAATATGTGGAATAGTTTTAGTTTGTAGTTTTCCCTGATGGGTTCGGAAATTGGGAGTTACACAGAGTTACACAGATACTCAGACCACACAGACCTTGCTGTCCCAACTAGGTGGTCTGGCCTTAATACTACTAGACAGCACAGTTTATAGTGGAAGAATAGGACATCAAAGGAGAGAGAGAGAGAACGAGAGAGAACGAGAGAGAGAGATGAAATTATAGGTACAATTATATAATTAAATAACAATGATTAAAATATAAATAATAATCATAATAATTATAAATAAATAATACGACTAATACTACTGTGGCTACTATTACTACTACTACTACTACTACTACTACTAAATAAATAATAACTATAATGGTAATAATAATAAAAATAATGAAACAATAAATAATACAGAACATTAAACAAAATTATATGATGCAAAAGCGGTACCAGTACCCTAAGAAATGAAAAAAACACGAATAGTATTTAGAAAATCATAATTATTTTTCTATATCCACCCCCTCTCTCTCTCTCTCTCTCTCTCTCTCTCTCTGTAAATAATCGCTCACAATCTTTCATCAAAACTTTCTCGTGTCTCTCTCTCTCTCTCTCTCTCTCTCTCTTTTATAGCTCACACACACATACACACAAACTTACATATATTTACATAGATACACTGGACACACAGCTTTTACGGTCCCTGCTAGGTGGCCAGGACTTAATCCTAGGAGAGAGAGAGAGAGAGAGAGAGAGAGAGAGAGAGAGAGAGAGAGAGAGAGAGAGAGAGAGAGAGAGAGAGAGAGAACGAGAGCAAGAGAGAGGAAAAACAAGAGAGAGCAAGCGAGCGAGTGAGAAAATATAAAAGTAGAAACAATATTATAGCCCCAATTAAATGTTCTCTAATTGTTCACACACACACAAACGGCACACACGCAATTAATATATTCTGCGAACTCTAGACTTAATTGGCGAAAATAAAACCCAAAATAAAAACTAGTACAAATGCCGTGCCTAATGAATAACTAAAACATTAAAAGGCCAAGGCCTGAGTTTTAATGGAAGGTGTTAAGGATTTATTTATTTTGCTACATATATTTATTTATTTATTTATTTAATAGTTTGTATATATTTACTCCTATATTTACTTATTTGAATCGTTATTTCTATTTAATTTTATTTTTTGCTTATTTTAGAATGTTGTGATATTAGCCTAAGTAACATTTGTGCAGTATGGTTTGAAATACTTAGTAAGGTACTAATTGTGCAAAATATTATAATTATAGGCTGTGTGTGTGTGTGCGTGTGTGCGTGCATGCGCGCTCAGGGGTGTTTTTCCGGTATATTGGGTTACGTGGGGTTGTTGTGGTGGCCAAATATATAAAATGTGAAGACTGAGTTTTATATATACAGTATATACAGTATACAATATATATATATATATATATATATATATATATATAAATATATATATATATTGTGCGGGCACCTCGAATAGAATACAAAGGCTTAAAACAATATTCGTTAACATTGTTTTAATAGATGTCTTTTTCCTTTCCAGAGAAAAACAAAACCCAAGACATCGTGATCTCGAATCAAAGTGGCAAATTTAAACTTCTGATATTTTTCTCTTCAGTGAGTGAGTGTTGCAAGTCAAGACATTAATGCCAGTGATTTGATATTTTGCAGCAGTTTGATAACACAAAATAGCATAGTTGTCCATAGTTACAGAACCATATACTGTACAGCTAGGGAAAAATAAAGAAAACGCAATCATCAAGCCAAATAAAAGCCAAAAATATCTGAAACGAAACAGAAAACGAAAAACAGAAAAATATCATCCAACAATATAACTCAAATGAAACAGAAAACGGGAATAATATAAATGTGAAATAATAACTCATACACAACAGAAAACTGAACAAAAATAACTAACGAAACAGAAAACGGAAAACATAAAAAAAACTCAAACGAAACAGAAAACGGAAACAATCTGAAACGAAACAGAAAACGGAAAACAAAACAGAAAACAAAAATAACTCAAACGCAACGGAAAACAGAAAACAAAAATAACTCGAGTGAAACAGAACACGGCAAACAGTAAACAAAAGTAACTCCAGAAAACGGAGAACAGAAAATAAAAATAAGCCACAAATATAACCCAAGTGAAAAAGAAAACGAACACAGTAAATAAAAATAAGCCCCAAAATAACCTCGAGTGAAACAGAACACGGAAAACCATAAACAAAAATATCACCTAGCCTAATCACCTTCGCAATCAGGGCAAAAAAAAAAAAAAAAAAAAAAAAAATCTACCCCTGTTAAACCCTCCCCCCCCCCCCCCCCCCCTTCCCCCTAACCCCCTACGCCCCCGGGATGTGTGAGGGAGTGGCATGGATATTTACCACTCGATTTCTTCTACTCCTAGCCGTCTTCGCTCTCTCTACTAATGCTCACGTTATGTTGATAATTATTTGTTGTTGATATTTGCGAATCTCTCTCTCTCTCTCTCTCTGTATTGTGTGTTTCGCTGACGGAGGCATTTATCACTCAACGCCTTCTTCAATGCCACCTCTCTCTCTCTCTCTTATTATGTTTTATCCTAGCACACCACACGGTAAGTTCTGGTTACTTATTATTATTATTATTATTATTATTAGTAGTAGTAGTAGTAGTAGTAGTATTGTTGTTGTTGTTGTTGTTCCCTAAGCTGCCTGGCCGAACAGCCCTGAGTCCTTGAGGAAGGCCACGGCCACGGTCGGCCTTTCCCACAGAGCTCTCAAATAGTGTAAATTGTGTTGTTGGCGTAAGTGGTTGTGTGAAATGCAGTCTTCTATGATGTGTTTTATGGTATGGGGTGCTGTGTTACAACCCAGGCAGGTGTCGACGACGGAGTCATCCAGTCTCTTCTGATAGCTCAGAAGAACTGGATGGTGTCCGCATCTCAGCCTGGCCAGGTGGACTCTGTCCTCGCGAGGAAGGGAGGATTCAGAAGGATGGATTTCGGGAGGTCGTGCTTGCAGCTGCGTGTTGTCTATGAATGAGTGGATGGAACGGCGAGTGATATGAGTATTGATGTGCTTCCGGAAGTTGGTTTGGGGTGGGCAGGGGGGGAGAGAAGACAGTATTTGTGTGTGATAGCGTGTGCTGGGTGTTGTTTTGATATTTCTTGGTGTCTGTGGGTGTGTTGCCATGTAGTGTAGTGGGTGGTGTTGATTCGTGGAGGCTGCTGCCAGGAATTGAGAGCCTCTCATGTCTAGATGAACTTTGACTTTTAGGACTTTGGTTTCTTGATGTAGGTGATCTGTGGGTGTAGTACCTGTGCATCCTGTGATGATTTTAAGGGCTTTATTTTGAATAGTCTGTAAGGTCTTATGATGTGTTTCAGCTAGGTTAGAAGCCCAGGCCGGGCTTGCGTATTCCATAACTGATCTTATGTATTGTTTGTAGTGTTACGACCGGGGCTACGAATAAAACAAGGGCACTTAATGATTGGATAAGTAATAGGGCACTATGCAACAACGGTACGCTAGATCCAAACCCCTGAACTTATATGCCGGCGAACAAAACACCTATACCCTCCAGAGTTAATCGGTGATAATGGGGTATCCTTAACTGGGCATAAATGTACTCTACTTCAGGCTTACCCACACTGGTATAGCCTGATAACACACAGGATGCAAGTTACGTTAAAATGCATAAACAAGAATCTAGGGAAAGATCAATTAAATCACTGCAAGATTTAATACAATAAAAAGATGCTTTAATACAGTTACTCTAAACAACAATAAACTCTTCACTCCTATCGGAAAGAAAGTGAAGTATAGTCCTACAGCATAGACCTGGAAACTTCTGAAGAAAGTCTGATACTCATAAGATGCTCGTATCTTAACTATAAATAAAGGCAGGAGGCAGGACACCACACATGTAAAGCAAATACACAAAAAGATAGGATATATAATGTTAACTGACACGAGAATACTATAAATGCGCAACGGTAGTAATGCTCGACACTAAAAGAAGTACTTCCTTATCAACGAAACAGTCTACTATGGTTGTGCAACTCAACAACAACCTAGACTAATAAATGCTTGTGAATAATAATGCATACATATCAAAAGAGCTTATGTCCTAACTAGCGTCTGCTAAGTGAATAAAGTCTAGCTGGAATATCAAGGTTAGGAAACTGTGGCTGAGCAAGACAGGCTCATAGCCTAGCATTGTCCTTAAGGCGGTATGGTTAAAGTTATGTTAAGGGGAGATCTCTACTTGAGGGATTTTTTTCTTGACCCCTTTCTCCCTCATGTTTAGCCCCAATGCTTTTGATATTATAAAACGTTTGCCCCATTAGTTTAGCGATTTTAAGAACTTTCACCCCATATTAAGACCTTTCGTGCAATTCAGGTGTCGATTTTATCCTGGCGAGCGATAGCGAGCCTGTAATTTAAGAGGAACCGGCCTTCGGCCGGGAAATTTTTCTACCGAAAAATTTACAAATTGATTTTTGAAAGGGACTCAAGGGGGTGTAATTTTAAGCTTGATGGAGGTCTAGGGAACAAACTAAACCTTAATGATGCTCTTGGTAAACCCAGATCTCAAGTATCTGGCTGTACCCTGGCAATCCCTCAAAAGTCAAGCAAAGAGGCAGTACTGTGTTATAAGGTAGTATGCTAATGCCCTCTTACAACACGATGCTGCGCTCGCAAAAGACACAACCAAAAGGACGACCTAGGCTACCACAGAAACCGTCGAAGTCGTGTAGGTATAAATGAACTGTACACACATCGGTGACGACGACAACAGAAACCTTATCCCAGTCTAGCATTAAATAACCAAGCAGAGCACTAATGATAATGAGGGAACACACACGAAGAGTCATCAAACCTCTATTAGCTAAGGACACTGAGGGAGACACACACAGAGTCATCAAACCTCCATAGACTAAGAACCCTTATAGCCTATTCTAATACATATAAATATCTCTGAGAGCGACGCACACAATACGATGGGCCGATATGAAATCGTGTACAGAACCCAAAGGGAGTGCTGTGATGTTAAAAGATTAGAGGAATGAAAGAAAAGAAGTTGAGTGAGAGAGACAGTATCAGAATGGTGGGGATATGGGGGACAGTTGTAAAAAGGATGTTAGTCGTGCGCATCCCTAGCCTGCTCTGAAGAAGGCAGCTCCTGTGGACCCACATGAACACAGGAGCCCACAAAGACGCGGTGGTCGGCCAATCACAGGCCGAGACGTCACAAGGCAGCAGGTGTCACGTGACACAGCCAGACACGCCAGCCAACCAAGGGGCGTGAGAAGGCACGTGCGTGAGCCTCCGAGCGAGGGAGGCAGCACATGTACACGCACGTACACACTACCATCACTCTGCCTATATTGTTCTCTCTCCTTAACTATATACAATGCATGTTATATTCTATTAATGGTATAGAGCACTTCCCTTTGTCACAGACGAAAATAAAGACCACCACTGGACTGTCTGTGACAATACGATTGCTAGGAAAGAAAGAACATCATTCTCTGATAACTGTAGCCCACTTCAATGTCCCTGGAAAGCGCTAGTGGCTACCGAGAGGCGATTCTGCCAACGCTGGTAGACGTCACAGTAGACTGTGGTGGTGGATTCTTTATTGTGTCCAAATTTCGTGTGGGCAAGTGATCTGAGGGCGTTAAGTCTGGGTGTCAGTTTCTTTTTCGTGTTTGTGGTGTGCTGTTTGAATGTCAGTTGGGTGTCGTATGTTACTCCTAGGATTTTGGGCGTGTGTGTGTGTGTTAGGGGTGTGTTGTTTATGTTGAGTCCCGGGACGTAATCGTGCTCTCCTGTCCAGCTTGTGAGGAGGGTAGCAGTGGATTTAGCTGGGGCTATATTGAGTCTGTTTGTAGTGCACCATTCATGTAATGTGTCGAGATAGTCTTGAAGGAGTCTTGTTGCTGTGTCTGGGTTTTGGTGCGTGCTTGTGAGTGTTATGTCGTCTGCGTAGGAGGCTATGTTATTTGGGGTGAATTTGGTGTATTTATATCATGCATGTACAGATTGAAGAGTGCGGGCAACAGGACGGATCCTTGCGGGACTCCGTTTGGGAAATTTCTAATGCTAGATGACTGACCGGCAAAAGATACGTGTGCACATATGCCTGCTAAGAAGTTGGCCAGCCATCTTTTTGTGTTGTTGTGAATGTTTGTGTTGTAGATTTAGTTTGTTAGGTTGTGGCGGGGGATGGCATCGAAGGCTTTACTAATGACGAGTGTGGCAAGTACTGATCTGTGTGGTGGTCTAGCTGAGTTGATGCCGTCAAAAGCTCTTTGTGTAAGGTCTGTAAGAAGAGTGTTTGTGGAGTGCAATGGCCTGAAGCCGTGTTGTGTTGGAGAAAGGGGTAAGTCAGGTGTCATCAGTTGTAGTACAAGGCGCTCTATGACTTTGGAGGGGGTGCAAAGGAGTGTGATAGGGCGGTGTGAAGAGGGTAGTGTGGGGTATTTGTTAGGTTTGGGGAATGTGATGATGATACCATGCTTGCAGATGTCTGGTATTGTGTTGTGTGAGTAGCTGTAGTTTGATATGTTAGTGAGTGCTTGTATGCCTTGTGGTCCCAGGTGTCTGAGGTGAATGTTGCTTATGTTGTCTAGGCCACAGGCGGGTGAGAGCTTGAGATTGTTGATGATATGCTTTGTCTGGTTGTTGGTGAAGGGTGTATAGTCAGGGTCTGTGGGGAATTGTCTTTTGCGTCGGATGACACGTCGGTCATCTTTGTGGGGTTTTAGGTGACTGACATGAGAGAAATGATTGCTGAGAGTGTTTGCTTGTTGTTTACGTGAAGGAGTAGAGTCTGTTGTTGTGATTGCAGCATGTGATTGTGTTGTGTTGCTGTCGGAAAGTGTGATGCTGTTTAGTGTTTTGTAGAGTGTTTTGGGGTTTGTTTTGTGATCGAGTGTTTGTAGGAAGTTATTCCAATTTAGTGTTTGTTATTCTTGTATTTTGTTGTTAATCTGGATGTTGAGTGCTTGAATTTGTTGATTGATGTCTTGTGTGTGGGGTGCTGGGGAGTGTTTCAGTGTGTAGCGTTGTATGATGAGGTTTTGAATTTCTGGTGAGAAGTTGGGGTTGTGTTTTTTTATGTTACCTCTTGGAATGTGTTTCTTGTCGGCGTTTTGGATAGTCGTGTTGAATGTGTGTACAGCATTGTTGATGTTAGTGATGGGTGTACTGTTTAAGGTTTCAAAGTGTTGTTCTGTCTCATTTGTGAAAGCTTCCCAGTTAGCTCTTTTATAGTTAGTGTAATTGTGTCTGTGGCTAGCTGGGGTGAGTCTTGTTTTGGTGGTGATAATGATCGGGAGGTGGTCTGAGCCTAAGGTTCTGACTACCCTCCAGGATGTTGTGGGGGAGAGCTCTGGGGAGCAAAAGGTGATATCAGGAGATGATGGGGTGTAGAGGGCTTGGTGGGGAGTATGGGTATGCTGATGAATGTTATTGAGGACCTATAGGGTGTCTGTTTGGTGTTGTAGGAGCAGCCCTCTGTCTGTGTCGGGGTTGTCGACAAACCAGGCCGACGTCTTTGCATTGAAATCACCACCCAGGATGATGTGTGGGGTGTTTGTGATGGGTTGTATTTGTGGTCTGTAATAATTTGGTACTGTAGGGGATGTTTGGGGAGGGATGTATGTGTTTATGATGGTAATGTTGGAGCTGTTGCCAGTGCGTATTTTAATTTATTGTATTTCTGTTGTGTTATCGGTTGGGGGGAGGAGGGATTTGGTATGTGCACTGGTGTCTATATAATGTTATATCTTTGTGTACCAGGGTGATGAGTCCACCGCCAATGCCGACGGCCCGGTCTTGTCGTATGGTGGTGAAATTGTGATTTTTTTTTTTTTTGTACGGAGTTTTGTTTCTTGTAGGATGGCTATGTGTATGTTGTGTTGTTTGATGAAGTGTGTGAGTTCGTGTTTCTTTGTGTTGATGCCATCTATGTTTAGTTGAAGGATGTTAATGTTGAGTGTGCGGTGTATGTTGGGTGCTGCTGCACGAGGATGGGGTGGGGTGGGGGAGGGGGAAGGGGTGATGGTGGGGTGGGGATTGGGGTGCAGGAGATGAGGGTAGGAATGGATTAGGTTGGGGTGTGGATGGGCGGGGTGGGTTGACGGGTTTTAGGAGTGGGAGTGGATGTTATGGGCAGGTTATGTGGGTTGGGGAGGAGAGGTGGACGGGTTTTAGGAGAGGGAGTGGATGGTATGGTAAGGTTATGTGGGTTGGGGAGGAGAGGTGGACGGGATTTAGGGGAGGGATTTGACTGGGAGAGGGAGGGTCATGAGGAACATGTCCAGGTGTTTGTGTAGTGTTTCATGGAGGCAAGTGTTGTGCAGGTGAAATGGGTCCAGCTCCCGCATGAGCTGCAGAGAACTGAACCCTTAGTTTGGCGGCTCGAAATAATTGGTTTTGAGAAAGTTGGACATGTGTATTTGTAGGTGGGTCCTGGGTTGCTCTCAATGAATCCGGCTAGGAGTCTTCGAGAAATGACAGCCGGAGAGTCATTTCTCGGTGTAGGAAAAACTGTGTATTGTGTGTGTATGTGTGGTGTGAGAGGTGTGGGAATTGCCCGGCGCGACCGCAGCCGCTCCAAGGACGCGTGCCCCCAGGGAGGGGGCAGTGGATAGTTGTGGCGGTTTAGCTCCCGAAAGCTGCTCCCCACGGTCGGCAGCCTGCTGTCCTCCACTGTCGGTGATCTTGTCCCCGGACGGGAGGGTCGGCTGCCATCCATGGTCGGCAGTTCCGGGAGGTGGTCCCACGGCATAGACCCCGCCACCCCAGGACCAGTAGTAGTATTGTTGTTGTTGTTGTTGTTACTGT
Organism: Paralithodes platypus; assembly: GCA_032716605.1. Classification (NCBI taxonomy): domain Eukaryota; kingdom Metazoa; phylum Arthropoda; class Malacostraca; order Decapoda; family Lithodidae; genus Paralithodes; species Paralithodes platypus. Next base: position 34,833,007 of record CM064554.1, read on the forward strand.
TTTTATTGTTTTTCTTTAAAATATATATAAGAAAAATATCTAGTAATTATATAGCTACATTCATATTTCCGTAAATATATATATATATCTGGTGTGGTGTGTGTGTGTGTCATTCACTCACTCACTTGTTTGTCAAGGGGATTCCACGCAATGCTAGCTAAGCTCATTATTATCGCGCCTCCTTATTAACTGGGAATGTATTGCGTGAAATGTATGTTAAGTGTTTATGTATCGTTGGAATGGCTGTGGATGTGTGTGTAGTCTGTATTTTAGCCAATTGGCGACATTTGGAAACGAAGGCTTAGGGTTAATCTGTACGGTACCATTCTCACTACGGTACCAGTCTCACCCGAAGGCTTAGGTTGACCAGTAGCTTAGGTTGACCAGTACGATACCCATCTCACCTTGTAACCGATCACCAACCCCAGATGGGACGTCCCAACTTCGTCCACTTATACCAGGTTCCTATTTATACTGCTAGGTGAACAGAGGCAACACCGTTAAGAGACTTGCCCAAATGTCTCTTCCCCGCCCGGGTCTCGAACTCGGGACCTTCTGGTTGTGAGCCAGACGCGCTATCCGTTACGCCACAGGGAGGTGTGGAGGAGTGTATGTACTCACCTAATTGTACTCACCTAATTGAAGTATACAGGATTTGAGTTTTTAGGCTCGTATTGTCCCGCCTCCAGAGATTCTGTTATCTAATTTGGCTTTAACACCTTACGAGCGGCCTATGCGGTTTATTTATATGTACCGCCCAGCGGGGTGTTTTTAGCCAAAATAGGGCTGTTTGCGTGATCATTTTCATGCCTAAATAAGACCCAGAACGTAAAACAAGTACCTATCCCTGAAAGGGCATAAACAGAGCTTTCGAATGACACCATAACGATCCTTTTATGATGGCTAGTTTTCTTGCAATAACCGTGCAACGCGAGTGCAAAAAGCATGTAATTAGCCACTTTCCCGATATAATTCCTTATATAGCGAGTGAGAGAGGGAGGAGGGAGCTGGGATTCGTGTCAGTATGTTCGCCGCGGTGGTCTGGAGCAGTCATACGCTCGCTACTCTCCTGCCACCACTTGTCTCTCTCTCTCAGCAACATTACGTGCTGAAATTGCCACTCGAGTTATGTCGAGCGCCGCCACATAGTCCAGCTTTATTTAACTCGACTTATGTGGTGAGCCGCTAATTAAGGGTTAAAAATTTGGATATTCCCCGCACCCACCACTTCATCATCCAACTGATTCCACATATTAATACTTCTATATGGAAAGCTGAATTTCCTCATATCTCCTTTACATCTGCCTTTCTTTAACTTGCAAATATGTCCTCTAGTCCTCCCTTTATCTCCCTCGATAAAGTCCTCCTTGTCTATCCTTTCCAATCCCCAACACATTTATACATCATAATCATATCCCCTCTTTCTCTTCTCTCACTTAGAGTTGGCAAATTCAATCTCTCTAATCTCTCTTAGTTCTGGAATCATCTTCGTTGCAGCTCTCTGTACTTTCTCCAACTTAATTATATGTTTTTTAAGATGGGGTGACCACACCACTGCCGCATATTCCAATTTAGGTCTCACCATTGATTTTATTATATTTACTAGCATCTCTTCATTCAAATAGTTGAATGCTATTTTTACTTTATTCAACAGGCCATAAGCTTCTCCCACAATTTTGTTAATATGGCTCTCGGGTGAAAGATCTCCCTGTATTATAATGCCCAAGTCCTTTTCTTTCTCTGAGGGGTTAATCGTGCATTCTCCTAGTTTATATTCCCAATGAGGTCTTCTTTTACTCACACCCCCTTCCATCACATGACATTTATCTTTGTTAAAATCTAATTTCCATATCTTGCTCCATATCTTGTGTGTGTGTGTGTGTGTGTGTGTGTGTGTGTACAGTAGTGTGTATGTGTATGTGTGTGTGTGTCTTCACATTTAACTCGTTCTAAAAAGAGTGGCAGAGCTCACAACTAATTAGACAAATTGTATATTATTTCTGTAATGCATTTCCAATATATATTTCGGACCAATAATTAATCATTCTTTTGTGTTGCCAAATATGAAGGTCCTTTTAATGAAAAATAGTATCTGAATATATAATTATGTTTCGCAATGCACACACTCACACACACACATAGAGAGAGAGAGTGAGTGCGAGTGAGAGTGAAAGGAAAAGCAAGAGTGTGAGAGTGAGAGAAAATGAGTGAGTTAGAGAGAGACCCCCCACACATAATAGCACACACACACACACACACACACACACACACTTCTTTCAAGAGTACAGTACATTTAAAACTACTGAACATATTCAAAATTCCACCAAAATGTAGATTTAAAATAAAATATGTATACACTAGATTCCAAAATACAAGGTTCCAACCATGTATATTCTGTAACCTGTATACATTCATATTATCACCACGACATCAATTAACTTACAAATAAACCTAATTACATGAAATGAAATGAAACTACAGTAATGAATACATGTGGTACTCCAAGGATTCGTACCTAGGATACTCACACCGAAATTCCGCGCACTAACCATAACATTTATATCATAATATATCTCTCTCTCTCTCTCTCTCTCTCTCTCTCTCTCTCTCTCTCTCTCTCTCTCTCTCTCTCTCTCTCACAATCAGGTACTAAATTTCAACATATGACACTCTCCACCCCCCAGGGCTCATTATGACAGTTTTTCTCGAACCTCGAACGGAACAAACAGTCTCTTTAAGTGTAGTGAGATGTGTGTGCTTGTGTGTGTGTGTATGTGAGAGAGAGAGAGAGAGAGAGTGAGAGTGAGAGTGAGAGTGAGTGATGAGGTAGATAGATAGATAGATAGATAGAGTGAGAGAGAGAGAGAGAGAGAGTGAGTGGCATCGTGTTTTCAATCACTATACAATATAATATATGAATCTACGAGTTGTACTTTTTTTCAAAATCCACAATCAATGCCTAATTGCCTATACTGTTACCGGTATATCTACATTATATAAAACATAAATAATTGCCTATACTGTTACCGGTATATCTACATTATATAAAACATAAATAATTGCCTATACTGTTACCGGTATATCTACATTATATAAAACATAAATAATTGCCTATACTGTTACCGGTATATCTACATTATATAAAACATAAATAATTGCCTATACTGTTACCGGTATATCTACATTATATAAAACATAAATAATTGCCTATACTGTTACCGGTATATCTACATTATATAAAACATAAATAATTGCCTATACTGTTACCGGTATATCTACATTATATAAAACATAAATAATTGCCTATACTGTTACCGGTATATCTACATTATATAAAACATAAATAATTGCCTATACTGTTACCGGTATATCTACATTATATAAAACATAAATAATTGCCTATACTGTTACCGGTATATCTACATTATATAAAACATAAATAATTGCCTATACTGTTACCGGTATATCTACATTATATAAAACATAAATAATTGCCTATACTGTTACCGGTATATCTACATTATATAAAACATAAATAATTGCCTATACTGTTACCGGTATATCTACATTATATAAAACATAAATAATTGCCTATACTGTTACCGGTATATTTACATTATATAAAACATAAATAATTGCCTATACTGTTACCGGTATATCTACATTATATAAAACATAAATAATTGCCTATACTGTTACCGGTATATCTACATTACATAAAACATAAATAAGCAATTAAACAGAAACAACTAACCAATTAATTAAATCTAAATAAAACATGATAGATAAACAAAAACAGATGTTTAGTCATTCTAAGTACTGTTAAGATAAGGGGGTAGTACTCGCTTTTTATGGACCCTCTTCTCCCTCATGATTAGCATATTAGTTTTGAGGTTTTAAGATTTTCGTACCGTTAGTATGTCGATTTTAAGATTTTTCACCCCATTTCTTTGTCAATGTTAAGACTTTTCGTGCCATTTTGGTTACAGCGAGCCTGTAAATTTAGAAGGAACCGGCCTTCGGCCGGCAAATTTTTCAACCGAAAGATGTACAAATTTATCTTGAAAGGGGGTTTAGGGAGTGCTATTTTAAGCTCGATGGAGATCTAGCGAGGAAACTAAGCAATACATAAATTAATACATTAATCAATAGAAAAATAAAACGGCCCACCTCCCCTTAACATAAGCAACTAAACAAGACATTGATACGTAATTTAAAAACTATCTAAGACAAACTTAAGTAACTTTATGAACGATTAATTTAATAGTTAATACAAAAAAATAACTATCCAACACTATACAGGACAAAACTTAATGGCTAATATAATGTCATTCCAATTTCAGTCTGCCCGGCAATTATTTATAAACCCGAGACCATCAAATTATACTTTGGCAGAGAAGGCAAATTGCAGAGATAAAGTAAATTGACTTATATTTTGGGAAGCTTAGCCCATTAATTTCGGTCAGGCCATTTATGAATATATTTAGGGGAGATGGGCGTATTTATTTCCTTATTGATTTTTGTTGTTTTTAAGATTCCTCCCTAGACCTCCATCAAGCTGTAATAAACACCCCTTAGACCTCCTTTCAAGATAAATGTGTACATTTATAGGTAGAAAAATGTCCCGGCCGAAGGCCGGCTACTCTGAATGTATCGGGGATTAAACTGTTTTGATACTGTTTTGCCTCTTACCTTGATTTTCCTTGTAATGCTTGTAGTCCAGGTTATCACTGTAAAAACATGTTGAAAGGTAAATCGTAGAGGTAATTGATTTGAAGCAAAGACACTGGTGGCTTTTCTATATAGTTTTATTAACAGAAAGATAGACTATGCGGTTTGTAAATAGTTATAAGGTCTGTGTAGATACTGTATTGCCCAGCAGGGAAGTATCTACCTAATTAAAAGCAGTAAGTTGGATAACAGCTAGATTGACCTATTATTCCTGTAATCTGTATTTCCTTCCTGTAAAGAATAGATGAATTAAGAATAGCGAAAATAGATAAACAGAACACACACTAAATATCATCGCACTTGTCACTGTATACCTCACTGTATAATTTACCTAGGCCTGTCAAGGGTTCGACCTTCCATGGGTCTGTCTGATCTGCTACTGAGTGACCAAGGGGCGCGCCGGCTTTATCAGTTGGGAGTGACACGTTACTAGTTGCTAGCAATCATCTTGGTATTGCTGCAATTCTCTGAAGGGAGCGTGAGAACCCCTGCTTAGCTTGCAAGAATTGTACCAAGGCCTTTCTAGGTGGGGTGATCTTCTATAGGGGAGACATGCCCAATTTGAATGTACAGTAGTATACTTAAGTAAGTGAATAACTGTTATAAGGGTGTGAGTTATACAAGTGATTATATGAGTTACCCTAGAGTGTACAGTCGCTCAAAATGCGCTGTTACATTAAAATTACAAGCTCGCTCTTGCTCGCCAGGAAAAAAATCAACACCAAAATGACACGAAAAGTCTTAATAGTGACAAAGAAATGGGACGAAAGGTATTAAAATTGCCAACTAATGGGCCAAACGTCTTAAAATCTGAAAACTAATGGGGCTAAACATGAGGAAGAAGGGTGACCATAAAAACGATCCACCATCTCCCCTTATTTCGGGCAGGCCATTATTGAAT
>CM064554.1:34843638-34848638 GCA_032716605.1 Paralithodes platypus
AGGATGACAGTGTAACCAATAGTTCGCTAAAAGTGAGCAAGGTAGCAAAATCAGCTAAACTTCCATCTTCGAGGTAACACTGTCAGTGCTCCACGAGTGCTACGTAGCTCTATGTGGCGTCATTGTGTAGCGATTTCCAAATAGTTTTCGGCGCAATACAGATCCTTTCATACTGATGGTTGATATAGCAGTCAGAACGGCCCGGAAAGGCCCAAAACGGCCACAGAGCACCCGCTAGAGGAGGGTTAAGGAAGCCATACTGGCGATCTGAGAGCAGATTATGAGAAGAGAAATGCTTAAGAAATTTGGAAGCAAGAATAGTTTCAAAAACTTTAGAAAGACAAGAGATGAGAGCAATTGGACGATAGTTGGAGGGTTGAGAGCGGTCACCCTTCTTTGGGACAGGTTGAATGTGAGCAAACTTCCAGCATGAAGGGAAGACATTAGAGGATAGACAGAGACGAAAGAGTTTGCCTAGGCAGGGAGTCAGCACGGAAGCACAGTTTTTTAGAACAGCAGGAGGAATACCGTCCGGACCGTACGCCTTATTAGTGTTAAGCCCAGAGAGGGTAGAAAGTACATCTTTAGAAGAGATTAGGATATTAGGCATAAGTAAGAGAGAGGAGGGTGGAGAGGGAGGAATAGCACCGGAATCGTCCAAGGTGGAGTTTCTAGCAAAAGTTTGAGCGAAGAGTTTAGCTTTGTCAGAGGAAGAAGTGATGGTTGTACCAATGTACCATCAGAGTGGGAAAGGGGAGGGAAAGACGAGGAAGAGAAATTGTTGGAAGGTTTTTGGCTAGATGCCAGAAAGCTTGGGAAGAGCTAGAGTTGGATAGTTCAGTGCATTTATTATTGATGAAAGAGTGTTTGGCAAGTCGAAGAACAGATTTGGCTTGATTGCGGGCAGAAACATAGGAAGAATGAGAGTCTTGAGTTTTAAGGCGACGGTACCGTTTGAATGTTTCCTCCTTATTGCGGACAGCAGTAGAACAGGCGTGAGTAAACCAAGATTTTTTAGCATTAGTCTGAGAGAAAGAGAATGGAATGTATGCTTCCATGCCCGATAGGATTGCCACGGTAATGCGTTCAGCACTCTCCGAGGGTCCCCGGCCACGGAAGCAGAAATCATTCCATGGGAAATCAAAGAAGCACTGCCGGAGAGCCTCCCAGTTGGCAGCGCCAAAGTGCCACAAGCGCCGCCGGCTAGGAGGATCGGATGGCCGTACTGGAGAGATAGGACAGGTGACAGAGACAAGTTTATGGTCGGAGGAGCCCAAAGAAGAGAAAAGATCGACAGTATAAGAAGAAGGGTTAGAAGTTAGAAACAAGTCAAGAATGTTGGGCCGATCTCCGATGCGATCCGGGATACAGGTGGGTTGCTGAACTAACTGCTCTAGGTCATTTAGGATAGAAAAGACGTAGGCTTGTTCACCAGGTGGATCAGTAGTGTGAGAGGAGAGCCATTGGCGGTGGTGAACGTTGAAATCTCCTAAGATGGAGATTTCTGAGAAAGGAGAAATGGATAGAATGTGTTCCACTGTAGAGTTTAAATAGTCAAAGAATTTGGGAAAGTTGGTAGAGTTAGGGGAAAGATAGAAAGCACAGAAATATTTAGTAAGAGAATGACAGGAAAGTTTGAGCCATAAAGTTGAGAATTCAGAGGAGTCGAAATCGGGAACACGAGAGCAAGTGAGTTTGTTGTGCACATATGCACAACATCCACCTTTGGCTTTGAAACTAGGAAAGAGAAAGTAGGAGGATACAGAGAAGGGGCTGCTGGATGTTGCTACAGACACATGAGTTTCGGTGAGGAAGAGAAGATCAGGTTTGTAGGAGGAGAGATGGTGTTCAACAGAGTGAAAGTTAGAGGAAAATCCAAGAATGTTGAAGAAATTAATAGAAAGAGTAACAGGCCGAGGTCCAGGTAATTTTGTAGGGTCGTCAGGGGATGGTCGGTCGGGTGTGGGGGCATTTATGTCCCCCCCCCCCCCCCTGCCCCCTGGGGACTCCGAGGCTGGGCAAGAATTCATCATTTTGTTTTGTTTTATTTTGTTGTGGAGGAATGAAGTGTGGTGTGCATGTTTAGTGTAGTGAAGTGGATAGGAGGAGGAGGTGTTTGTGAGAGCTAGCCGGATTGCTCTCAGTGTAAATGAGGCACAAATAAAATCAGTAAGAGAGGCCAAGCAAATGAAACAGGAGTTCCAGCGACTTTTTATCACATGCCTATAACCTCACCTGGGTCTAGCCCTGATCGATTGGTGCCTACAATCTACCCACAATAAATGAACATTGGCTCCACAAAAATAATTATCAACACCATCACCACTCCTATAACCACTACCATCACCATTAGTACCACCACCATCATCCCTACCCAGTAACTATCGTCCAATTAGCTTAACCTCAGTTGTATGTAAAATGCTAGAAACGGTCAGTCATACGAGACAGACTCGTAAATCACTTAGAGGAAAATAACATACTTAAAGATACTCAACACGGCTTTCGTAAAAAACGTTCCTGTTTAACAAACCTCTTAGACTTCTTCCACGATATCCTCAACCTCTACGATGAGAGTAAAGCTGTAGATATTATATACCTTGATTTTCAAAAGGCCTTTGACAAAGTTCCCCACAAACGTTTACTGCTAAAACTAAAAGCGCATGGAATACAAGACGGTGTGTTGAAATGGATAGAAAATTGGCTCAGCGACAGAAAGCAAAGAGTAGTCATAAACGGTAAGGCATCTAAATGGACCAATGTAAGTAGCGGGGTACCCCAGGGATCGGTACTAGGTCCAATTCTCTTTCTAATTTACATCAACGACATAAATGAGGGTCTCACCTGTACAATCTCAAAATTTACTGACGATACAAAAATTGCAAATAGCGTACTCTCAAAAGAACAAGTTGACGATATGCAACACAATCTAGATAAATTGTCATGTTGGGCCCAAATTTGGCAAATGAGTTTCAATGCGGATAAATGTAAAATACTACATATCGGATACCTAAATGAGAAAGCAAACTATTCGATGAATGGCACTCAGCTTAAGAATGTAAACAGAGAAACCGATCTGGGAGTAACAATATCGAGTAACCTAAAACCGAGTCAACAATGTTCAGAAGTTGTTAAGAAGGCAAACAAAATAATTGGCTTTATAGGCAGGTCATTTGAGCATAAATCCAAAGAAGTTATCCTAACCCTTTACAATTCCTTAGTCCGGCCTCTTCTGGAATACTGCGTTCAATCCTGGTGCCCTTATTACCAAAAAGATATAAACAAGCTAGAACGAGTTCAACGTAGAGTTACCAAAATGATACCTAGCCTAAAGAACAAACCATACGAAGAACGTCTTAGAGAATTAAATATATTTCCTTTAACCCAGCGCAGATTAAGAGGTGACTTCATTCAAGTGTTCAAAATCATCAAAGATATCGACAATATGGACTGTAGTAAGTACTTCACTATCGACCAATCTAATTACACACGGGGAAACGGTTGCAAAATTATTGGTAAATCTTTTAACTCACACGAATCTAAGAATTTCTTCTTCAATCGAGTTGTCAACTTGTGGAATGGGCTTCCCCGAAACATTATAGACTGCATCACCGTTGATTAATTTAAACTCCACATAGACAAATATCTCGCATCAAACCCGCGACTGACTGCGTTTGTAAATGAATAACTTTATTTTATCCCTCCCTCAGTTACTAACCCATCTGTCCCCTACTAACTTCGTAATCCTGCCACGGACATTAGTTCCAGGGCAGTAATTCCCTTTCCAATGTTCCCTTACCCACTCTAAACCACTGTTTGGACACTTGATCCTCAGTGTTTTGGAGGACAAGCAACCTAGAAGAGTCACTAGATATGTTGTTGCTTGATTTCCTTTGTACTCCTTTGTACTCCTTTGTACTCTCTCTCTCTCTCCCTCCTATTTCTCACTCTCACTCATTCTCCCCTCCTCTCTAACTCTCATTCACTCTCCACTCTTACTCTCTCACACTCTCTCTCTCTCTCTCTTAGTTTCGAACCAAGCAGTACCGTATACAAAAATAAAAAGAAAAAACATACAATATTTATCAACACAAATAAAACACAGCTTTAACTCACTCAGCTAAAGTTTGTCGTCAGCAAAGTTTACTCTCCTCTTCAAAGCTTTTAACTAGACACACAAGTTTAAATAAATAAATAAATAAATAAATAGACAAATATATTTATAAACAAATAAATACAACTCTCCCCATAACTCACTCAGCGAAGTAAATCATCATCAAAGTTGACTCTCCTCTTCACAGGTGCTAATTCTACACACAAGTGTAGTTCAGTTTAGTTTACTTGTTTGTCCACAAACTATACTCTGTTTCTATTCAACTGACGGTAAATTGAAAATTCTCATCAAGATTTCTCAGGTATTTTGATGATTTTGTATAGGTAGCACCAACGAACTTGACAATAATCTCGATCCCTGACCTCTCTGTAACTCAAGAGGGCCTAGAGCAAACTGACTTTAAATATCCACACCTAGTTCCTGGTGGACTCTTCCAAAATGATAGATATGTCACCCCGATTGCTTTCATTCATTTTGAGTTATAAGAAGTTAAGGGGCCCAGAATATTGTCAAGTTCGTTGGCGTTACCTATAGTGAAATATGGTGCTAATTATATATATTTAGTTTTAATATGATGCAGAGACATAGTAGTTCCATATTTTTCCATTAAGTATCGATTCAATTTACCGTCAGCTGAAATTAAACAGACTATAATTCTCTAACAATTCTGCAACAATATATTACAAATCTTTATATATAGTTTGTAATACTCAGACTACTCAAACAGAAACGAAATCAGATGAGCCGATTATCCCATGTTATTCTTCTATTCATAACATAAGTCCTTAACCCTTCCCGCCCGGGCTCGCCGTCCTAAACACATTGTTGAGAGCCAGGCGATATGGCCGAAAAACGTCAACGCCTAGGCTACTTTATCTTTGTTATTTTA
>CM064554.1:34858638-34873638 GCA_032716605.1 Paralithodes platypus
AACCTAAATCACTCATGCCGATTTGACCCAAACCAATAGGACGTGATAACAAGTGGTCTCACCCAAACAAACTCGATCAGAATTTGCTCAAACCAATCTAACATGACCCAAATCCATCTGACCTGACCCCAAACCATCTGACCTGACCTCAAAACAATTTGTCCTGACCTCAAATCCATCTGACCTGACCCCAAACCATCTGACCTGACCTCAAATTCATTTGAGTTGACCCCAAATCCATCTGACCAGACCTCAAAACCATCTGACCTGACCTCAATACCATCTGACCTAACCCCAAATCCATTTGACCTGACCCCAACCCATCTGACCTGACCCCAAATCCCAGTTGACCTGACCCCACCACGCCCAGCAATTCACTAGTATCTTGCCTGTATTCCTAAGTCTCTCTCTCTCGCTCTCTCACACACAAGCACGCATTCTCTCTCTCTCTCTCCTAGAGTATGCTGTTCAATTTTGGTCTCCAGCACTCAGGAAAGATGTAGAGCGACTGGAAAGAGTACACGCTAGGGCTACACAATGTATTCCATCTCCATTCACTTCGAGTATCTCCCTGGAATGGGCCGCACAGACTCTGAGATACTAACTATTCATTGTAACTCCTTGTAACTGTGTGTGCGTGTGTGTGTGCGTGTGTGTGTGTGTGTTGAGAAGTTGTTACTTTATTTACCAGTTACATTTAAACCTTATGGATTTCTTAGTCAGTAAAGTGAGTGTGATTTAGTGGTTTTGTTTTATTAATGCTCCCCCCTCTCTCTCTCTCTCTCTCTCTCTCTCTCTCTCTCTCTCTCTCTCTCTCTCTCTCACACACACTGATCCTCTCTCTCTTAACATTATAATCCCACTCTCTCTCCACACACACAAATAATGTTCGACGTTTTTGCCGAACCCTCTCACAACCTAACCCTTTTATCCATTAAGGGGAATCACCGTTTTTTTGTTTTATCTTTCTCTCCTTTTCTCTCTTTCCCTGGCTTGTATCCATTCGGCCCCATTCAGCCAACTGTTTTAAGACGTTTATCCCCATCCAGCTGACATTTTTTCCTGGCGAGCGATAGCGAGCCAGCTTTGTATGGTGAAATCCGGCTTCACCGGAGACATATTCTATCGACAAATGTAAAATTTTAGCTTGCTGTCAAAACACAAAATATATGCTGGCTCGCTACTGCTCGCCAGGAAAATATTGACAACAGGATGGGGGTAAACGTCTTAAAACAATAGGCTGAATGGGGCCGAATGGATACAAGCCAAAGAGAGAGGGTGAGCAAGAGAAAACAAGCAAGGTGGGCTCCCTTAAGCCCGCAAGAAGCATTATTTTGGTTATCCTGTTTTCTCTGCATTAGTCTCCTATTTCATCTCTTGTTCTGACACACACATACTCTCTCTCACTCACTCACACACACACACACACACACACACACACACACACACACACACACGAACTCACAGTCTCTCTCTCTTTCTCTCTAAAAGGGTAAAGTCATAAACCTAAATTCAACCCATATATAAACTTTTAAGAGCATTTTCCAATCAAGCAAACCCAGCACTTGTCTTAGCTTATTTTTTTGGCCAGCTATACGCCTAAATTAAATACAGAAAAACTAAAAAAAAAAAAATATATATATATATAATATTATATATATATATATAATATATATACCGGTATATATATATATATATATATATATATATATATATATATATATATATATATATATATATGTACAGTATATACTGTATATGTATATTTATTTGTTTATTTATTTATTATTGAACTTTTCTATATTTAATTTAGGCATAAAGCTGATATATATATACTGTATATTATTATATATATATATATATATATATATATATATGTTAGTAAAGCCAGGTAATATATTTTCTTTGATGCATACGAGGTTAAAAGAAACAGCAATTTTGGCATTAGATATGTTATTGTTCAGATTGTCTAGGGCTCTGACAGCTTAGCGTTGATGGACAGTAAGGAGGTATAGTAGATTGGCGAAGTTCATGATGAAATGGATACAGGATACAAGTACATGGTGAACAGTGGATACGACGTTTCGCTAATTCAATTAGCATTTACAAGTAAAGAATGGTATAGTGAATAATATGAGCTTATATAGGGGTGAGGTGGCGAAGAAAAAGCGGGCTAGCGCCTGTCATTGGTGGAAGGTATTTTAGCTAAGCGGGCACTTCTCCTGGTCTGTGATTGGCCGGTATGTGATGACGTCAGGAGTTGCGTGCTGGGGTCAATCGCGGCTGGGCTGTAGGGGGATGGAGAGAAGGGGGGGCCGATGTCATCGCTGGTTGGTTGGGAGCTGGGTGGCGCTACGTGAGATGCGCGAATTCGAGGGGCGGTGCTGAGGGGCGTCTCTCCAAGGGCAGTACGTCTGGGTTGTGTCTCTTCGCAGAGGGAAGTATCTGTAGGTCTACAGTTTGATTATTAATACTGGGATTCAGGGCTTGTATGTATATATTGGGCATCTAGTATTGGGAGTCGTCTGGGGTCACTTTCTTTATCTATTATGGTGGTGAGTTTATTTAAATCGTTACGTGTGGTTGGGGGTCAGGTAGTGATCTTTTATGGCTCCTGCCTGAAGGTGAAAGGTTAGCCGTCGGGATAGACGAGTCCGCATCATACCAATGTATGATTGAGGTCCACAGTCCTCAAAATTACAGGTAAATTGGTATATTACGTGAAAATGATAATTGAATTAGCGAAACGTCGTATCCACTGTTCACCATGTACTTGTATCCTGTATCCATTTCATCATGAACTTCGCCAATCTACTATACCCCCTTACTGTCCATCAACGCAACACTGTCAGAGCCCTAGACAATCTGAACAATAAAATCTCTAATGCCGAAATTGCTGTTTCTTTTAACCTCGTATGCATCAAAGAAAATATATATATGTATATATATATATATATATATATATATATATATATATATATATATCCTGAGAATCACATTCTAGGAAGTATTGCCTATGTCTGTTGAATAACAAAGTTCCCCATGTCGTCCACTGTCGACAAAGGTATATCTTGTGAGAGTTGGGTAGCTGTGTCTCTTGAATTATGAAATAACCAATGTAATTAACTCTACTCACTCTCTCTCTCCTTCTTCTTTGCTATCCTTTCCTTCCACTGTCCCTTTCTCTCGGGTTAGCTATCTCTACTAGAATTAAGTCTTGAACACCTCGCTGGGATCGTAAGGTATGTGTGGCCAGTGTATATATGTAAATATATGTAAATCTCTCTCTCTCTCTCAGCCGACATTTCTGACAAAACTGCAAGAGTACAACAACGTCTCAGGAGATGGGGATAGCTTCTGTCTGTTAAACTGAGTGTCAATCAGATCAAGGCAATAGTGGAGTTAAGGGTATTGATCTAGAGAGAGAGAGAGAGAGAGAGAGAGAGAGAGCGAGGTGGAGGGAGAGTGTGAGAGTGTGAGAGAGAAACAGGGAGTGTGAGAGTGATAGAGAGAGAGAGGGGAGGGAGAGTGTGAGTGTGTGAGAGAGAGAAAGAGAGTGTGAAAGTGAGAGTGATAGAGAGAGAGGGAGAGGGGGAGTGTGAGTGGGTGAGAGAGAGAAAGAGAGTGTGAGAGTGATAGAGAGAGAGAGAGAGTACAAAGCATATCAAGCAACAACAGGTCCAGCGACCCCTCAAGGCTGCTTGCCCTCCAAAACACTGATGGTGAAGTGTCCAAACAGTAGCTTAGAGTGGGTAAGAGAGAGAGAGAGAGAGTGTGTGAGTGTGTGTGATATTTTGTACAGGGTATAATATTTCTGTCACAAAACGTTATTGCTTTACAAGAATAGTCAAACCATAAAACTGAGCTCATAGGATGAAATATAACCCTCATAAAACGTTGCTTCTCGTCGTGAAACCATTACGTTAATGAAAAAAGGGCTCATGAAATATTGGTGTCCTGAAACGTTTTGTACTCGTAAAGAATCATTAGAGAATCATTGGTTTTGGATAGTTTAGTGATCCCATTAAACGTTTTTCTTTACAAGGCTTCCTTAACTTTTTCTGTACAGTCGCGCTTATAAGTGATGTATCGGCACCAAATTATGCTTTGATCAATAATTGGTATCAGCAATATCTAAGATTCATTTCTTTGTATCAAGTGAAATATACAAATATGTTCCTACACTTACCAACCCTATTCAACATCTGACAGACATCAATATAGCACAGAGCAAGCCAAACGTAATGACAGCTGGTACTTGACTTATTAGCGCGACCGTACCAGCGACGTTGGTTACATTTAATTCTAACTACAGTACATGTCGACGATTGTGTGCATCTTAGGAAGGATCTGTGGTAGTTAAAAGGGTTGATTGAGATAGTTCGAAGCCTTCTAATTGCTAGAGGTCCTTCCTAAGCTGAATATAATCGTCTAATAGTTGCCAGAATATGATAAAAAGGACGTCCCTGTTACAGAATGGGCTAAGCTATATAGATAATGTATTGCATACTTTAATACTGTCATGAAAATATAATCACTGAGTATATTATAACAGAAAAAACATAATGTATGAGGTCATAAATATAACCTTCAATTATCTCCCTCTCTCTCTCTCTCTCTCTCTCCAACAAGCAGGGATATATATCCCCCCCCCACCCCCACCCCCCACCCCTTTCATTCACATTTGTTGTTATGAGGATTTACGACCTGGGGGAACAACACGCCTTTAAGAGGGAAGACCCCCTTCTCCCTCATGTTTATAGCCGCACTACTTTTATCATTTTCAGAAGTTCGTACCAATAGTTTGGCCATTCAAGATCTTTCGCCCCATTTCTTGGTCAATATCCAGATCTTTCGTGCCATTTTTGTGTCGATTTTATCATGGCGAACGATAGGGAGCATGTAATATAGAAAGAACCCAACATTTGTATACCGAAAAATGTACATATTTAACTGGAAAGAGGGTCCTGGAGATGTTTAACCCGTTCAGTACCGGTGCAGTCCTTTTAACATTCTTCTGAGTACTATTAAACAATTATATTTAGTTTAATAATGGCCTCCAGCAATTAACAGGCTTTTGAACTGTCTCATTTAAACACAAATTGCCAACACAGACCCTTCATGTACTGCACAAAATCGTGTAAATATAGCTAAAATATAGTTAAAAAGACGCAGCTGGTACAGAAGGGGTACATTTAAGCTTGATAGGGTGCTAGGGAGGAATCCCCCCCCCCCTTAAAACCCAATCCTCTGTATTACATTATACTTCATAATTTACTATTTATTTTATCATAGGTTAGTGTTCGTCGCACTTTATCATAGGTTAGTGTTCGCCGCACTTTATATCATTCATGTCGGATATGTCAATAGTTTGTTAACCCCTTCAGTACCGGTGACGTACTTATAGCTTTATTCTGGCTACTATAAAGCCGGTATCACACGAGAGCTTTTTCCCTCAACATTTATACTCAACACTGGTCTGGCAGCTGATGAGGTCAACATTTAAAACATTTCTGTAACCTAAATTGATCTATCACCAGTCTAGTTTCCGATACCAGTGCAAAATATTCCAAAAATGTTGCCAGAAACATTTTGATCATCGAATGTTGACTATGAAAGCTCTTGCGTGATACCGGCTTAACACGGTATTATTCAGCTTAAAAAGGGCTTCCATGTATTAACAGGCTTTGCAAGATCTCACTTAACCCTTTTCACTACCACACATACTTCCTAAACTGCACAACATCGTCTAAATATAGCTAGAATAAAATGAAAAAGACGTCGCCGGTACAGAAGGGGTTAATATAATACGCTAAACTCACATACTTCTTCCTAATATAAAGCTAAACATAAATACGAATATGTGATAACAAAACAACTGTTCATGTAATTCTTCAATAAGGATTTAAAACTAAACATTGTATTATATAAACCATAGCTTATAAATTAATCTTTCTATTGAAATCACTAAATAAGATCTGTCATTTATATATAAGCTAAAGACAAAGGGAAACCCATAATATTTACTTATATTTATATTTAAGCTTGATGGAGGCTAGGAGGAAACAGAACAATAATAAATAAATAAATCGACCAATATATATAACCTACCCCCCTGGGCGGGTGCCCAACCCCGAAAAGGGTTGAAATAGAGGAGCTATCCCCCCGCCATAGGCGGCTTTCTAGGGCCTTTCCTAGCTGATGCTGAGAGGATTGGGTTCTAGTCATGTGGTGATGGGATGGTCTATCAGAGTGAGAACTGAGCAATCTCTGCCATACCCATAGCTTACTCTGACTGTTCCTTTTACTTATATATTTTCTAGATCTCAAGTGACGGCGTCTCTAACGTGGATTGACCTCCCAATCTACCAAGATTGGAAGCCAAAGCGTCACATTTTTCCCTTGCCCCTCAACTTTCTCTTCATAATTGCTGAGGGACACAGGGCCCTGGGTGGGGCTATGGTTTCCCGGGCATTTCCGCACCCTCCTCAGCTCCCCGCCATGGAGTGGCTTCGGTCACCCAGGCTTTATTGTGGTCGGCGGGGAGGGTTCTGTGGGGGCGCTCGGTTATGGCCTTGGCCTTGCTCGGGGCCTTGGGGCTGTTCGGCCAGGCAGCTTGGGGAACAACAACAACAACAACAACCTACCCCCCTTAAATGTAATGTTATTAATTACATATTAGCTCAATACAAAGGAAAACCCATAATAGGAAGAATCTAAAGGTATATATATCCCATTTACGAGATCACCCTCTATAAGCTGGCATTCATAATAAATATAATTAGCGATATAATTTGGCGATTTTCACACTTTTCGCCCCCTTTCCTTTGTCAATATTAAGACCTTTTATGCCGTTTAGGTGTCGATTTTTTCCTGGCGAGCGATAGCAAGCCTGTGACTTAGGAACTGTGACTTAGGAACCGGTCATTGGCCGGGATATTTTTCTACCGAAAAATTTACAAATTTATCTAGAAGAGGGATCTAGGGGTATTTTGTTTAAAGTTTGATGGAGGCTACGAAGGAAACAGAAAAAATAATAAATATATAAATCGACCAATAAATATAACATACCCCCCTTAAATTAAATCCTATTAAAAGTAAAATAATAATAAATCCAGTATATATTTACACAGTTCCAAGATAACCCTCTATAAGCTGGCATTCATGATTTATGCATTAGTAATATAATTAGCAGTAAGCCAGTTTAATTCTCTATTAATGAGTTAAATGCATTGGGTAAAAGGGTTGCATTATATTATTTGATATGTGAGAGTTTGGTGGTAAATATGTGAGGATGCCAGTTTATAGTATAATATGTGAGGATGCCAGTTTAGAGTATAATATGTGAGGATGCCAGTTTAGAGTATAATATGTGAGGATGCCAGTTTAGAGTATAATATGTGAGGATGCCAGTTTAGAGTATAATATGTGAGGATGCCAGTTTATAGTATAATATGTGAGGATGCCAGTTTATAGTATAATATGTGAGGATGCCAGTTTATAGTATAATATGTGAGGATGCCAGTTTATAGTATAATATGTGAGGATGCCAGTTTAGAGTATAATATGTGAGGATGCCAGTTTATAGTATAATATGTGAGGATGCCAGTTTATAGTATAATATGTGAGGATGCCAGTTTAGAGTATAATATGTGAGGATGCCAGTTTAGAGTATAATATGTGAGGATGCCAGTTTAGAGTATAATATGTGAGGATGCCAGTTTAGAGTATAATATGTGAGGATGCCAGTTTAGAGTATAATTTTGCTATTTTACACATATAAAGGACACACACATACTCACACACACACACACACACACAATATATATATTCACATACACACACACACAAATATGTTTTCACATACACCCAGACACGCATATCCTTACACACACACACCCACTATAATGTATATATAAACATACACCCAGTCATACATATCCTTACACACACACGCACACACACACACACACACAATATAATACACATACACCCAGACACACATAGTCTCTCTCTCTCTCTCTCTCTCTCACACAAACACAAAAATATAAACACACACACACATACACACACACCAATCAACTAGCGGCCCAAATCGAAATAAACACAACATATTAACTTCAAAGGAAAGTTAATATAATTCTAATATACAGTACTGTATATCAAATTCTCCCTAACACTCGTACCCCAAATTAGTTAGTCGTATTTGTAAATTAAGGAAGGGGGGGGGGGGGCGTATTTATTTACTCATTATGAATTTTTGTTATTATCTTTTTAGTTTCTTCCCTAGACCTCTATCAAGCTTTAACAAAACACTTCCCCGAGACCGTCCTTCAAGATAAATGTGTATATCTATCGGCCGGTTCTTCATAAATTACAGGCTCACTATCGTCTATGTAGATGAGGGAGATACAAGGCACAACTGCCTGTGACGAGTGCCTCCCCCAGATTTGAATCAAGGAATGTTTGAGCCAAAATGCCTTGACACGCGGCATTTGAAGCAATTTAATTCCTAGTATGAAGGGAAGATGGATTTAGGAAGAGTTCTAGAGCTCATGCCTTTTTAATTAATTTGTAATTTCTTTCCAACAACACCAAGATTATTTGTTTACAACTTAGGAAATGTGTTAGTAAGTCAGACTCCAAAAGATCAATACATTTCATAGGAACAATGGAAAATACTCAAACTTTAAATTCGAGCGCAATTGACATTTATTCTCTCTCTCTCTCTCTCTCTGTCTCACCCACAAACACACAAACACAGATACACTCTCTCTCTTTCACTCACTCACTCGCTCACTCTGACGCACACTCTTTTTCACTCACTCACCCTCTCTCTCTCTCTCCTTCCTAAACCCCTCTTATTCGCTCCACTACCATTCCAGTTACTTGAACGTCCACCAATGCTCTTTCTCTCACCTCTCTCTATCTCTCTCTCTCTCATACACACACACACTTTCTCACACACGCAAACTCTTACTCTTTCACTCACTCTCACTCACTCTCTCTCTCTCTTCTTCCACTTCGAGAATCTCCCCGAAATGGACCGCAAAGGTATTTCAGATACAACTATTCCTTGTAACTCTCTCTCTCTCTCTCTCAATCACTATCTATCTCTCTCTCTCAATCACTATCTATCTCTCACTCACTCACTCACACTATCTCTCTCTCTCTCTCTCTCTCTCTCTCTCTCTCTCTCTCTCTCTCTCTCTCTCTCTCTCTCTCTCTCTCCCCACGCTTCTCGTCTTAGTCAGAATTACTGGAAGGGATTTAATTCTCCACACAGATGAAATTATTTATATGCGCTAAATAAGTCCATTTCCAATATATTTTTCCGAGATGTGTGTGTGTGTGTTTTTTTTTTTCTCCATATATTGTATAAGTAACACCCCGTTCTTTAACATTAGTATCAAATACAAACCCCAATGTACCTGAAAAAACTAATGAAAGCATATGGTCCTCCCGGGATTCGAACTCGGGACACCACCCCCAGAACATCAGCATCTAATAAATATTTGATAATTTGGAAATGTATATAATTATTATTATATAATTATATAATAATCACCTTCGACTTCTCTATGTCGTCTTATTTCTCTTCCTTATCCCTACTTTCCCTCTACACTCTCTCTCTCTCTTTCTCTCTCTCTCTCTCTCTCTCTCTCTCTCTCTCTCTCTCTCTCTCTCTCTCTCTCTCCCCTTTTCTTCTTCTCGACAGGTGGGGCTCGTGGTAAACTCTTAATTGACTGCCACTGTGGTAAATTGTGGAGGGCTTTGACGATACTGAGGAGAGTACAAAGGAGTACAAAGGAAATCAAGCAACAACATATCTAGTGACCCTTCTAGGTTGCTTGTCCTCAAAAAATACTGAGGATCAAGTGTCCAAACAGTGGTTTAGAGTGGGTAAGGGAGCATTGGAAAGGGAATTACTGCCCTGGAACTAATGTCCGTGGCAGGATTAGGAAGTTAGTAGAGGACAGATGGGTTAGTAACTGAGGGGGGGATAAAATAAAGTTATTCATTTACAAACGCAGTCAGTCGCGGGTTTGATGAGAGATATTTGTCTAGGCGGAGTTTAAATGAATCAACGGTGATGCAGTCTATAACGTTTCGGGGAAGCCCATTCCACAAGTTGACAACTCGATTGAAGAAGAAATTCTTAGATTCGTGCGAGTTAAAAGATTTATCAATAATTTTGCAACCGTTTCCCCGTGTGTAGTTAGATTGGTCGATAGTGAAGTACTTACTACAGTTCATATTGTCGATGCCTTTGATGATTTTGAACACTTGAATTAAGTCACCTCTTAATCTGCGCTGGGTTAAAGGAAATAGATTTAATTCTCTAAGTCGCTCTTCGTATGGTTTGTTCTTTAGGCTAGGTATCATTTTGGTAACTCTACGTTGAACTCGTTCTAGCTTGTTTATATCTTTTTGGTAATAAGGGCACCAGGATTGAACGCAGTATTCCAGAAGAGACCGGACTAAGGAATTGTAAAGGGTTAGGATAACTTCTTTGGATTTATGCTCAAATGACCTGCCTATAAAGCCAATTATTTTGTTTGCCTTCTTAACAACTTCTGAACATTGTTGACTCGGTTTTAGGTTACTCGATATTGTTACTCCCAGATCGGTTTCTCTGTTTACATTCTTAATCTGAGTGCCATTCATCGAATAGTTTGCTTTCTCATTTAGGTATCCGACATGTAGTACTTTACATTTATCCGCATTGAAACTCATTTGCCCAATTTGGGCCCAACATGACAATTTATCTAGATTGTGTTGCATATCGTCAACTTGTTCTTTTGAGAGTACACTATTTGCAATTTTTGTATCGTCAGCAAATTTTGAGATTGTACAGGTGAGACCCTCATCTATGTCGTTGATGTAAATTAGAAAGAGAATTGGTCCTAGTACCGATCCCTGGGGTACCCCGCTACTTACATTGGTCCATTTAGATGCCTTACCGTTTATGACTACCCTTTGCTTTCTTGTGCTGAGCCAATTTTCTATCCATTTCAACACACCATCTTGTATTCCATGCGCTTTTAGTTTTAGCAGTAAACGTTTGTGGGGAACTTTGTCAAAGGCCTTTTGAAAATCAAGGTATATAATATCTACAGCTTTACTCTCATCGTAGAGGTTCAGGATATCGTGGAAGAAGTCCAAGAGGTTTGTTAAACAGGAACGTTTTTTACGAAAGCCGTGTTGAGTATCTTTAAGTATGTTATTTTCCTCTAAGTGATTTACGAGTCTGTCTCGTATGACCGTTTCTAGCATTTTACATACAACTGAGGTTAAGCTAATTGGACGATAGTTAATGGGTAGGGATTTGCTGCCTTTTTTGAATATCGGTGTTACGTTGGCTAGCTTCCACTGATCAGGCATAGATCCAGACTGCAAGGATTTATTGAATAGTAATGTCAGTGGTTTGGAGAGCTCATCCTTAGCTTCCTTTAGAACTCTAGGCGAGATTGTATCAGGTCCTGGCGTTTTATTTACCTTGAGTTTATCTAAACAATTCAATACTTCTCTCTCTGTAACGGTGATATTGCTTAGAACATCTGAATTATCAATCTGAATCGGCGATGGTGTAGGGATATCACTGAGGTCTTCGGTTGTAAAAACTGATGCAAAGAAGGTATTGAGGGCATTACTTATGTGTACTTCGTCTTTGGTGTATTCTCCATTTTCATCGACTAACGGTCCAACAGTTGAAGTAACTACTTTTTTCTTTCTGATATAACTATAGAATTCTTTCGGGTTTGTTTTACTTTGATTCGCAATATGTAACTCTAAGGTCTTTTTACTTTGCTTAATTAACTTTTTGGCTTTGCGTCAGGGGAGAAAGAGAGAAAGTGTGTGTGTGTGTGTGTGTGTGTGTGTGTGTGTGTGTGTGTGTGTGTGTGTGTGTGTGTGTGTGTGTGAGTGTATGTATATGTGTGAGAGTGGTAGGGAGTAAGTGATGGAGTGAGAAGAGGATGCGAATGGTGTGCGAGAAAGAGAACCTGAGATAAAAATGAACGAGACAGAGAGAGAGAGAGAGAGAGCAAATGGTGTGTTAGGAAAGAGAGGTGACCCGGAGAAATATTTGAGCGAGGTGTATTGGAGAGATAGATAGATAGATAGATAGATAGATAGGTAGGTAGGTAGGTAGATAGATTACATAGATAGATAGATAGATATATAGTTAGGCAGATAGGTAGATATATAGATAGATAGATATATATATAGAGAGATAGATAGACAGATAGAGAAATGGATGAATGAATGGATGGCTGAATAGTTGCATGGATGGACAGACAGATGGATGGATGGATAAACAGCGAAATACAGAAAATATAACGACAATTAAGGGGAGACATGGCGCTTTTCTAGACCACCTTCTCCCTCATCTTTAGCCCCATTATGTTGGGGATTTTATGAACTTTCGACCCATTTCTGTCAATTTTAAGACCTTTCCTGCCAGTTAGTTGTCGATTTTTTCCTGGCGAACGATAGCGAGCTTATAATTTAAGAGGAAGCGGCCTTCGGCCGGGAAATTTTTCTACCGAAAAATGTACAAATTTATCTTGAAAGGAGGTCTAGGGGGCGTCTTTTTAAGCTTGATGGAGGTCTAGCGAGGAAACTTGAAAAATAATAAATAAATTAAAAACTCGACCAAAAAGTGAAGGATCTGCCCTTAAATATGTGGACAAGTAAAGGGAAGATTAAAATGATTATGAGAAAACAAATATAAACAAACTGAAGAGAAAAATGTACAGTTTATAAGACAACTGCAGATACAAAATATATAAGAAAACAGAAAAGGAAAATGTATATATAAAAAAGCTGACTAGAAAAAAATATGTATAAGCAAAATTAAGCAATAACTACTGTGTAGACAACTGAAGAAACAAAATATATACAAGAAATGAAGGGAAAATATATAAGAATATTGGAGACAAAATATATACAGTATATATAAGAAAATGAAGAACAAATTATATATATATGAAAACTGAAGGAAACAAATATATAAGAAAACTGAAGAGAAAAATATATACAAAAAAAAACTTGAAAGAAAATTATAGACAACTAAACACAAAATATATACTGTATATAAGGAATCTGATCTCTCTCTCTCTCTCTCTCTCTCTCTCTCTTCTTTGTTATCCTTTCCTTCCATTGTCCCTTACTAACCGAGTTCTGCGCCAGGGCACCCAGGACCAGAAAGCGATTCTGTCTCCCAGGTGGCGGCGTGGACGACATTGTTGCGGCTGTGGAAGAGGTTTCCAGGCTCGCCCCCGCAAGCACTACGTACGTCATCCACGTTGGGTCTAACGATGTCCAATGGACGCGGTCAGAGGAACTACTTTACAAGTACTGGTGGCTGATCAGGTCCTTCAAGGAAAAATCTAATAGAATCTTAATTTCAGGAATTGTTCCCCAGATTGATGTAGAAAACCGATTCTACAACATAGCTACCAGTACAAATCGCCGACTAGCCAAACTCTGCAGGGAGGAGGACATCGGTTTTGTCGACACGTGGGATCATTTTTACTATGATAAATCTTTGTTTTCAGGAGATGGTGTACATCTCAATGAAGAAGGAGCTGCACGTCTTGGTCGTCTGCTGAACGATGCAGTCAAGGATTTCCGTTCAAAAAACGGGTCAACCAGACCCCAGACAGGGAAGTGTAAGTCAAATACGAACTGAAAATTCAGACAATGCACAATCAGTAACATCCAACTCTAATACTCTTAAGGTGTTTTATGCAAATGCTCGTAGCATACGCAATACATTTTCAGATCTAGAGGAAATCGTGTTTACAGAACATTATGATATAATCGGCATTACAGAATCTTGGTTAAATACGGAAGACAGATACTTTTTAGCCGAATATACGCTTCCTGGTTATACAATGTTTGAGAAAAGTCGGATCAATAGAAATGAAGGAGGAGTTCTGTTTTTTATATAGGAAAGTCTTAATCCCGTCTTAATGTCAAAACCTCAAATTGCGAATATAGACATATCTTACGTACTATTAAATAAACGAGGAACTAAAATAACACTAGCTTTATTATACAGACCCCCATCTCAATCAGTGCAAACTGACAGTGAAATTTATGAACAAATTGCAGAAATAACTAACATACAAGATACCGTAATTCTTGGCGATTTCAACTTACCCGTGACTAAATGGGGCGATATTCTTACTTAACACTTGACACATTTGACACGACCTCTATGCTAACTTGCAAGAGAGTTCACTTTTTCAATTTGTACAATCTCCGACCCGTGGTAATAATGTGCTTGACCTTGTACTCGCAACAAAAGAAGAATTAATAGAGAATTTGAATGTTGATGAATTCAGTAACAGCGACCATCGTACGATAACTTTCACTTTAAAGTTTACTAGTAACAAATCAAATAGCAGCATTGAGAAAGTCCCTAATTTCAAGAAAGCAAATTTTCATAAACTTAAATCAAAGCTTAAAGAAACTGACTGGAGCTTTCTGACTAACAATAACGACATAAATACATCTTGGGAGTGTTTCACAACCACTTACCTTAAGGCAGTGTAAGACTGCATACCATCGAAAATACGGCGTCCAGGCCATAATGATAAGCCCAAATGGTGGAATAAAGATATTTCAGACTGCCTGCTTGCTAAAAAATTTGCTAGTGATAGATTAAAATCCTCACAAAATTACGAAGAACGGGTGAAATTTGTAGAACTACGACGCAAAGCCAAAAAGTTAATTAAGCAAAGTAAAAAGACCCTGGAGTTACATGTTGCGAATTAAAGTAAAACAAACCCGAAAGAATTCTATAGTCATATCAGAAAGAAAAAAGTAGTTACTTCAACTGTTGGACCGTTAGTCGATGAAAATGGAGAATACATCAAAGACGAAGTACAAATGAGTAATGCCCTCAATACCTTCTTTGCATCAGTTTTTACAACCGAAGACCTCAGTGATATCCCTACACCATCGCCGATTCAGATTGATAATTCAGAT
>CM064554.1:34878638-34891592 GCA_032716605.1 Paralithodes platypus
TTCCTCTAAGTGGTTTACGAGTCTGTCTCTTATGAGCGTTTCTAACATTTTACATACAACTGCGGTTAAGCTAATTGGACGATAGTTACTGGGTAGGGATTTGCTGCCTTTTTTTAAAAATCGATGTTACGTTAGCTAGCTTCCACTGATCAGGCATAGTTCCAGACTGCACGGATTTATTGAATAGCAATGCGAGTGGTTTGGAGAGCTCATCCTTAGCTTCCTTTAGAACTCTAAGTGAGATTGTATCAGGTACAGGCATTTTATTTACCTTGAATTTATCTAAACAATTCAATACTTCTCTCTCTGTAACGGTGATATTGCTTAGAACATCTGAATTATCAATCTGAATAGGCGATGGTGTAGGGATATCACTGAGGTCTTCTGTTGTAAGAACTGATGCAAAGATTGTATTGAGGGCATTACTCATTTGTACTTCGTCTTTGGTGTATTCTCCATTTTCATTGACTAACGGTCCAACAGTTGAAGTGACTACTCTTTTCTTTCTGGTATAACTATAGAATTATTTCGGGTTTGTTTTACTTTGATTCGCAACATCTAACTCCAGGATCTTTTTACTTTGCTTTATTATCTTTTTGGCTTTGCGTCCTAGTTCTACAAATTTCTCCCGTTCTTCGCCATTTTGTGAAGATTTTAATCTATCATTAGCAATCTTTTTAGCAAGTAAACTGTCTGAATCTCTTTATTCCACCATTTGGGCTTATCATTATGGACTGTACGCCGTATTTTTGATGGTATTCCTATGCAGTCTTGAACTGATTTTAGGTATGTGGTTTCGAATAATTCCCAAGATGTATTTATGTCGTTATTGTTAATTAAAAAGCTCCAGTCAGTTTCTTTAAACATAGCTCTAAGTTTATGAAAGTTTGCTTTCTTTAAATTAGGGACTTTTTCGATGCTGCTATTTTGTTTGTTACTAGTAAACTTTAAAGTGAAAGTTATTGTACGATGGTCGCTGTTACTGAATTCATCACCAACATTCAAATTCTCTATTAATTCTTCTTTTGTTGCAAGTACAAGGTCAAGAACGTTTTTACCACGGGTCGGCGATCGAACAAATTGATAGAGTGAACTCTCTTGCAAGTTCGCATACATGTCATGTCCGGAGTATGAAGTAAGAGTATCGCCCCACTTGGTCACAGGTAAATTAAAGTCATAAAAAATTACGGTATCTTGTGAATTACTTACATCTGCAATTTGTTCGTCAGTTTGCACTGATTGAGCTGCAGGTCTGTATATTAATGCAAATATTACTTTTGTACCTTTATTATTCTTTATTAGCACAAAAGATGTGTCGACGGTAACAATTGAGGTTTTGACAAGAGGGTCGGGTTAAGACTTTCTTTGATATAAAGAAATACGCCACCTCCATTTCAATTTATTCGGCTTTTCTCAAACATTACATAACCGGGAAGTGAATACTCTGCAAACAAGTCTTGATCTTCTGTATTGAGCCAAGATTCTGTTATGCCAATCTCATCATAATTTTCTGTAAACACTAGTTCCTCTAAATCTGAAAATTTATTGCGTATGCTACGAGCGTTTGCATAGAAAATCTTTAAAGTTGCGGTTTTAGAACTCACAGAACGCTCTTTAATCAAATTTTTGGTTCTGGTCGGATCTACATTTACATTCATGGCTGCCCTCGGTCATCGGTCGTTATCCCTGGCGGTTTTGAATTTTCCGTCATCTCTGTCTTTGGTCCTCCTTCTTGGTTGTCCTGCGCTGAGTCGATTTCTTCTCCGAAAATCCTTCACCGCATCGTTGAGAAGACGTCCAAAGTGTGCTGCTCCCACCTGGTTCAGATGAACTCCATCGTCCGAAATCAAATAGTCATCGTAGTAGAAATTGTCCCAGGTGTCAACGAATCCCACGTTCTCCTTCCTGCAGAGGTTTGCTAGACAACGATTTGTGCTGGTGGCTATGTTGTAAAATCGGCTCTCTACACCGAGCCGGGGGATGATTCCTGAGACAATGATCCTTGATGACTTCTCCTTAAATGACTTGATCAGCTGCTGGTACTTTAAAAGCAAATCTTCTGACCGAGTTCGCTGTACATCGTTGGATCCAACGTGGATGACGTACATTGTATTAGCAGGGGCCAGCTTTGATACTTCGTCAACTGCAGCAACTACGTCGTCCACACCACCACCGAGGATTCAAAATCGCCTCCTGGTCTTAGGTGCCCTGGCACAAAACTCTGTGAGCTGACCACGTATCATTGAGTCTCCCACGAGCCGGACTTCTTCTGTTTCCTCTTCGTCATCTGAGTCTGTGAGTATCTGGAAACGGTTTTGACACTCGGTAATCGGTATGGTTTTCCTGGTCTTGGGGCAAACGTTGTTCCTCACGACACGGAAGTTGTCTTGAGGGGGAAAATAGACACTATTTGTTTCTTGAGTTTCGGAACCATCTGCTGAAGTGGCTGCTGCAGGCGTTGGATTGTTGGCAGTTGGTATTGGGGCGTTGGTGGCTGCTGGAGTCGAAGCGGTGACAATTGAAGTTTGTGGTACTCCAACGTTGAGTGTTACAAACTCTTGGAGTGATTCCAGCTTCATGGTGAGGACGTTGATCTTGTTGTAGGCTTCATCTAATTTCACTGTCAAATTCTCTCGTTGCTGGCAGAGCCGGCAGACTTGAAGATTGACAGTAGCAAACATGGACTCACCAAACTTACCGGCGCAGTTCGTACAAGTGCGAGGCATGGTGACAGTCACTTTCTTCAGATCACTTCACTCACTTAAAAAACACTTCACTCACTTTAAAACACTTAACTCACTTTAAAACACTTCACTCACTTTAACTGCACTCACTTTAAAAAGCACTTCAATCACTTCACCCGAAAACAAATATGTTGAAATATGCAGAAATAGGTTATCAGGGGTGATAGCCTAACCGAATTTTTTTTTTTTTTGAGATACGCAGAATTAGGCCTCCAGGGGCGATAGCCTAACCAAAAGAATTTTGTTTTAATTGAAATACGCAACAATAGGCTACCAGCATTGCATAGCCTAACCAAAACTAATACAATTTAAATACGCAGAAATAGGCTACCAGGTGTGATAACCTAACCTTAAAACAAATATATATATATATTTCTATAACAGAATATGTAACTAAATATACAATTCACCAAATAGAGATTATATAAAAATAAAGTGTGACTGCACACAAGGGGTTAATATACTGTATCAACAGATGGCCCTGGGGTGTCGCTGTAGCCTAGTAAAGCAGTAGCCTACTCTTTTTAGATAAAAACAAGTGTATCAGTCAAAGGTTACTACAAGATCGTGCAAGCAACAACTAAAACTACAGTAGGATACTAAATACAATATCTACTAGAGTTAATAAGAAAAACAGATTGGCTGACTATAGGCTAGGCCAGATTTGGGTTAGGTTAAAAGCTTGGCAGGTTGGGTTAAGCTAGGTTAGTTTGTACAAATACCACCCTTAGCTTAAAGTAAAATCAGTCTGAGGAGAAAAAGTCAAGAATATATCTAGGGGGAAAAGATAAATTAATGCACTTAAATTTGGTACAACATTGGATGGAATTTAATATGTATAATCCCCAAAAAAGTGTGTTTACAAAATGGCGTCGGCGTTCATCCCTATAGGCAGGTTAGTTAGTAAACAATATTGTTTATTAGCAAATTAATATGCAAAGCTTTACTTACATAAACTGCAATTCAATAGATACTTACTACAGTAGGTAATGGGTAAAATTAGGGGCTACGAATTTATATCAAATAATAAGAGAGCGCTTGTTTACAAAACAAAAACAAAACAACATATGGCGTTAGTGGTGCCCTGTCCGGGCAGGAGCCTTGTGATAAACACAAATGTTATCAGTCAATACACAGCGAAGTATCGTGCAGTGTTACTTACTAAGCTACAGGATGGTTAAACGTGCTCTTAACCACCTTTCATGCACATGAATGATGAGGATGAGTAGTTAATACTCAAATTATGATCGATATCGTGGGAGCGTCTGCTGCGTCTGGCGGTAGCACGGAGTGTGAGAGAGAGAGAGAGAGAGAGATGATTGTTCCTGGAGCTATTGTTATTGTAAAGGTTTAACCCGTACAGCCCCAGCGACGCGTCAGACGCGTCGGCGATGTATGTAACGCACAGCCCCAGAGACACGTCTGGCGCGTCACCCTAATTGCGCCGACCGTAACCTCAGGTGTAGCCACTCAAGAGGGCTCAGATTTGTATGGGAACTGTGTACGTATCCCACGCAACCATGCCGATGGTTGAAAACTCTTAAAGTCCACGTGCGTGCGCGTGAGCGCGCAATAACCTTGTTTTTTGGGGTAATTGCCTTCAATTTTTTACTCTTGTAAAATACGTTTTCGGGGGCTCTGTAGGACCATTCTTTAAGCTTTTTGAGCTGTTTTTCGTGGTTTTTCCTTCATTCCTAACCCATTCGCTATTGTTTCTGGAATAAAACCATTTTTTGAAAACCGGCCGGGTTCTGGTGAACAAACATTACACAACTAGCCGGGGCTCCACGGGTTAAGGGGGGATTGGCGTATTTATTTGCTCAGTTATGTATCTTGTTATCAATATTTTAATAGATAAATTATTAAGTTACCTCCACCAACCGACTTTACTCCTAAACTCATTTAATAAAATCAACAAATACATATGGCAGTCCAGGGACTCGAACCCAGGATGCTCACACCGAAATTCAGTGCATTTATCCATTGCGCTACGAAGACAGTGTAGCTGTGATGTCGAGAGTTAATTATTATTGTCAAAGGGAGAGAGAGAGAGAGGTGTGATTGTTCCTGGGCCTATTGTTATCTATCTATCTCTCCATCTATCTATCTATCTATCTATCTATCTATCTATCTATCTATCATATCATCTAGCTATATCTATTATCTATCTATCTATTATCTACTATCTATCTGTCTATATATCTATCTATCTATCTATCTGTTTATCTTTCTATCTAGTATCTATCTATCTATCTATCTATCTATCTATCTATCTATCTATCTAATCTATCTATCTATCTATCTATCTATCTATCTATCTATCTATCTATCTATCTATCTATCTACCTATCTATTTAACCAAGCTATCTATCTATCTATCTATTTAACCTTATCTTCTATCTATCTATCTATCTATCTATCTATCTATCTATATATATCTATCTATCTATCATTATCTATCTATCTATCTATCTATCTATCTATCTATCTATCTATCTATCTATATACTATCCTTTTACTTCCTTTATCTATCTATCTATCTATCTATCTATCTATCTATCTATCTATCTATCTATGATCTATCTATATCTATCTATCTCCATAAATCCAGCCATCCATCCATCCATCCATCATTCAATCCACCCATCCAACCTCCCATACATCCATCCACCCACCCAGTCATCCATCCATCCATCCATCCATCCATCCATCCATCCATCCATCCATCCATCCATCCACTCATCCATCCATCCATCCAATCATCCATCCATCCATCCAATCATCCATCCATCCATCCATCCATCCATCATCCATCCATCCATCCATCCATCCATCATCTATCCTATCATCCATCTATCCATCCATACCATCCATCCATCCATCCATCCATCCATCATCCATCCATCCATCCATCCATCCATCCATCCATCCATCCATCTATCTATCTATCTATCTATCTATCTATCTATCTATCTATCTATCTATCTATCTATCTATCTATCTATCTATCTATCTATCTATCTATCTATCAATCTGTCAATACTTTAATTACATTCAGGTTACCCGAGACCAATGTAATTCAGCCTAACTCTTTTCTAACTCTTTTGCTAGAAATCAATTGTATTTGTGTTGCTGGGATGTCCATAGTTAATTGTTATTGTCAAAGGGAGAGAGGTGATTGTTCGGGGAGCTATTGTTATTGTAATGGTGTAAAGGGGGGATGGTCGTATTGATTTGCTGATTTATGTATCATTTTATAATTATTTTAACATTTGTTTTTCTTTTCCTCCCTAGACCTCCATCAAGCTAAAAATTACACCCTCTAGACACCCTTTAAAAATTAATTTGTACACTTTTCGGTAGAAAAATTTCCCGACCGAAGGCCGGTTCCTCTTACAATACAGGCTCGCTATCGCTCGCCAAGAAAAATTCGACACTTAAGTGGCATTCAAGGTTTTGATATTGATATAGAAATGGGGCAAAGGTTCTAAAAATCGCCAAGGTAATGGGGCGAACGTCTTAAAATCGCCAAGGTAATGGGCCGAACGTCTTAAAATCTGAAAAGCAATGAGGCTAAACATGAGGAAGAAAGGGGACCAGAAAAACGACCGCACCTCTCTCGCTATAAATCAATTGTAGAAGTTTCTCTTTGTGTTGCTGTGATGTCCAGAGTTAATTGTTATTGTTAAAGGGAGAGAGCTGATTGTTCCTATTGTTATTGTAATGGTTTAACCCTTTTAATACCAGCGACGCCTGTTGTATAATATTCTAGCTATATTTAGACGAGTTTGTGCAAATTAAGAAGGATCTGTTGTAGCAAAAAGGGTTAAGTGCGATAGTTCGAAGCCTGTTAATTGCTGGAGGCTCTTTTTAAACTGAATATAATCGTCTAATAGTAGCCAGACTTACGTTAAAAGGACGGCACCGGTAAATAAGGGGTTAATAATGTTTTAATGGGGGAGGGGTGTTCTGGACCCTCTTCTCCCTCGTGTTTAGGCCCATTAGTTATCAGATTTTATGACGTCCGGTCCATTAACTAATTATTTAACCCCTTCTGTACCGGTGACGTGGTTTTATATATGTGTTGTGATGACGAGACTTAAGGGGAGGTATTTAGTGTGTCCCCTACACCTCCATCAAGCTTAAAATTACACCACCTAGTGTCCTAGACCCTCTCTCAAGATAAATTTGTATTTTTTTTTCGGTAGAAAGATGTAAACAAAGATGAATAAAGCACAAGAAAAACAATGATAACGAAGCCCCCCCCCCCCTAAAAAACAACAACTTACACACAGCAAACGAAGCAAATACAAATAAACACATCAACCACACAAACAAAAACAAAAAATGCAAGGAGAATGAGGACAGCATTTTTGAGAGGCTACAGTCTCTCTCGAGGGGGGCGGAGTGTGAAGTCAGCATGAGATAGAGAGAGAGAGTGTGAGAGAGAGAAAGTGAGAGTGAGAGTGAGCGTGTGTGTGAGAGTGAGAGAGAGAGGAGTGAGTTTGTAAGGATGGTATAATCTGGTGTTTTCATATGTGTGTATATATACTGTATATATATATATATATATATATATATATATATATATATATATATATACAGTATATGTCGGCCATATGGAACATATGGGAAGTGAGAGTGTACGAGAGGTAGGTGGAAGGACAGAGAGGGAGAGGTAGACCGAAAGAGAGGTGGAAGGACGGAGTGAGGAAGTATATGGATGAAAGCGGTGCTGGTTGGGAGGAGGGGCGTCAACTGACTAGGGACAGAGGTACATGGAGGCGGTTCGTTCGTGGTCACCCCTTCGGGGATCACGGTGTCAGGCAATATATATATATATATATATATATATATATATTTTTTTTTTTTAAGATACAATGAACGGAGGAAAGGAAAAACACAGATAAAACAAAAGGTCCATGTGCCTAAAGGCATCCTCCATTCATAAAATTTTGTAACACTGGATTTAAAATTTGTTGATTGTAGTTTGTGGAAAGCAATCGAGAAGTGAATTCCAAAGATAGTAGCTCTGGGGATAATTGAATCTGATAACAGAAGTTCTGCATTGTGGAGGAGAAAGTGTAAATTCATGGGCGCTCTCAGTGCCTAGTTCTACTGGGAAGATGTGGAGAGGCGGCACAATTGAAGCAAGTTCCTCGGAACAATTGCTGTGAAACAATCTGTAGAATAATGCAAGGACAACGTTTCTTCGAGGCTAATGTAGGAAGGTCCTGATTGCGGGTTATTGATTAATCTAATAGCTTTATTTTGAATTTGTCCAACTGCCTCAATGCAACCCACTCCACTTCCACCCCACAGAGTGAACAGTAATCCATCTGAGAGCGCAATGACTTTTATTATTACGGCCAACTGCTCGTCAGTGAGAAATTCTCGAACTCTGTACAGGAGTCCCAGTTTTTTAGAGGCATTCTTAGCAATGCTTCTAACATATGTGTCCGCTCAAGTTAGTAGTTAATGTTACACCGAGAATGTCAATAAAGTGGAATATTTACAACATTAAAAAAATATGGGAGTCAGTGAGATTCTGTCGGTTAAAAATTGAATGTACTTGGTTTTCTGTGCATTAAAGGAAATAGATTCTCTTGTCCATCATATTCTATATATATATATATACATATATGTATATTATACTGTATACATATTTGTACAGTATATGGGGCTTTAGCTTCTTGACCGTGACGTAGGTAAGGTCATGGTCAATATTGTCCCTGGTTGGCGAGCAATACGATTGGTTTACTTAGTTGATTGTGCCCGTCTTACCCTACACACACACACACATTCATACACGCACACGCACACACACACACACGCAGACCAACACACAAAAGACAAAACAAATGCATGCGCGCACACACACACACACTCTCTATCTCTCTCTCACACACACACGCGCACACACATACACACGAGATCAAGTAGGCACGATTGCACACACACACACTCGCATACATACATACAGACACGCACACATACATCATCCTGAATAGTTAACACGCTCACTGGCTTCAATTCCATCTTATCACACACACACACACACATACACACCGTCACTCACACACACATATACACACACAGCGTCACTCACACACACACACACACACACCGTCACTTACTCATTCCCATCAATATACCTGCCTATCTAGTTGCTCTCTCTCTCTCTCTCTCTCTCTCTCTCTCTCTCTCTCTCTCTCTCGCTCTCTGCCTCATGTAGCTGCTATACCTCTTTGTCCAAATGTCCGTCTCAGCACCCATTACTGTCTTCAATAACTGTCAATTAAATTCAACCCATATATCTCGTGGGGAGATTGTAGGCACCAATCGATCAGGTGAGGTTATAGGCATGTGATAAAGAGTC
This sequence comes from Paralithodes platypus, assembly GCA_032716605.1. Classification (NCBI taxonomy): domain Eukaryota; kingdom Metazoa; phylum Arthropoda; class Malacostraca; order Decapoda; family Lithodidae; genus Paralithodes; species Paralithodes platypus. Next base: position 34,887,762 of record CM064554.1, read on the forward strand.
GCTGGAACTCCTGTTTCATTTGCTTGGCCTCTCTTACTGATTTTCTTTGTGCCTCATTCACACAGAGCAATCCAGCTAGCTCTCACAAACACCTCCTCCTCCTATCCACTTCACTACACTAAACATGCACACCACACTTCATTCCTCCACACCAAAATTAACAAAAAACAAAATGATGAATTGTAGCCCAGCCTCGGAGTCCCCAGGGGGGGGGGGGGACCATAAATGCCCCCTCACCCGACCGACCATCCCCTGACGACCCCACACAATTACCTGGACCTCGGCCTGTTACTCTTTCTATTAATATCTGCAACATTCGCGGACTTTCCTCTAACTTTCACTCTGTTGAGCACCATCTCTCCTCCTACAAACCTGATCTTCTCTTCCTCACCGAAACTCAGGTGTCTTAGCAACATCCAGCAACCCCTTCTCTGTATCCTCCTACTTTCTCTATCCTAGTTTCAAAGCCAAAGGCGGATGTTGTGCATATGTGCACAACAACTCACTTGCTCTCGTGTTCCCGATTTCGACTCCTCTGAATTCTCAACTTTATGGCTCAAACTTTCCTGTCATTCTCTTACTAAATATTTCTGTGCTGTCTATCTTTCCCCTAACTCTACCAACTTTCCCAAATTCTTTGACTATCTAAACTCTACAGTGGAACACATTCTATCCATTTCCCCTTTCTCAGAAATCTCCATCTTAGGAGATTTCAACGTTCACCACCGCCAATGGCTCTCCTCTCACACTACTGATCCACCTGGTGAACAAGCCTACGTCTTTCTATCCTAAATGACCTAGAGCAGTTAGTTCAGCAACCCCCCCGTATCCCGGATCGCATCGGAGATTGGCCCAACATTCTTGACCTGTTTCTAACTTCTAACCCTTCTTCTTATACTGTCGATCTTTTCTCTCCTTTGGGCTCCTCCGACCATAAACTTATCTCTGTCACCTGTCCTATCTCTCCAGTACAGCCACCTGATCCTCCTAGCCGGCGGCGCTTGTGGCACTTTGGCGGTGCCGACTGGGAGGTTCTTCGGCAGTACTTCTTTGATTTCCCATGGAATGATTTCTGCTTCCATGGCAGACGATGCTCGGAGAGACCTGAACGCATTACCGAGGTAATCCTATCGGGCATGGAAGCATACATTCCATTCTCTTTCTCTCAGTCTAATGCTAAAAAATCTTGGTTTACTCACACTTTTTCTACTGCTGTCCGCAATAAGGAGGAAGCATTCAAACGGTACCGACGCCTTAAAACTCAAGACTCTCATTCTTCATATGTTTCTGCCCGGAATCAAGCCAAATCTGTTCTTCGACTTGCCAAACACTCTTTCATCAATAATAAATGCACTGAACTATCCAACTCTAGCTCTTCCAAGCTTTCTGGCATCTAGCCAAAAACCTCTCCAACAATTTCTCTTCCTCGTCTTTCCCTCCCCCTTTCCACTCTGATGGCACAACCATCACTTCTTCCTCTGACAAAGCTAAACTCTTCGCTCAAACTTTTGCTAGAAACTCCACCTTGGATGATTCCGGTGCTATTCCTCCCTCTCCGCCCTCCTCTCTCTTACTTATGCCTAATATCCTAATCTCTTCTAAAGATGTACTTTCTACCCTCTCTGGGCTTAGCACTAATAAGGCGTACGGTCCGGACGGTGTTCCTCCTGTTGTTCTCAAAAACTGTGCTTCCGTGCTGACTCCCTGCCTAGGCAAACTCTTTCGTCTCTGTCTATCCTCTAACGTCTTCCCTTCATGCTGGAAGTTTGCTCACATTCAACCTGTCCCAAAGAAGGGTGACCGCTCTCAACCCTCCAACTATCGTCCAATTGCTCTTATCTCTTGTCTTTATAAAGTTTTTGAAACTATTCTTGCTTCCAAATTTCTTAAGCATTTCTCTTCTCATAATCTGCTCTCAGATCGCCAGTATGGCTTCCTTAAGGGTCGCTCTACTGGTGATCTTCTTTCATATCTTACTAACTCTTGGTCCTCCTTTCGGGACTTCGGTGAGACTTTTTCTATTGCACTAGACATATCGAAAGCCTTCGATAGAGTCTGGCATAAATCTTTAATTTCTAAACTACCCTCCTTCGGTTTCTATCCCTCCATCTGTGCCTTTGTCTCTAATTTCCTTTCCGGCCGTTCCATAGCCGCGGTTGTGGACGGCCATTGTTCACTTCCTCACCCTATAAACTCCGGTGTTCCTCAGGGCTCTGTCCTATCTCCTATTCTCTTTCTAATTTTTATAAATGATCTCCTTAACTGTACCTTAATTCTCATCCATTCATACGCAGACGACTCAACCTTACACTACTCCATTAGTTTTTCAGAATGCACCAGCCAGCAATCCCTCAACGACAAACGTAATGAAGCCATAGATCTCCTAAATTCTGATCTAAATACTATTTCCAATTGGGGCAGAGAAAATATTGTTAACTTTAATGCTTCCAAAACCAAATTTCTTCCATCTATCTACCCGTCAGGATCTCCCAGCGGACTATCCCTTATTCTTCAACAATACAAAAATCAACCCTTCATCTTCTCTCAATATTCTTGGTGTCTCTTTTTCTTCTGCTCTCATTTGGAAGGACCCTATTACCAGTCTTGCTAAGGCAGCCTCCCAGAAGCTGGGTGTGCTCAACCGCCTTAGGGGGTTCTTTTCCCCTGCACAGCTTCTTGCTCTGTGCAGGGGCATAGTGCGCCCTTGTATTGAGTATTGTTCACATGTGTGGGGAGGTTCCTCTCACACCGCTCTCCTAGACAAAGTTGAAAGGAAGGCCTTTCGTATCATTAACTCCCGTCCACTCACCAACTCTCTGCAATCTCTCTCTCTCCGCCGCAATTTTGCATCTCTCTCGTTATTCTATCGCTACTATAATAATCAGTGTTCCTCAGAGCTATCCCAGTGCATACCACCTCCTTTACGTAGGGCACGTGGTACCCGTCTTGCAACTCAATCCCACCCCTACTCTGTGCAACTCTCCAACCCAAGAGTTAAACGTTACTCTCAAACTTTCTTCTACTCAACAGCTGAGCTCTGGAACTCTCTCTCAGAATCAGTCTTTCCCTCTTCCTATGACATAAATTGCTTCAAACTCCGTGTGTCCAGGCATTTTGGCTCGAACGTCCCTTGATTTTGGCCCTGTCACTCTTTCAACTATGTGGGAGGCACTCGCTATAGGCAGTTATGCCTTTTGCCTCCCTCAATCACATAGAAAAAGAAAAACAAATCTAGGTATATATTTATCTATATATATTCATGTATCTTATCTCTCTCTCTCTCTATATATATATATATATATATATATATATATATATATATATATATATATATATATTAGGCTATTTTTGCTGTTTTACTTACCGTATATTGTATCCTGAAAAGTAGGTTTATCAGAGAGAGAGAGAGAGAGAGAGAGAGAGAGAGAGAGAGAGAGAGAGAGAGAGAGAGCACAAAGACAAAGGGACTCGCTCTAGCACGATAAACTTAATTTAGTTATAATTCTCCCACCCTGCCATAACCCCTTCATTATCACACAAACACACACACACACACACACACACACACAGGAATACAAACACACACAGGAATACACATATATAGTTCACTGCTCAATAGGTGGCGTTCTCAGAGTGAAGGTCTGAGTCTGGAGGGTGAGACGGTGAAGCAGTTGAGCGAAGCAACCAGCCGCTTCAGAGATGGAGCTGCTTCGAGCCATGATGGATGCTTCATATGTTTCACTCCTCAGACTGGAACAAGACCTCTCGGGCTTCACCGTGTTGAGCGGTGGAATGTACAGGCTCTCAGCCTATGCCCGAGAGGGAGTAGTT
>CM064554.1:34891692-35145172 GCA_032716605.1 Paralithodes platypus
TGATAAGGTCATAATTGGGGTTCATTGGTGATCTTTTGAATAGCTCAGTTCTTTATCTTTCTGCTATGGTTGATAGTTATCCAGGACCATCACAACAAGTAGGACTTCTTAATTCCACTTGTTCCGATAACATTCAGGCCTTTGATGTTGCATTTGCATAAACATCTGTTCCTTGTAATGCAAATCTGGTGGCAGGACAAATGGCGGCTGGTGATTGGCGAGCATCGTTTGAGAGCTAGGCTGTGATTGGGTCAAAGTATTTCCCTTTCACTTGGGTGACTGACCTAGGTGACCCCGCTCTGTGGTCCGTCGAATATGGGAAATTGCTGAGGTCATGCAGTGCTTTGGTAGATGATGTTTCCTTTGGCTATTGGTGTCTCGCTTCTCCTTTCTGCTCTCCTGCAAGCTAGCAATCTTACAGGTGAGGTTTGACCCCGTTCTATCAAACCCCGTCACTTCAATAAGGCTTCGAACTATCTCCATAAACGTGTTTATCTACAACTAAACTGCATACAATAGTATACATATGGATAGAATAAAATATAACAGACATCACTGGTACAAAAAGGGTTAACAAAGTTCAGGCGAGTTATACATTTTGTATTCGTATTTCATAAAGCAATGCATGGCTAAGTTAATTCAACATCTATGACGTCTGGCAATAGATAGATAGATAGATAGACCTTAAGTATTTCCAATTCAGTCGTTAACCCTTTCACGCACATATGACGCAGAGGTTGCCAGATAAGCAATAAGAAATAGAGCTCTCTCACTCTTATAATTACCTCTCCAAAATTAGTTTTCTGCCGACATCTAACTCAAAGACAACTGCAGAGGTTGAAGTAACTAAACTAAAGGTTTCTAAATACCCCTGATAGTAACAAAGGCTTCAAAGTATCCGTAATAGGCTCAAAATCGCGTCATATGTCTGAGAGGGTTAATCGGGATATTATAAATTATATGTATGCGTGAATATTTATATAATTCTTTCCTAAAACCTTATGTCCAATTGTGTGGTATTTGAGACATGGATGAACAATAAATATGTGATGTCAGAACCTCAACCAGTAAGGAGAGGTATCGTAATTGTTGATTTTTAATGCATCACTGGAGGAGCAGAACAAATACCGGTAGTAATGTTTACAATAATAAGAATGGTGATGAAGTGATAAGATAGGCTGTATAACTCCTGGCACTGGAAATGCTGTCAACAGAAATGTATTGGGTCATGTATAATCCCGAATAATATTGCCGTACCGGTATTAGTTACTATAAGAGAGGAATGACAAAACCAAGTAGGTAATTCTAATATATGTTGAATGCTAAATATTATACTGAAAGACAAACTCTGACAACTAAATATTTACAAACAAATACACACAAAAATAACCGAGTATAAATAAAAACAAACAAAAAAATACAAAAACGAACATAATTATGAGGGCAAGTTTCAGGACATTCTCTCTCTCTCTCTCTCTCTCTCTCTCTCTCTCTCTCTCTCTCTCTCTCTCTCTCTCTCTCTCTCTCTCTCTCTCTCTCTCTCTCTCTCTCTCTCTCTCTCTCTCTCTCTCTCTCTCTCTCTCTCTCTCTCTCTCTCATTGTTAGACACTATCTTGAATATGGCGTTCAGTTCCTCAAGGAGGCCATTAAAAACTCGAATTTGTGCAGCGTAAAACAACTAAACTAATTCCCTCTCTGAAAAACAAGCCATATTATGAAAGTTTTAAAATAAAACAAAAACAACGCTCGCTAAAGAAAAGGAGGTTGCGAGACCAATTTATCGAGTGTGTTAAGATACTTAAAGGATTTGACAGAGTAGATATCAGTGCAATGTTCACGATTAATAACAATGCTGTTACCCAAGGTAATTTAACTAAATTAATTAGAAAAAGGCATCCTTAGATGTGACACAACATTTCTTCACATACAGTGTGGCTAAAGAGTGGAATACTTTATCAAGGGAGGTGGTCGACAGTAATTCAATTGATACGTTTAAGAAAAGACTGGACGATCATCTGATGTAGATTGGATAAATATGAATTAATAAGTAGACACGTGTAATTTCCCTTATAATCTAATGTCTTTCTATACTCTATAACAAAAACACTTTCCTTGTGGGCAATTCCTGACCCAGAAGGTCACACTTCATCCTATTTTCCGGTACGGGTTTTTAGCCAGAGGGTGGGAAGAGAGCCGTCTACGTTACTGTCCTATTCTTCCACTATAAACTGTCCCTGTCTAGTAGTAATTAAGGGTGGACCACTTAGTTGGAACCGCAAGGTCGTGTGGTCTGAGTATCTGTAACTCTCTCTCTCTCACTAAGGACAAATTGCATTAGACAACGCCCTTTGAACTGTATTTATCGTATAACATTGAACAATGTTAGCAAAACGGTATATTAATTTACAGCTAGGGTATCAATATAATGAAATGGAAGCAAGTGGTTTAAGTGATTCACAACACACCTACTTCATAACCGTGAGATACTATGAGTCGGACAGTGGAAGTGAGGGAGGAATGGTTGGGTGGAAGGGTATGAGTTGAAGTGAGGAAGGGGGGATTTGGAGGTGTTTCTGACCCTGTCAAAATACGATTTCACAGGACTTGTGCGGCAAACTGTACACAATTATTGTAAGTTTCCTTTCAGATTAATTTTTGTTTATCCTATATAACTTTCCTTGTGGGTATTTACTGACCCAAAAGGTTACACTTCATCCTATTTTTCGGTACGGCTTATTAACCGGAGGGAGCGGAGGGTGGGGAGAGAGCCTTCTACTTTGCTGTCCTATTCATCTATTATAAATTGTCCCTGTCTAGTAGTATGAAGGCCGAACCCCCTACAGTAGAAACTTAATATGAGTATACTGTATGTGTAACTCTCTCTCTCTCTCTCTCTCTCTCTCTCTCTCTCTCTCTCTCTCTCTCTCTCTCTCTCTCTCTGTTGTACCCACCACCGTCGGACCTGTTGCACCTCCTATACAATAAGGATATTTAGTTCCATTCTCCTTAACCCACAACACCTCAATGGTTTATGTTGTGTTTCTTGTGTACGAGAATTCCGGAAATTGTATTCATATTTCTACAGTTCAGCTTTCCCTTATTGCGCCATTAAAGGGAGATTTGTTTGTATTTGTTTTTATTTGTTCATGTAATAATTTATGTATTTGTTATTTATAGTTTTTTCCCAAGACCCCCATCAAGGTTAAAAAACAAAAACACTTCAAGACCCCCCTCGAGATAAATTTGTATATATTTCGGTAGAGAAATGTACTGGCAGAAGGCCGATTCCTCCAAAATGCCAGGCTCGCTATCGCTCGCCAGGTTAAAACAGACACCTAAAAGGCGCAAAAAGTCCTAAAATCGTCAAAATAATGGGGCTAGATATCAAGGAGAATGGTCCCCCCCCCCCCCCCATCAATGCTTCAGCCAACATTCCCCTTCTTCACAGCTGGACAACACGCACATCATAACTGGCGGCTCACTTAACCCTTTGAGATTCATGATGCATTTTGGCAGTTTCTTCTGGCTATTATTTGACGATTAGGAAGGGCATGTGGTAGTTGGAGGGATAATTGATGCAGTATTTACCATATTAATTCACACAGATCCTTCCTAAGTTGTTTGTAATCGTCTAATGATAGCCAGAATACACTGTTAAAACGCGTTAAGCTCCTCAATGGCTTAAATGAACTGGACCCTTTATCCCTCAGCGTCCATGCTCAATACATTACCAGCTACTCGCTCCATTACCAGTATTTGCTCCTAAACACTGTATTCAAGCTAACCTGCCGGAAATTGGTAACGCTGCCTTCTTATACTTCCTATACTGCCTTTGTAAAATGCTCGTGTGACGCCGCTAATATATAATGTTGGCTATGCAGATGTATAGAAAGACAGCGTTACCAATTGTTGCCAGGTTAGCTTGGATATACATTAGTTGATATTCCGTTCAGTCATTATCAAACTCCTGTGGACTCGTAATGACTTCAGTTGAATTTTCACAAAGTGTCAAGAAGAGGAACTCCCTGAAGTAAAAATGCATTACAATAAATATAATATTACACGTGTGATAAAAGTATGATTCAATAACACATTTTTGGCTCTATTGTCAGACAACGAGTTTAATTCCTCACTTCTCCCAGGCTTACGAGCTCTCGATTATTAAACCTTTCAGTAGCGGTACCGTCCTTTTAACGTTATTCTGGCTACTATTAGATGATTATATTTAGTTTATAAAGGGACTCTAGTAATTAACAGGCTTTGAACCATCTCTTTAACCCTTTTTACTACGACAGATCCTTCTTAAACTGCAGAAACTCATCTTAACATAGGTAGAATAAACTTCAAAACACGTCGCTGGTACTAAAGTGGTTAAAATTACACAAACATCGTCTAACTATTGCTAGAATAAATGGAAAAGACGTCGCCGGTACAGAAGGGGTTAACTATATACCGGGGACGAGAAGCGAGGGGCAAGCTAGCAGAATGCAGAGCTGATTGAATTTCGCAACTAAGTGGAAGGATTTTCATATTAACTGAGAGAGTGAAGTACAGGACGCATTTAACGAGGTGACAGGGACCCCATGAAAAACACGTGACACATTTGCACGACCGGTATTTAACCCCTTCTGTACCGGCGACGTCATTTTAATTTAATCTTGCTATATATTGACGATTCATGGTGCTTATGAAGGATCTATGGAAGACAAAGGGTCAATGAAGATAGTTAAAAGACTGTTATTTGCTGAAGGCCCTTAAACTGAATATAATTGTTAGTAACCCGTATAAAATGAAAACAAAAAAATACTCTAATGACATATTCGTCTATTTCGTGAAGACTGCATTAGTTGTCCTCTTTCCCGATGGATCATATTTCAAGGGAAACACGACGATGTACCTTGCCAAGCTTAATTGTTCCTGTTGTTGCTATTGCCAAATCTACTATTAATGTTCTCCGATTAAATTGTCACCAATAATATTAATCAAACATTCAAAGTTCTCGAAAGCATCGATGAGGCGTTAAATGAAAGTCGATGTTTGGTGAGGCATTTGATGATAGATTAAGGCTGGGTGTGTACAAGGTATTGGGGAAACATTATTATTGGGATTCGTATGATATTTAAATAAAAAATAAATCAATAATATTTCATCGGCGAGAGATTGAACGAAAACAAATTATGTGCGATGATCATATCCATAAAATGAAAACTAATATTGTGGGTTTCAGAGAGGCATTGATGCATATTTGAGGAGAATATCGGCACGGTATTGGACAACAACTATTTAAAATTCAGTGTGGATTAGTTTCAGGAAGAATTACGAAAAAGGATGAGGTTGGAATTATCTTAGGAAGGGATGAGGTCAAAAGTTGATAGTTAGAGATAGCTCTGATGGGATGAAGTGAATTTTGTTCTTGTATTCGGGTTAAAAGTGGATGATATTGTTCAAATTAGGAAAGACGTCTCGTAGTCAAGCAAATATAAATCTACCGCCATTAGTTCCTTCAGTGTAATTATGATTTGATTTATTCTAACGGGCTAATGCTAGTGGGTTTAAATAGCAACATAAATGGTATTTCATTGTCAGAAGATTAGCTCAAGGATGTTACGATTAATTCATGAAATATGAGAGTTGATTAACTGAATTAAATACTTTTGGGAAGAATGGGTATGATAGCACAAGGTTGTAAATATCAGAGGAATAGAGTGAGCTTTGGAAAAAGGTTCACATGGATTTATCTCAACTGTCATTCCTTTCGGGTTTAATTCAACATGTTCTTCACCTGTTCCTCAAAACATTCCAATTTATCTCCACCTCCACCTTGTACTTCCCAACAGTATACTTGAGCCTTGCGTCCCTGTAACTTCTTGGGCATATTTATCGAGCTGTATATAAATACTAACCCCTTCAGCACCATGACTCCTTTGATTATGCCAAACATTAGATGATTTTATACGGTGACAGGTCAGTTGAACCAGTGCCACTTCAACCAGTGCCACTTTAAACAGTGCTAACTCAACCAGTGGCCACTTCAACCAGTGACCATTTCAACCAGTAACCATTTCAACCAGTGACCATTTTAACCAGTAGGTTAGGTTAGGTTAGGTTAGGTTAGTTAGGTTATGTTATGTTAGGTTAGGTTAGGTTACTGGTAAAAATAGTCACTGGTCGAAATGGTCACTGGTTGAAGTGGCTACTGGTTGAGTTAGCACTGGTTAAAGTGGCACGGGTTGAAGTGGCACTAGTTCAACTGACATGGAACCATTTTATACAATTTAAGAAGGACCCATGTTACTGAGAGGGTATATTAAGATACTCTTTACCCATTTGAGAGAGAAAGGGGCATGATTTAGGGTTGTAGTCTGCTCTTATACGCTGTTTGATTAATGAGTGGGTTCCTTGCTATCCCTGCTAAGAGAGAATGGGGCATGGTATATTATGTTAGTTGTAGTCTGTTCTTATACGCTGTTTTATTAATGAGTGGGTTCCTTTGCTTCCTTCCGACCCACCACCTCTACGTACTTATTCATGAAGTCACTGGATTGACGGATGTAGTTCCGGCTCAGGTTATAGCTTTAATACCTATTTATCTCACCACTAACTTGTTCTCTACTTATCTCTATCGTGTTATATAATTTCAGGCACTTAAGGGGAGATATCCACTTGAGGGATTTTTTTCTTGACTCCTTTCTCCCTCATGTTTAGCCCCATTGCTTTTCTAATTTTTAGACGTTCGCCCCATTATTTTGACGATTTTAAGAACTTTCGACCCATTTCTGTCAATTTTAAGACCTTTCTTGCCATTCAGGGATCGATTTTATCCTGGCGAGCGATAGCGAGCCTGTAATTTAAGAGGAACCTGCTTTCAGCCGGAACATTTTTCTACCGAAAAATGTACAAATTTATCTTGAAAGGGGCTCAAAGGGGTGTAATTTTAAGCTTGATGGAAGTCTAGGGAACCGACTAAATACCTCCCCTTAAGCTAATCTACTTGCAGATATGATGCAACACGACACATTAATGTAAGATCCCCTAGCCAAAGCACACTGGACCCTACAAAGTATAAGAGACCCACACTAACACCAAGTAGCAGTAATACTCTATGGTCAATCAACACAAGCTAGAACCCAGATGTTCTAACGAATACAACAGTATGACCCCACAGAACTCTACTGGAACTCTCCTCTCCCCAACATTACTATTCAGTCTCTTCCACTCACTAATATAATCCTACATACCAAGCTTATCTCCTTAGTCTACCCAATTGCTAGACAGCTTCAACCAGTGATCACAACCAGTTTTTATAGAAATAAGGCGATGAAAATTATTTAGTTGAATTGTCATTTGGTTTGTATTGACTTGTGATGGATGTTTGAGTGTATTAATACTATCAGTTTGATACTATCAGACTTTATCAAGACAGGTCAAAAAGGAAATCAGGAAAGCAAAAAGAAATTATGAAATAAGGATAGCCAGTGACTCAAAAAATAACCCTAAAGCTTTTTACCAAATATATAAATCTAAAGTTAGAGATGTAATAGGCCCCCTAAAAACTTCAATAGGAGAAATAACAGAAAATTATTTAGAAATGTGCAGTACATTAAATAGTCAGTTTCTTTCCGTTTTCACTAATGACAATTTTGCACAGATTCCAGAAGTCAATATGGTATATAGTGATAGTATAGAACATATGTTAAGTACAGTTATTATAAGTAGAAATGATGTGCTTAAGGAAATTGACAGACTGAAACCTCAAAAATCGCCTGGTCCTGACGAGGTATATGCTAGAGTATTAAAAGAATGCAGAGATGAGTTAAGTAGCCCATTAGCATTTTTATTTAACAAGTCATTAGAAACAGGTTTAGTTCCAGAAGCTTGGAAGCTTGCAAATGTAGTTCCGATCTTCAAAAAAGGTGATAAATCGATAGCATCCAATTACCGTCCCATTAGTCTCACATCAATCATAGGAAAGTTGCTAGAGTCTATTATTGCTAGGAAAATTAGAAGCCACTTAGTAAAATTTAACTTAATAAATTCTTCTAAGCATGGATTCACTCAGGGACGTTCTTGCCTTACTAATTTGCTTAGCTTTTTCTTAGAGGTATATGAAGCAGTAGATAGTGACAAGTCATATGATATTATATATTTAGATTTCAGTAAAGCTTTCGACAGAGTCCCTCATGAGAGATTGATGAGAAAGGTTGAGGCACATGGAATAGGAGGGTCGTTGTTGGGATGGATTAGGTCATGGCTAATTGGTAGGAAACAGAGAGTCAGCATAAATGGTACCAAGTCAGAGTGCGGAGCAGTCAAAAGTGGTGTCCCCCAGGGATCGGTATTAGGTCCCCTGTTGTTTCTCATATACATAAATGACCTAGATTTAGGTATAACTAGTAGGATAAGTAAATTAGCAGACGATACTAAAATGGGGAGATCAATTGATTCAGATAGCGATATAGAGTGCCTCCAAAGGGATCTAGATACCTTACATGAATGGTCAGTAAATTGGCAGATGAAGTTTAACATTGACAAATGCAAGGTATTAAAGATAGGGAAGATGCAAACAAATGTTAAATATAAACTAGCTAATTTAGAATTAGAAAATTCAGACTGCAAGAAAGATCTAGGTGTTTGTTAGCAATGATTTGAAGCCTAGAAAACAGTGTATAAGCGTTCGAAACAAGGCAAACAGGATTCTCGGGTTAATATCTAGGAGTGTGAGTTACAGAACTGCTGATGTTATCTTAAAACTTTACTTGTCATTAGTGAGACCCCATATGAATTATGCTGTCCAATTTTGGTGTCCTTATTACAGAATGGACATAGATTCATTGGAGAGAGTACAGCGTAGAATGACAACAATTATCCATAATATTAGAAATCTTCCGTATGAAGAAAGGTTGAAGAAATTAGGTTTACATTCGTTAGAGAGACGACGCAGAGTTAGAGGGTATATGATAGAGGTGTTCAAGTCGGTTAGTGGGATTAACAAAGGGGACATGACAAATGTACTAAAGCTCAGTGATAGCGAAAGAACTCGTACCAATTGTTTCAAAATAGATAAATTTCGTTTCAGAAAAGATATAGGTGATGTAGATGAGTGGAATGGACTACCAAGTGCTATAGTGGGATTAAAAACAATAGGGAGCTTTAAGATAAAATTGGATAAGCATATGGACGAGAAGGGTTAGGTGTGAAGGGGGATCAGCCGGGTTGGGCCAATCAGCGCTCTGCAGACCCCGTAATCCTGCGTTAATCTGTAACCATTTGGGTAAGATGATCGTCAGGGTATTAGAGTGTTGAGCCTATAATTGGGCTTTGTAATTGGGGTTGTGTGGGACAGGGATCTGTCTTGCTTAGGCCAATCGGCTTTCTGCAGACTCCCATTTCTTATGTTCTTATGTTCTTATGTATTGACAAGGAATCCTCTCAGGGTGTCAAACGAAAGTTGAATTTACTCTTTGTAGTCTGTATTATTGCATAATTATGTATAGGTAAAATTATGGTTTATAATTCAAATTATATCTTTGGAAGTGATACAATGGCGAAAACAATGCTATTTCATGTTAATTTTCGTGTACCCTTCTCATGTTCATTATAGTCTTAAAATAAAATTGCTCCGGTTCGACACCTTGAATCCTCTTCTAGCTCAGCTTAACCCAACTATGACCCTTTATATTCCTGACTTTTCCCTACAATACACCCTTCCACCCTAGCCCCTGTTCCATAACTAAATCTCATCACCCATTCTATTCCTTTCATCTCCCCTCAACAGCTCTTGTCTACCATTCCTATACCCTGTTCCAAATAGGTAGGACAGAAATCGTGAACCCTAACCTCTGTAACTCAAAAAGGCTAGAGCAAAGGAACTGAAAATGTTCACACCTATTCCATGGCTGACCCTTCCCAAATGGTAGCATTTATAGCTTGATTACTCTATTCGTTTATGAGTTATAGAGGTTAATATTTAAGAGTTTTGGCTTACATATTTGGAGCAGGCCCTTTTTGTCACACTACACACATCCATCCTCTCTCCCACCCAAGCCATTTCCCCTTCCTGCACACCTTACACCATTTCAGTCCATATCACCTCTTTGTTCTCCTTACAGCACACCATCGCATCCCATACCAGGCAACATCAGTACTACGGCAGATCCCGTTTAACCCCTTCACCACAATTACGTAATTTCCATCATATTTGGGTTATCATTAGACGATTTTCTTTTAGTTTTAATATACCTCTACGACTCAAATAGGTACATATGATCACTATAAACCCTATTCAAAATGTAAGTCTTTCTTAAACTGTATAAAATCGTCTAATTTTAGCCAAAATATAAGGTAAAAATGCGTCATGGTGCTGAAGAGGTTAAGTAACAAAAATGTTTCTCAAATGCTCTAACACTACCCTCTCTCTCACAACTCCACACATGTGATCCTACAATCCCCTGTTCTCTATATACGTATCAGAATTCCATCCCATCCTAGTCATTTCCTCCCCCTTCACCACATCATAGAATATTACACCAGCCTTCTTCTCCTTCCACAACTCAGCATTCCATTTAATCCAAGTCATATCCTCTTTTCCACTTCGTCCCAACTCCCAGCCCAACCTAGCCCGTTCGCCTCCCTACAATAGCCTCTATCTTACTCTTTACCATACCCATCCATTTTATTCTAAACTATACTTCTGCCTTCATTACATCGTTCAACCCCATTGACATACCATCTCATGCATTCCAACTCATCCCAGTCCTTATCTCTCCCTACTATCCTAATATCGCATCCCAGTCGGGACCACAACAGACTTATACAACATCTCACTTTAATATCACTAATGCTAAATATCCTGGCCAACAACCCCGTCTTTATCCGGCCTAAGTCCCCAGCACGCGCCACCGACCCCTGCTACCATTTCGTTAAGTGTACCCCATCCATTACTGCGGCAACCCCCCTTCCTCCAGCCACATATTGTTCACGTATCCAGGCACTGCAGGGCTCGTTAAATCCCTCTGAGAGTCTCGAGTGGGGAAATTCCGGATGTTTATTGGCGGCTACAGTTGTTTGTGACAACCGCCAGGGATCAAGTTTATTTTTGTCTTTATAAATATTTGTTGGATAGTGATATGTACAGTCACGGTCACCAATTCTGATATACTTTGAAGGCTCTAAAACTTAGAGCAAATAGAAGGCAAAGAATTGATAAGGTGTTTCATTTCAACCCGAAACAATAATAACCACGACTGCACATGTCCAAAATTAGCATTTGGTATTGTTGCTGGCAATCATAATATATGAATATTAGAACACGTATACCTTTGTGAGTTGCCATAACTACTGAAATAAACATTGAATTATATACACTAGTGGAGTTAGTTTAACATAGATATCGGGCAAAACCAAACAAATTAACATTATTCTGAAATATTCTAGTTATATATTATATTTATATATATATATATATATACCGGTATATATATATATATATATATATTATATACAGTACCGTATATATATATATATATATATATTTTTTTTTTTCAATTCAATTCAAATTATTTCATTGTCATGAACGTTTAGCTTACAAAATAAGGAATACATATAAACAAATAAATGCAGTTCTTGACAAAGAGGGCTGGATACCTACTGGTATATATGCCCTCGGGGTCATTTACATCAATATATTTATGACAACGGGGAAGTGTTAGTAAAAAGAACAAAAACATAATAATAATTACACATTAACCCTTTCACTGCGGGTGATGTTCCGGAACGCATAGGCAATTTACAGCAATTTTCAGGCTTTAAAAGCCTGTAAAAGCCGTAGAAATCGAGTGTCAGTGGGCGGGAGCGTGAGGGACCCACCTCCGACCCTCAGAGCAGCCAGCCGCTCACTGAGGGAGACTGTGTCTCGTGCGGGCTGTCTCGACAGTGTTGCCGAGCGAGCGAGAGCTAATAATTAGCGAGTTTTCTCGCATGTCTATGGCAAAGCTGCGGGTGAACCCCGCCACCTTCGAAGCTCGTTCTGGTGTAATTTTGAAGCTATTTTCGCCTAGTTTTCGGCAGAATACAGTTCACCTAATGCAGATGCTTGATTAGTCATTCAGAAGTGCCTGAATATGCCCTAAATAGCGCAAATAAGGCCGCAGAGAATGGGTTAAACTATGCTATCAGGTAATGGCCATCATAGTACATAGTTAATTTAACGGTAAAGAAGATAATTCTTCAATCTACTCTTATAGGAGGAATATGAACATAGGTTATCTATTTTTGGTGACATATTTTCGTGTAATACGATAGAGATAGGCAATTTATGTGCTAACCTACATCTCTGTTACGTGCCTATACCCTATTCCAAGTAGCTATTCCAGAATTAATGAACCCTAACCTCTGTAACTCAAAAAATGCTAGAGCAAATAGGATGTACATTTCCACACCTATTTCCTGGCTGACCCTTCCCAAATGGTAGAAATATTAGCTCGATTACTCTAGTCGTTTGTGAGTTATAGAGGTTTATGTTCAAGAGTTTTGGAATACTTGCTTGGAATAGGGTATAGGTAGACACGATAGTTCAACTGTCATTCCCGCGGTACAGCGTAGGAATATTAGATCATGAATAGTAAGATTGCAAGTTGTAAATAAGTTAAGATTATAAAAGGCCTAATATGCTATTAAGCAATATTGACACGGTCTTATGTAGTATATATGAATTTATCGTATAAATTAATTTAATTTATCGTATTGAGCAACTTAGATGCGGTACGGTACGATAGTTTTCCCACCTGGCGTTTGCCAAGACAGCAAGACTGAGGTCCAGGGAACCTCAGAGCTTCCATAGACATCACCCTGTCAACATATAATTTCCGTTTCATTTAATTGTGCTATTGTGCCTTTATTCACAATACACTGCCAGCAATACACACATCTACACTACGACAACGCTCTCATCGACGCAATGACTGACAAGCTAAGCATTTCTACTCATGTCCGTTACCATATCATAATAATTTGTTCTTTCCTTGAGCTGTGCTTTTGGGCAGGCTCCTCTTTCCCCGTCGTCCGCCATATTGAGTCGGCATTTTTCCTTTGCCTCATTGCCACGTGAAGATATTGGCGAGTTGAATCCTGGAGTATAATTAACCCTTAGAACCCTGATTAAATATAAATATATGTGAGTGACCTTTGGATGTAATTTAGCCTAAATTCAGATTAAATTAAATTTAGACTTAGAGTAATTTAATTTAGATTGATTTGTTTGGATTATAGCTTAGATATATAATTAACTTCCGCTGATATTATACCACATTGGTGCCCAGACCCGGGATTTAGCTACTGCCAAAGGATTTTTTAAGGCAATGAGCAAGGGGACATAAAACAGGATGCAGGAACAATTCTATGGTAAACTGGTAGGACTAGGCTACTAGCCAAGCGATGGTAGGAGCCGGAATACGGGGTCGCGTCGTTGCGCCTCCCGAAATCCTGCATCCCACCCATCATCTTCCCACAAATTTTGTTTTTTCATTTTTTCAGACTTCCTATGCTACCTGACAGTAGTATGAAGATGGCCAGATCATTGCACGCCGCAGGCGTGCAATGATCTAGCCATCTCCAAATAATCGCCCCCCCCCCCCTAAAAAATTGCATATAAATTATTATTTATTTTTGTTTTCGTAAACGTTTATGGGGTTTCATACTAGTTTTCATGAGGATGATCAGGCCAGGGGTGTATTTTCGTAAAAGTCTATGGGGTTTGCATACAAGTTTACGAATAGGACATGTGGTAGATGTGTGGGATTTGATCCGAAGCCATTGAAGTGATGTTAATTTCCTGTTTATACCTGGGAAGGGCTGACTTCCAAGATTTTATTTCATAATTTTTTGCTGTCAATTATGGTTTAACATCTTCAAATGCAATTATTTTCAGAGAATAAGTATTTATAGTATGATGCAGTTTTTCGTCTAGATTCCGATTTCTACTGTTTTAGAGTCTGAATATATTAGAGAACGCTTGTTTATCGATAATTGTCAAAACAAAAGTGCGGCTATGTGACACCAGACACGGGAAAATGGTTGATGGATGAACTGATAAGAATATGGAGGATTATGGGATGGATGTGGAAGACGGTGGGTGGGTGGGATGTGGAATAATAGTGAGGGAAAGGTGGAGGATGAGGAGAGAGAGAGAGGGAGAGAGAGAGAGTTATAGGTTCGCTATGAGTGGATGGGTGGGTGGCTTGTGTAATGGATGAGCGGATGCGAGTGACGTTACGATCACCTGTCAATACTTGCCCACGGATGACAGTGAGGATGCGTGTTAATACTCGTTGGAATTATCTTGCTGGGCGATGTTACTAGCGGGAATCCTTTTTATATTCATATACTGTTGTTGTCGTTATATTTTTGTTATTTTTTCAGAGTGGGAGAGCACTTTGTACCTGGCTTTCGCTACCCACGGTTAAGATAATCTTCCACTCATTAAGCACACAATTGCCAATGTGTTTGTTTTATGGTGTTATTATTGCTCGTATTCTTACATTAGTTATTCATGATGATAGAATTAGAAGGTAATACATATAGAAAACTAATATACATTTTAATATCCGCCTATAGAGTCAAGATTGGGTCTTTTTATCACCATCAAACTCTCTATTTTCCTCCATTTCAAATCATCAGCGTTGGCACTTTCTTCCGTCTATAATTTCTGTCCTCATTTTTCAAACAATCTCAGTATACCCTTAGACAGTGAATTGTATACACGGCTTGTATAGCTCTCGCTCAGCTGATCATTCACGTTTTTCCCTATCTCATCTTAACATTTGCAATGAGACAAATATCTTAGTTAAATTTGTAAAATGCATCCAACATCATTAAATATCGAGTTACTGGGGAAAAAAACAAAAAACTGAGCGAGGGCTATACAAAGACTAAGCTATACTATAAAAACAAGGACAAATCAAAACAACATCTTCAAAAAAGGATTTATTCAACTCATCATTGGTAAAAAAAAAAAAAAAAAAAATGCCAAACATTATATATTAATTAACTGTATCATATCCCTCCTCTTCGGGGATCGTCTCCCCAACTGGGGGTGTTTTAAGTGGTGGTTCTTCTACATTTGTAGTCGCTGTAGTACATTCCAACTGACGTTTCGGCGGTCCTCGCTGTTGATTGTCAGCTGGCAGAGGGGTGTTGATTATCACATATACCGTATCACTTATTATTATCACTCCACTTCTAAGGGTTTGAATAACTTCCGTTTACATAGGTGTGCGTCTCTGAATACCTGAGCTCTGACAGTAATGATCGGCCATATATCGCATTGCTCATCAGTTTGAACATCCGTCCTTTGATACTGCATGCTGAGTTGGATCGTTGCTCAATATTCTTCTCAATGAAGGGTTGGAGATATTTACTTTGTTTATATCTGTAAATGTTATGAACATTGAGCAGTTCCAGTCCCAATTCAAGCATCAGTTTCAAAAGAGGGAGACTGATTAAATAGTCTGTCTGACCTTTGTGTGAAGCAATCAATTTCCGATTGTTCTTAGGAACTTTTCGCCCTTCCGCATTGAGCAGCCTTGCTAAACTCTGACAGCATGTCTTCAGTCACTAGGCTATTTAATAGGATTAGAGGGAATTCATCAGTTGCACGTGCGACATCTGGGGAAATGGGTTTTGATTTTAGAAGAGTTGTCAGTCTGGGTCCCAATAGGGTTATCAGTTAGAGAGAAGACCTCTCTAGACAAAAAATCCCCCACCTATCTGGGATTTCAGATTCTAGAACTGGCCAAGCTTGCTATGTATCATTTTTGGTACAAAGTTGTGAAGGCTAACTATGGAGAGAGGGCCAAGTTGCAATATGAGGATACTGATTCCTTCATATTCAGTCTTGAAGTCAACGATCTCAATGAAGCCCTCAGAGACGGACCTCTAGAACTGTACATGGACTTTAGCAACTATGACAAGGATCATCCCCTTTTCAGCAAGGACAGGAAAGGGAAGTTGGGTCTGCTAAAGTCAGAAACAGGGAGCAGATTGATCCGTGAATGTGTGGTCTTAAAGCCAAAGATGTATTCCATACTAGTTCAGAAGAATGAAGGGCCAAATGAGCAGATTGGGAGAAGTAAAGGTATCCCCAGACACGTGCAAAGAGAGCTGACCCATGAAAAATATCAAAAATGTGTGCTATCTAATGAAAGTGATGTGTTCCAATGTTTGTCTATTCGTAACGTGAAAAGTCAAATGGCTACCACATCGTGCAGGAAAAGAGGACTCTCCAGTTATGATGATAAGCGATTATATGTTGACAAGTACACAACTCGAGGATACGGTCATCCAGATAACGCTAGATTGGTCGAGGAAGCATTTGAGATGGATGATGTGAATGATGATGAAGACTCAAATAATGATGATGCGAGGGAGGAGGAGGAGGAGAATGCGGAGGATAAAGAAGAAGAGGAAGCGTTGGAGGAGGGGGAGGAGACGACTGATCATTTCCAGGACGAGAAAACATCTCTCTGGAAAAAGAGGGAGGAAATGGCTGCTGTATATTTCCCATCGTCTCAATGTGATGAGAATGAACATCAAGAGATGGAGTGTGAAAGACCATTGGCTGGGGGGAATAATCAAGTGCATGTCGAAACCGAGTGTGGGGATGATCAGATGGAAATGGATGTGTTGACATGTGTGAATGATGAGACATAAATGGACAGGTCGCAGAATGATGATGAGAGCCAAACAAAGATGGAGGTAGATCAAATTTGGAAAGAAGATGAGAATGAGAGAATGGTCACAGATGAAGATGGTGAGGGAATAAGTGTTGTTTATGAGCGAGGGAGGAATAATGCAAGCTACTTCATCCCATCCCTTCGCCCTGGTAATCCCGGACCTTCATGGTTATAACTCTGGACAAGTCTACATATGATTTTTTGTTTTCTTCTAAGTATTTGAATTTAAGATGCCTCAATATGATTTTTTTTTTTTTTTTTTGTATGTGCTAGAATTTATGATGAGATAACAATGGTGATGGTATATATATATTGAGCAATTTTTTTTGTAATATGGTGGTGGTATGTTGAGGGTTGTTTATGAGCGAGGGAGGAATAATGCGAGCTACTTCATCCCACCCCTTTGCCCTGGTAATCCCAGACCTTCATGGTTATAACTCTGGACAAGTCTACATATGAGTTTTTGTTTTTCTTCTATGTATTAGAATTTAAGATGTCTCAATATGATTTTTTTTTTTTTGTATGTGCTAGAATTTATGATGAGATAACAATGGTGATGGTATATATTGAGCACATTTTTGTGTAAGATGATGGTGGTATGTTGGGTAATAAAACAAAATGGTGTGACTGTATATTGACCTATTTATCTTGACATTATGTAATAGTAGTTAGTTCATCCCAAGTATGGAAGGGGAAAACGTCTTCAATGAAAGTCATATTAATTTATTTCACAGCCCCGCCAGGGTAAAAATTGCCGGATATACCAATTCCGGCAAGACCCAGCTCTGCAAAAGACTTGTGGAAAAGTATAGTGACGTTTTTAATAAAATTTACATATGCGGGGCATCATCTCATCCTCTACAAAATAGTTCTAAAGTTAAGGATAAAATAGTGATCAGCGAGACAATTATAGAACCCGAGCAAGAAATAGACCCCCTTGAAAACAAATTGCACACCCTGCTAATATTGGACGATAATTTCCTAACGGCTGCTAATTCTAATATTATAGCCAATGTCTTTACTAGAGGAAGACACTTGAATATATCTGTATTGTTTGTTGTGCAAAATCTGTTTTTTGCTGGAAAATTATCACGCACAATTACTCTTAATGCTTCCCACTATATTCTCATGAAAAGTCGTGATCTGGGGCAGATTGAATGCCTCGGAAGACAAATCTATGGAAAGAAACATGGTGAAAATTTGGTGGAAGTCTATACAAATGCTGTTAAGAGTCATTCGTACGGTTATCTGCTAATATGTCTGAGTTTGAACACACCTGACGCGCTTCAACTGCATTCGCACATCGCTGGGGAGGGTATATGTGAAACTGTTTATCAATTTTAAATATTAAGCAATGGTTAACCGGAGGAACATTCTAGAAAAAATATATGAAGATCACGGACATCCTGCAGGGTTAGGGAGCATATTAAAACTATATAATGCCGCGAAGCGCATAGATAAAACAATCACTCTAGAACAAGTGCAATCATTTTTTAAATCATCCAGAACTTATATTCTCCATAAACCCACACGTAAGCGCTTCCCAAGGCGTCAAATAATAGCTTCAAACCAGGCAATATTCTCACTTGTGATTTAGCCGATCTTACGAATCTTAAAAGACAAAATGGAGGCGTGCGATATTTAATGGTGTGTCTGGATGTTTTCAGTCATTATCTATATGTATATCCATTAAAAACAAAATCTTCTCAAGAAAGTACGCAGGGGTTGCGCACAATATTGCTTTCCCGTAAGGTGTCGGGTAAATATACTCGCTTAATGACAGATTTAGGGGGTGAATTCACAAATAAAGTAATGAAAACTTTCTTAAAATCTAAACATATCCAGAGATATTCCACCCATTCAAGGGAAATAAAAGCGGCCATTGCTGAGAGAGCAATTAGAATTTTAAAGGTGAAAGTATATAAATATATAACGCTGAATAACACGTTAAAATATATCAACGCCCTTCCTGATATTGTTAGAGCGTATAATAATACGATACATCGCTCTAAATTGGGCTATAATCTCGTCAGCCTTAGACAGCTGATGCACCTGCGCAGGTGTCTTTCCAGCCAAACTTGCATGTATCGTATTATTATACGCTCTAACAATATCAGGAAGGGCGTTGATATATTTTAACGTGTTATTCAGTGTTAGATATTTATATACATTCACCTTTAAAGTACTAATTGCTCTCTCAGTAATGGCCGCTTGTATTTCCTTTGAATGGGTGGAATATCTCTGAATATGTTTAGATTTTAAGAATGTTTTCATTACTTTATTTGTGAATTCACCCCCTAAATCTGTCATTAAGCGAGTATATTTACCCGACACCTTACGGGAAAGCAATATTGTGCGCAACCCCTGCGTACTTTCTTGAGAAGATTTTGTTTTTAATGGATATAAATATTGATAATGACTGAAAACATCCAGACACAGCATTAAATATCGCACGCCTCCATTTTGTCTTTTAAGATGCGTAAGATCGGCTAAATCACAAGTGAGAATATTGCCTGGTTTTGAAGCTATTATTTAACGCCTTGCGAAGCGCTTTACGTGTGGGTTTATGGGGAGTATAAGTTCTGGATGATTTTAAAAATGATTGCACAGCTTGTTCTAGAGTGATTGTTTTATCTATGCGCTTCGCGGCATTATATAGTTTTAATATGCTCCCTAACCCTGCAGGATGTCCGTGATCTTCATATATTTTTTCTAGAATGTTCCTCCGGTTAACCATTGCTTAATATTTAAAATTGATAAACAGTTTCACATATACCCTCCCCAGCGATGTGCGAATGAAGTTGGAGCGCGTCAGGTGTGTTCAAACTCAGACATATTAGCAGATAACCGTACGAATGACTCTTAACAGCATTTTTATAGACTTCCACCAAATTTTCACCATGTTTCTTTCCATAGATTTGTCTTCCGAGGCATTCAATCTGCCCCAGATCACGACTTTTCATGAGAATATAGTGGGAAGCATTAAGAGTAATTGTGCGTGATAATTTTCCATCAAAAAACAGATTTTGCACAACAAACAATACAGATATATTCAAGTGTCTTCCTCTAGTAAAGACATTGGCTATAATATTAGAATTAGCAGCCGTTAGGAAATTATCGTCCAATATTAGCAGGGTGTGCAATTTGTTTTCAAGGGGGTCTATTTCTTGCTCGGGTTCTATAATTGTCTCGCTGATCACTATTTTATCCTTAACTTTAGAACTATTTTGTAGAGGATGAGATGATGCCCCGCATATGTAAATTTTATTAAAAAGTCACTATACTTTTCCACAAGTCTTTTGCAGAGCTGGGTCTTGCCGGAATTGGTATATCCGGCAATTATTACCCTGGCGGGGCTGTGAAATAAATTAATATGACTTTCATTGAAGACGTTTTCCCATTCCATACTTGGGATGAACTAACTACTATTACATAATGTCATCAAGATAAATAGGTCAATATACAGACACACCATTTTGTTTTATTACCCAACATACCACCACCATCTTACAAAAACATTTGCTCAATATATACCATCACCATTGTTATCTCATCATAAATTCTAGCACATACAAAACAAAAACAATCATATTGAGACATCTTAAATTCTAATACATAGAAGAAAAACAAAAACTCATATGTAGACTTGTCCAGAGTTATAACCATGAAGGTCTGGGATTACCAGGGCAAAGGGGTGGGATGAAGTAGCTCGCATTATTCCTCCCTCGCTCATAAACAACCCTCAACATACCACCACCATCTTACAAAAACATTTTCTCAATATATATATACCATCACTATTGTTATCTCATCATAAATTCCAGCACATACAACAACAACAAAATCACCATTGTTATCTCATCATAAATTCTAGCACATACAAAACAAAAACAATCATATTGAGACATCTTAAATTCTAATACATAGAAGAAAAACAAAAACTCATATGTAGACTTGTCCAGAGTTATAACCATGAAGGTCCGGGATTACCAGGGCGAGGGATGGGATGAAGTAGCTCGCATTATTCCTCCCTCGCTCATAAACAACACTCATTCCCTCACCATCTTCATCTGTGACCATTCTCTCATTCTCAACTTCTTTCCAAATTTGATCTACCTCCATCTTTGTTTGGCTTTCATCATCATTCTGCGACCTGTCCATTTATGTCTCATCATTCACACATGTCAACACATCCATTTCCATCTGATCATCCCCACACTCGGTTTCGACATGCACTTGATTATTCCCCCCAGCCAGTGGTCTTTCACACTCTATCTCTTGATGTTCATTCTCATCACATTGAGACGATGGGAAATATACAGCAGCCATTTCCTCCCTCTTTTTCCATAGAGATGTTTTCTCGTCCTGGAAATGATCAGTCGTCTCCTCCCCCTCCTCCATCGCTTCCTCTTCTTCTTTATCCTCCACATTCTCGTCCTCCTCCCCCGCATTAATCAGGTTCACTATGTTTGGATTGTAACTTTCGTTGGAATTGTGTGGAGAGTATGAAAACTATACATTTTTGGAAACCTTATAGTATAAGCAATCAGAAAAACAATGTTTCCATTTGCCCCGAGTCCTATATGGCCGCCATCTTGGATTTTACAAAATGGCTGCCGTGAAAAATATTTTCGTCAATATCTCAGCTTCTAAATAACCTAGAGCTTTGATTTTGACAGCTAAACTACCATTTGTAGGGCCAAGGAATCCAATGCTCCTAGGTGCAGATGTGTTGAGACATTTGTTACAGCAGTTCTTGCAAATACTTACTAATTTCATAAGACAAATTGGTCATTAGGCCATACTAAGCACCAACCACAAGGACATGTTTATCTAGTGGTCTGATTATTGTAGTAGGCCTATATTATGTATGTTGAACAGTTTACTGTAACCTACATGTAAGTTGGTGGTGGTTGTATCTATAGTGGTGGTTTTTCTTTTTTGCAGGCTCTGAACATGAGTGACAAACCACAAGCTGTTGAAGGGGCTACTTGTCAAGGTCAGGAGTCTATTAACTGGAAGCAGTGTATGCTGTGCCAGTCTGATGATGACAAGGAAAAGATGGTGCGCCATTCCCGGATAGACTCCTACCAACGTGTGCTGGACATAGTAGAAGAGAGGGCCAGTTTGCATGATGGCAACTATGTTGAGGTCCAAAGACGACTACAAAGCTGTACAAAAAACACACTCTATACACATCAGGCAGTCTATCATCGTAGTTGCTATGCAAATGCAACTAACAATGACAAAATCCAACGTGCCGGAGACCATCATGCACATGCATTAGCTACTGGCCACTACACTGCCAAGAAACGTGGACAGAAAAGAGGAAGCACTGAAATGGACGAATCAGGCCCATCAACATCTGGCTCTTCAACACCATTCACGAGGTCCTGTACAAGTCCACTGGATAAGGAACGATGTTTCTTCTGTCAGAAAGATGATGATGAGCCGCTCTATCAGGTGAGGACAGCCAACGCTGGGAAATCTCTTAACCTGCTGAGTGCCAGGGACGTATATATACGTCCTAGGGTGTTGTCACGCCCAGTGCCAGGGATGAATATATACGTCCTCGCCGAAACAAAATTGTAGCAGCGAAACGACTGCACCTATGGCTTTCATATATTTACCACATGTACCTTACCCTTTTGGCTATCCACCACAAAAATCCCAAGCCCTCCTCCCACCCACTCGCTGACTGTCGGTCCCGTCAGTAGGAAAAAAAAGGAAAATCTGCGGCGGCGAAACGACTGCACCAATCGGTTCCATATTTGTGTGACAAGTCCCTTATCCTTCTGCTTTCCCCCCACCACACCCCCAACTGCCTCCCACCACCCACTTCCAGCATATCCATACGAAGAAAAGGAAAAAAAGGAAAATCTGTGGTGGCGAAACTACCTCACCAATCGGCTTCATATGTGTAACACAAGTCAATTACCTTTCTACCTTCCCCCCACCAACCCCAAAACCATCCTCCCACCACCCTCCCACCAATACATTCCGATACCATAAAAGTCTCCGTAGTCTATAGTGTCTTTTCAGCTACTTTCGGGACCATCGGGGACCTGATTTCTGGCGAGGGGAGTATTTTTTTTACCATTATCCTTCCTTTCTCTCCCAACTTGATAGATTTAGCCAAAAAAAATAAAAAAATAAACCTCTGGCATTGGCAGAAGCACACCGTCAAAATTGGCTGGCACTCAGCGGGAAGCTGTTGAAAGATCCAATAATGACACACTGAAAACAAGACTGAACACATGCATTGCACAAGGGGATGCACATTCAATTGATGTTCGGTACCACAAAACCTGCTGGACAAAGCATGTTTTCCATGGACAGCGAGAAGCCAGCACCAGTGGAAGCAGAACAGGCCGCAAAGAACCCTTGCTACAGCGTGCAAGTCTGCTCGAGCTGATCAACCTCATTGATGTCCAAACACAGAACCAAGCATACCTACCTATGGAAGAAATTGAAACCACATATGTCAATATGCTTGGCACAGAAGGCTTGGAAAATCACGTACCTACATTTAATAGAAAGTGGCTAAAAGAAAACATCCTCAATGCCTTGCCACACCTGAAGTCCTGTCTTCAAAAAAATCGAAGAAAGTCAGCTGTTCTCTATTCCCCAGAGGCATGCGAGGAAAGCATGGTTCATTCTGCGATGGAAAGTCATGGTGATGAAGAGGACAACATACAGACAATCTACAGAGCAGCACAGGTGATAAGGAAAAGCATCAAAAACTTTACCAAGGCAGCCAAGGATACAAACACCATAGAGGTCACCAGTGACATTCATGACGTTCCAGCTGAATTGTATACCACGATCCGCTGGATCATGATAGGACCTGCTGACAGCCTGGAAACTCAAAGGAGGACCAAAGTTGTTGAAAGAGCAGCACTCACGTTGAGCCAGAACATCATGTATGGATTCAAATCCAACCGACAGGTCAACTACAAGCCAAGAAGAGAATCAGCAGCATTCAGGTCACCCCATGCACGAGAAAACCCACAGGTCCTGGGACTGGCTCTGACTGTTCATCACGACACCCGCAACAAGATGCTGATGGATCTTCTCAGTGCACATGATTACTGTGTTCCGTATGGTCGCACCCTGCTAATGGAAACAGCTCTGGCCAATGCTGTTGTAGAAAACACCCGAGAGTTCCAAGGTCTGTATATACCACTATTCTTGAAGAAGGGTGCCTTTGTGTTCTTCGCAGCAGATAACACAGACTTTGCAGAGGACACTGCTGATGGGAAAGGAACCACCCATGGAACGATTACTGCTGTATACCAGAAGGCAGAGGTTCCTGGAGAACCAGTTGCACCACCCTTGAAGATAGGCGATGCCCAGAGTTTATCTGTCACTCCATACCATGTAGATATGCTGCACTGTGACAAGCCAAAACCACAGCTTGCCAAGAGAACAGACCAGTTTGTCACCAGCAAGGGAATCTCAGGATCCTACCAGCTGACACAACTAGGATGGATTGTTGCTACTACTTTATCCAGAATGGAATCAGGGGAAGCATCGAGCAATATTCCAGGCTGGGCAGGATACAACTCACTGTTGTCTGAAAGCAAGCCACTGACCCAGGTCGGAGCCCTACCACTACTCCCAGAGGTGGCACACGAGTGGTCAACCCTGCTGACTGTGATCATGCAAGCAAGTCAACTGAGAAAGCTGGCTGTTGGTGAAGATCACCCCACTGTCATTTCATAGGACATGGCTCTTTATGAGAAGGTGGTCCAACTGCTAGATGCCAGACCTGACCTGAAACGCACAGTTGTCCCACGACTGGGAGAGCTACATGTTGTCATGGCTGCCCTCCGCGCTCTTGGTGCCTCCATGGAGAACTCCGGTATTGATGATGCCTGGATTGAAGCTGATGTCTATGGGTCTGCAACAACAAGGCAAATTCTGAAATGTACCCATTACAAGCGTGCTCTTCGTGCCCACACCTATTCATATGTAGCTCTCTATGAAATGGTACTGGAGGAGTTCTTCAAGGACAACCCACAACTAAAAGAGGTCTGTCTGAAGGCAACAGAGGGAGTTGAAGCTGCTTGTTCTGAGGGGAGCAAGCACACAAAAGCTGAGTCTGTGAGACAAGCAAACACCACCGTACTTGAGGCCTTGACCACTGCTGATGTCATTACAGTCTTCCAAGAATGGGAGAAACAGAGATCCAAGAATGCAATGTTCAAGGCAATGATGAACTACCTACATCGAGTCGAAGCAATCCTGTTCTTTGTCGCTGCAACCCGGAATGCTGACCTGGAGCTTCATCTCTAAGCCGGAGAGCAGCTGAGCAAGCTCTTCTTCGCCTTTGACCGGATCAAATACAAGCGACTCTGGCCCAGATACATCACAGACATGCATGATCTGAGGACCAATCACCCTGAAACCTGGGCAGAGCTGGAATCAGGCAACATTGCAGTCACGAAAATTAATTCTGGACTCGTCGGCATCTCGAACAATGCCAATGCTAGACAGAGGTTCTTCATGGTCACACCAGAACTCTTCCGTGTTGCAAAAGAGTTCAAGAGTCAGTTTGACTTGGAACCTGACAAAACCAGAGAGCATCATGACCTTAGGCCAAGTGCTGTCAAGAAGGAGCATGATGTTATCGACAAGACCAAGGCAGCCATACTGAAACATGGAAACCCATTTGCTGCTGAAGGTGACAAGCTGCACAATGTGATCACCCATGCCTACATCCCTGATGAGTATGTACCAACGATCTTGAATGCAGATGTGACTGGTCAAAAGCTGTATGAAGACTACGTGTCAGAGCGAATCAATGGAGATGTCAGCTTATGGGCACCAGTAAAGAAGGAGAACAACAAGATGCTCATGTCTGCAAACAAGAAAACCACAGTAAAACTCTGAGACAAGACTGTGGATCTAAAGGAGACCAAGGAATTGTATGGCAGACTGATGGTCCTGGCCAGGTCCAGCAGAGACATCAACCAGAAAGAAGCCATTGGGAACCACGAATTCACTCTGACACCAAGAGCCCTTTTTGCTCCAGATGGTACAATCCTGCCATGCCTGGAAATATCGAAGTTGATCCACCTCCTCAACAAGTTGGCAACAGCAGAAATTCCACAGGAAGATCAGCAGCCAGAAGATGGGATGGACACCACACCAGATGCTCCAAGTCGCAAGATAGCCCTGGTAGATGGAATGGTTCTTCTGCAGAAGATGGCCAAGAAACCAGCAACCATAGTGACAGTCAAAGATCTCAGTGAATGCTTCAACGACAGGCTGATGTCCCTCACACAAGGTTATGATGAAATCATCCTTGTGTTTGACACATACAGGGATGATTCTCTGAAGAGTGCTACCAGGGATAAAAGAAGGCAAGGAAGAGCACCAGTCCAGTATCAGGTCAGAGATGACATAAAACACATCCCAATGATCAGGTTCCTTTCACATGACAAGACGAAGGCTGCCCTGACCAACTATCTTGCTGCAAAGACTCTAGAGTACAACAGTACATCACACAAACTGGTCATCACCTCTTCTTCAGGGCATACCAGGAGCAACGAAGACTTGCTTTTCCAGGACAACAATCATGAAGAAGCAGACACACTGTTGATCTACCAGGCTGTCTTGGCATCACAGCGAAACCCACCGGATGCACAGATGGTTTTCTTCTCCCCAGACACAGATGTCCTAGTGCTGAAGAACACGTCCATTTCCATGGCCTCTGGGGTTATGGGGATAGAGCCAATATGGAGAACCATAGGGGCAGAAAGAGCAAAGACTTTGCCAGCCTTCCATGCATTCACTGGGGCTGACAACACTGGAAGGTTCTCTTGTATAGGCAAAGCAACCTGGCTGCAAGTCTACATGAAGGCAGATAGAGATGTAATAAGTTCTCTGCAGATGCTTTCAACAGAGGCAGAAGTGATCGAAACTATGTTGGCCACTCAGGCTAGCTTCGTCTGTGCAGCCTACTCCCCCAAAGGCATCTACATCAAGACCATCTCCGAACTGCGATGGCATCTCTTCTGCAAGCATATGGCAGAAAGTGACAAGCTACCTCCTACCCTTGGAGCTCTGAGACAACAAGTCCTGAGAGTCCATATCCATGCCAGAGTGTGGGGACAGGCCAGCATTGCTCTGCAGGAGCCTCAGTTGGATCCCCTGCAGAATGGCTACCACAAGGAGTCCGATGGCCAGCTGAAACCAACCATGACAGATGCCCTTCCAGCTCCAAAGGCCATCATTGAGATGGTTAGGTGTCAATGCAAAACAGACTGTTCTTCTGCCAGATGTTCTTGCAGAACAAAGAACTTATCCTGCACCGATCTTTGCCAGTGCGACAGTGAGTGTCAGAATGATGAGGACACACAGAACAAGTATGAAACTGATGATGACGATGATGGTGATGATATGTAAAGACTCCTTGGTTGCCTACAACATTAAACCCATTTATGTCATGAGGAGCATGTTGATTCTTAATGGACACTAACTTAGTGGAATGTTCATGTCTGATCACTTGTAAAACATTCAATAAAACGGAAAATTTCAGTCAAACAAGTTTGTGGTTGAATCTAGCTTATTCATTTTGATACCATTGGATTCCTTGGCCCTGAAAATGGTGGTTTAGCTGTCAAAATCAAAGCTCTAGGTTATTTAGAAGCTGAGATATTGACGAAAACCTTTTTTACAACAGCCATTTTGTAAAATCCAAGATGGCGGCCATATAGGTATCAGGGCAAATGGAAACATTGTTTTTCTGATTGCTTATACAATAAAGTTTCCAAAAATGTATAGTTTTGATACTCTCCACAAAAATCTGGCGAAATTACATAGTGAACCTGACTACATCATCATTATTTGAGTCTTCATCATCATTCACATCATCCATCTCAAATGCTTCCTCGACCAATCTAGCGTTATCTGGATGACCGTATCCTCGAGTTGTGAACTTGTCAACATATAATCGCTTATCATCATAACTGGAGAGTCCTCTTTTCCTGCACGATGTTGTAGCCATTTGACTTTTCACGTTACGAATAGACAAACATTGGAACACATCACTTTCATTAGATAGCAAACATTTTCGATATTTGTCATGGGTCAGCTCTCTTTGCACGTGTCTGGGGATACCTTTACTTCTCCCAATCTGCTCATTTGGTCCTTCATTCTCCTGAACTAGTATGGAATACATCTTTGGCTTTAAGACCACACATTCACGGATCAATCTGCTCCCTGTTTCGGACTTTAGCAGATCCAACTTACCTTTCCTGTCATTGCTGAAAAGGGGATGATCCTTGTCATTGTTGCTAAAGTCCATGTACGGTTCTAGAGGTCCGTCTCTGAGGGCTTCATTGAGATCGTTGACTTCAAGACTGAATATGAAGGAATCAGTATCCTCATATTGCAACTTGGCCCTCTCTCCATAGTTAGCCTTCACAACTTTGTACCAAAAATGATACATAGCAAGCTTGGCCAGTTCTAGAATCTGAAATCCCAGATAGGTAGGGGATTTTATGTCTAGAGAGGTCTTCTCTCTAACTGTGATGACCGTATTGGGACCTAGACTGACCACTCTTCTAAAATCAAAACCCATTTCCCCAGATGTCGCACGTGCAACTGATGAATTCCCTCTAATCCTGTAAAATAGCCTAGTGACTGAAGACATGCTGTCAGAGTTTAGCAAGGAGCTGCTCAATGCGGAAGGGCGAAAAGTTCCTAAGAACAATCGGAAATTGATTGCTTCACACAAAGGTCAGTCAGACTAGTTAATCAGTCTCCCTCTTTTGAAACTGATGCTTGAATTGGGACTGGAACTGCTTAATGTTCATAACATTTACAGATATAAACAAAGTAAATATCTCCAACCCTTCATTGAGAAGAATATTGAGCAACGATCCAACTCAGCATGCAGTATCAAAATACGGATGTTCAAACTGATGAGCAATGCGATATATGGCCGATCATTACTGTCAGAGCTCAGGTATTCAGAGACGCACACCTATGTAAACGGAAGTTATTCAAACCCTTAGAAGTGGAGCGATAATAATAAGTGATACGGTATATGTGATAATCAACACCCCTCTGCCAGCTGACAATCAACAGCGAGGACCGCCGAAACGTCAGTTTGAATGTACTACAGCGACTACAAATGTAGAAGAACCACCACTTAAAACACCCCCAGTTGGGGAGACGATCCCCGAAGAGGAGGGATATGATACAGTTAATTAATATATAATGTTTGGTACTTACCAATGATGAGTTGAATAAATCCTTTTTTGAAGATGTTGTTTTGATTTGTCCTTGTTTTTATAGTATAGCTTAGTCTTTGTATAGCCCTCGCTCAGTTTTGTTTTTTCTGTTTTCCCCCAGTAACTCGATATTTAATGATGTTGGATGCATTTTACAAATTTAACTAAGAAATTTGTCTCATTGCAAAATTTGTTAAGATGAGATAGGGAAAAACGTGAATGATCAGCTGAGCGAGAGCTATACAAGCCGTGTATACAATTCACTGTCTAAGGGTATACTGAGATTGTTTGAAAAATGAGGAGGGAAATTATAGACGGAAGAAAGTGCCAACGCTGATGATTTGAAATGGAGGAAAATAGAGAGTTTGATGGTGATAAAAAGCCCCAATCTTGACTCTATAGGCGGATATTAAAATATATATTAGTTTTCTATATGTATTACCTTCTAATTCTATCATCATGAATAACTAATGTAAGAATAAGAGCAATAATAACACTATAAAACAAACACGTTGGCAATTGTGTGCTTAATGAGTGGAAGATTATCTTAACCGTGGGTAGCGAAAACCAGGTACAAAGTGCTCTCCCACTCTGAAAAAATAGCAACAAAAAACGACAACAACAGTATATGAATATAAAAAGGATTCCCGCTAGTAACATCCCCCAGCAGGATAATTCCAACGAGTATTAACACGCATCCTCACTGTCATCCGTCGACAAGTATTGACAGGTGATCGTAACGTCACTCGCATCCGCTCATCCACTACACAAGCCACCGACCCATCCAGTCATAGCGACCCTATAACTCTCTCTCTCGCTCTCTCTATCTCTCGCTCTCTCTATCTCTCTCTCTCTCTCTCCCTCTCTCTCGCTCTCTATCTCTCTCTCTCTCTCTCCTCATCCTCCACCTTTCCCTCCCTATTATTCCACATCCCACCCACCCACCGTCTTCCATATCCATCCCATAATCCTCCATATTCTTATCAGCTCATCCATCAACCATTTTCCCGTGTCTGGTATCACATAGCCGCACTTTTGTTTTGACAATAATCGATAAACAAGCGTTCTCTAACCCTTAATTAGCGGCTCACCACATAAGTCGAGTTAAATAAAGCTGGACTATGTGGCGGCGCTCGACATAACTCGAGTGGCAATTTCAGCACGTAATGTTGCTGAGAGAGAGAGACAAGTGGTGGCAGGAGAGTAGCGAGCGTATGACTGCTCCAGACCACCGCGGAGAACATACTGACACGAATCCCAGCTCCCTCCTCCCTCTCTCACTCGCTATATAAGGAATTGTATCGGGAAAGTGGCTAATTACATGCTTTTTGCACTCGCGTTGCACGGTTATTGCAAGAAAACTAGCCATCATAAAAGGATCGTTATGGTGTCATTCGAAAGCTCTGTTTATGCCCTTTCAGGGATAGGTACTTGTTTTACGTTCTGGGTCTTATTTAGGCATGAAAATGATCACGTAAACATCCCTATTTTGGCTAAAAACACCCCGCTGGGCGGTACATATAAATAAACCGCATAGGCCGCTCGTAAGGTCTAATATATTCAGACTCTAAAACAGTAGAAATCGGAAACTAGACGAAAAACTGCATCATACTATAAATACTTATTCTCTGATAATACTTGCATTTGAAGATGTTAAACCATAATTGACAGCAAAAAATTATGAAATAAAATCTTGGAAGTCAGCCCTTCCCAGGTATAAACAGGAAATTAACATCACTTCAATGGCTTCGGATCAAATCCCACACATCTACCACATGTCCTATTCGTAAACTTGTATGCAAACCCCATAGACTTTTACGAAAATAGACCCCTGGGGCCAGATCATTGCACGCCTGTGGCATGCAATGATCTGGCCACATAAACTTTTACGAAAAATAAACCCCTGGCCTGATCATCCTCATGAAAACTAGTATGAAACTCCATAAACTTTTACGAAAAAAATAAAAAATAAAAAAATAATTTATATGCAATTTTTTTTTGGGGGGGCGATCATTTGGAGATGGCCAGATCATTGCACGCCACTACTCCTGACCTGACATAACATTTCTTTGTTCATTAAAGGTGGGGGCTCATGGGTTGAGGTAAACATGGACAAATAATCGCTAACCTGCATATAATTATCTTGTAAAATGCAATGTCACTGAAATAATTATTAACAATGGTATAAAGGATTTTGCTGATCGTCTATACCGGGCCTGTGACGTCATACTGACGTCACACCAGTATCCTTAGCCTAGACTGGATGGTGGACTTACACTCTTGTGATGTCACAGGCCGATCCACAAAATCCTTTATACCATTGTTAATAATTATTTCAGTGCCATTGCATTTTGCAAGATAATTATGTACAGCTTGGCGATTATCATTCCATGTTTATCTCAACCCATGATCCCCCACCTTTAAGACCTTTTAGTGTAGGTATTGCCAATTTAGTGACCTATTTTCTCTCCATAACAAAGAAGTCTGCCGTTCGGCATCTCTTGACTAGGCTACTAATTTGCCGTGGTGATATAACATTGTAGCATTGTAAGGTGTAGATAGCCTACAGGTTTGCATAAAAGATGAGTAAATCAGAGGAGATACCATCTGGTGGGGTGCAAAGTAAAGCTCCGAAAAAATCAGAGGGTAGGACTTCGGGGAGTGTTAAATAGACTAATAGTTGATGTCAATACTTTCATCACTTCTGCTGACCTCGACGAATTGGAGACTAGACTAGATAATGTCCAGGTTACACCTAGTTGTATTGTTGCTCTAAGTGAGGTGATTGTGGCAAGCATGACGGAGGATGATGACATAATAGCAGAGTGTGAAAATCGCGCCCTATATGACGAAACAATCTTCAAAGCGAAGCATTTGTCACAGCGCGCTGTCGTGAACAAGAAGGGAGGCGATAACGATGCCCAAAGAAGGGCTGATCCAAAACATACTGTGCACCTCCCAAAGCTCAATCTACCTACATTTTGGGGTAAATTGACAGAGTGGTTAGCCTTTTGGGACGTATTTACATCTACCGTGCATGAATCCACTTTGATAATGTCCGGAAATTTCATTACCTGAAAGGACAAATGGAAGGAGAGGCCTTACATCTAATAGAGGGTTTCGCGGTAGTAGGTGATAGTTATCTTGAGGCAGTACAATTATTAGTCAACATACGAGGATCGGGAACAATTGAAGATGGCCCATGTCGTCGCCTTGTTAAATCTGACACAACCAAAATACAAGGTTGATGAATTAGCAAAATTAAGAGCAGACATGGAATGCCATACTCGATCACTAGACACCCTAGGGCTGACCTCACAGGAAATTATAGTTATTATACTAAGACAGAAGCTTCCTATGGCAATACTCTACAAGGTCAGATCATTTGATCTGGGTGAGTTTAAAACTCAGTTCAGTAAAGAAATCAGTACCTTACAGTTGAACAAAGGGAGAATGAATGTGTCAGGAGGGAGTGGGAATGTTGAAATGAGGGGGATTGTAAGTATGACGGTGGGGACCAAGGGAAAGAAAGAGAGTACATACAAGAAACCCGCACAGACTTCATGTAAACTTTGTAATAATAACAAGCATAAATGGAGTTTCTGTGTAAAATACCCAACAAATGAGTTTAAATTAGCACAAGCGAAAAGATTGAAGCTATGTGCAGGTTGTCTGAGTTGAGAACCTGGTAAGCAAGGGCAATGTGCTGCTACGTACTTAAGGCCCTGTCGTCACTGTAAAGGACATCACTTCGACAAGTTGTGTCCTACAGTAGACAAAGGCAAAGATGACAAACCAGAGGGTACTACAACTTTGACATTAGGTAGTACGAAAGACACCACTATATTGCCCACTATAAAGATTCCCATGGAAGGTAATTACAGTAACGAAGTTTGTCGGGTGCTTCTTGATCAGGGGTCTTAACGGTCCTTTATAAAAAGGTCCATATTAATGGGACTTAAGCACCGAATCGTAGTGGCTGAGACTCTTCGACTGCAGGATTTTACGGGGGTTACCGACAAACAAGAGTACGAAATAGCGGATGTGTCCTATTTTTACCATAAACAAAGGTACTTTATGACATGTATCGTAGTGGACACCCTACCAAAATATGTATCTGTAGGAGTGAAGAAGGTGGAACACGCATTACGTAGCAAAGATGAATGCTGTGTAAAACCTATCGAGCCTTTCCAAGCTGTAGGGTTAGATTACACAGGTGCATTGAAAACGAGAGAGCAAGATAAGGTCTTTATATTATTGTTTAACTGTGCAACGACCTGCCCGGTACACTTAGAATGATGTGACAATATGTCTAGTGAGGAATTTATGCTGGCATTTAGACGGTTTTGTGCACATCGTTCATTCCCTCAACTAGTACTTAGCGACAATGCTCCTACTTTTATCTAGGCATCTAGATACCTCGAGGATATGAGCAGTGATCCTACAATCATCGCTTTTATGGGAAAAAAGAAGTGCGAATGGAGGTTCATCCCAGTTAAGGCACCTTGGTCTGGTGGAATGTGGGAACGGTGTGTCGGTATAGTTAAATCAGGACTAAGAGCGGTAGTAGGACGTGCTCTATTGAAAAAGAGTTAGTTGATGACAGTCCTCACCGAAATAGAAGCAGTCATGAATGATCGTCCGCTCACATATGTGTACACCGACCTGCAAGAACCACTACCATTAACGCCAGCTCACTTACTCTACGGTAAACCATTGACTGCATTTCCGTCCGATTTCCAGTCAATTGTAGAACTAGAGGATCCTTCATTGTACTCTGAAGCAGCGGTGTCTAAGCGATACCAGTATATATCGAAGGTAATCGAGGACTTTAGAAAAAGATGGATTAAAGAATATCTGCTAGCCTTGAGGGAAAGGAGTATCAAATCCTCTGGTAGACCATCGGCACCTACTATTGGTGAAGTGGTTTTAATAAGAGAAGATAGTCCTCGTCTGTACTGGAAATTAGGCAGCGTGTTAGAGGTGTACAAGGGGGAAGATTCTGTAGAGCGGGTGGCGCTATTGAAGGGTTCCATGTCAGTTGAACCAGTGCCTCTTTAACCAGTGCTAACTCAACCAGTGGCCACTTCAACCAGTGACCCTTTCTACCAGTTACCATTTTAGCCAGTAACCTAACCTAACCTAACCTAACCTAACCTAACCTAACTAACCTAACCTAACCTAACCTACTGGTTAAAATGGTCACTGGTTGAAATGGTCACTGGTTGAAGTGGCCACTGATTGAGTTAGCACTGGTTAAAGTGGCACTGGTTGAAGTGGCACTGGTTCAACTGACCTGTCACCCTATTGAAGACAGCCACTGGAACTACTGTTCGTCCTATCGCACGTTTGTACGCTTTGGAGATCGATTCCGCTTTACAATCTGAGGCTTCACCTGCTCTTGCTGGGTCCTAGAATTCTCAACGTGACGATTCACCTCTTACTGATGGTGATCAACCTCGGACCAGGACGCGTCCCAGACGCGCTGCTGCTGGCGCCGTTGACATGACGTCAGAAGATAGCCTCTGGGAAACTTTAATTTAAGGTGCGGTTCAGGTTTTCTTTTGAGGGAAGTGTATCGTCTAATACGATAGAGATAGGCAATTTATGTGTTAACGTACGTTTTTGTGACGTGCCTAGGTAGATACGATAGTCCAACGGTTATTCCCGCGGTACAGCGTAGGAAGATTAGATCGTGAATAGTAAGATTGCAAGTTGTAAATAAGTTAAGATTATAAAATGCCTAATATGCTATTAAGCAATATTGACACGGTCTTTGTAGTATATATGAATTTATCGTACATATTAATTTAATTTATCGTATTGAACAACCTAGATGCGGTAAGATAGTTTTCCCACCTGGCGTTTGCCAAGGCAGCAAGACTGAGGTCCAGGGAACCTCAGAGCTTCCATATACATCACCCTGTCAACATATAATTTCCGTCTCATTTGATTGTGCTATTGTGCCTTTATTCACAGTACACTGCCAGCAATACACACATCTACACTACGACAACGCTCTCATCGATGCAATGACTGACAGCTAGGCATTTCTACTCATGTCAGTTACCATATCATAATAATTTGTTCTTTCCTTGAGCTGTGCTTTTGGGCCGGCTCCTCTTTCCCCGTCGTCCGCCATATTGGGTCGTCATTTTTCCTTTGCCTCATTGCCATGTGGAGATATTGGCGAGTTGAATCCTGGAGTATAATCCCCTTAGAACCCTGATTAAATATAAACATATGTGAGTGATATTTGGATGTAATTTAGCTTAAATTCAGATTAAATTCAATTTAGACTTAGAGTAATTTTATTTAGATTGATTGGTTTGGATTATAGCTTAGATATATAATTAAATTCCACGGATATTATACCACACATATCATTCCATAGCTGCAAACCCTTATACTTAAAAGTTCTGTATACCATGACCGTTCTGCCTCAGGGAACATGTAAATTACTTTTCTGTCTAGTATTATAAGAATGGACATCCTCATTTGTGCTAAACATATTCAGGTCTTTAGGTATTAAATTTCATATATATATATATATAATATACACCGTATATAAGTAAGTATGTGTGTGTGTGTGAAGGAGGTATGGAGCTTCGTTCAATTTTGGTCCGTCAATTTTTTTTTACAATTTACAATGTTTGTATCAAATCTGCTCTTCATTTTACGTGTTCTAGGTAAGTTATCAGTGTTCGACATGCCCCACACGTTCTGTTATTTTCAATTTGTTTTTGTTTAACTCGCAATTTCTTTGTTCCTCAATATTTTATTCCATAATACAGATCTATATAATTCGCAATTACGCTGCTGTTATGTTTACTGGAGTTTAAATCTGATGTCAGTCAGTCAGTCAGTAGCCAAACCCTATTTCCCTTAAAGGGGTAGGGAGGATCAGCCATAACTGGGTCCTTTGCAGGCAAACGGCCCAGGTCTGAGGCTTGCTGATCCGTCAGTGGAGAATGAGGTGGAACTCCCTGGCCCAACCTCTAGGGGCTATCTGCGCCACACAAATGACGGGCGGTGGGGTCGCCACATACCTACGCCAGGACATTATTTAACACCTTAAGAGCGGGTGGAGGAGTATATTTGATGTGCCGCCCAGCGTTTTTTGTTACCGTAAACGAGCTTGTTTCCGTGCTCGTTTTCATGCATAAACAAGAGCCAGAGTGTAATACAAGTATGCATCCCTAAAAGGGT
Organism: Paralithodes platypus; assembly: GCA_032716605.1. Taxonomy (NCBI): domain Eukaryota; kingdom Metazoa; phylum Arthropoda; class Malacostraca; order Decapoda; family Lithodidae; genus Paralithodes; species Paralithodes platypus. Next base: position 34,927,874 of record CM064554.1, read on the forward strand.
GTTAATTCAGCTTTCCAATGACACCAGAACTATCCTTCTACGATGACTGGTTGTCTTGCAACGATCGTGCAACCGAAGGGCAAAATCGGTAAAATACGGTCATTTTCTTACATTATTACGTGTGAAATGAGTGAGAGAGGGTGGAGTACAAAGAAGTACAGCTCAGTAGCTCCACGGCCACCGTGGTGAGGTAACCTACGCTCCTCCCACTGCTCCGCTCTCTCTCAGAGCACATTACGTGCTCAAAATTGCACTCGACACTAGCCGGGACCCGCCACATTGGCCACATTTATTTAACTGGACAATAGCCGGGTGCCGCCAGTTAAGGGTTAACAACTAATTCAGAATGACATGAAATTATAGTCAGTCAAGCAGTTTGACTGACTGACTGATTATATAGCATGTCATTCTGAATTAGTTGTTCAATAATGTTAGCATTGCAAAGGATTGCATCAACAAAATTAATGAGGATATCAAGAACATTTAAGTCCACATTTCCGATAAGAGAGTTCTGCGAAAATTAATGGAATTAACCAATACAGCTACATTAATCATAACATAATTAATGGAATTAACCAATACAGCTACATTAATCATAACATAATTAGATTAACTTATTTGACTAAAGGAAATATACATACATCCTTCTTGGGAAAATATAAAATAAAATAAATGAATATATATATATATATATACATATATATATATATATATATATATATATATATATATATATACTGTATATAAATATATATATTCTGACATACGGAGCCCTGTATGTTAATTTAAGAGTTAGAATTAGAGTTGAAGGAGCCCACTACCCAAAACGGTGAAGCAGACTAGCGAACGGGCGAGTGGGCAAACCATCTCTCCCCATACCAGCATGCTAGCCTTCACACCTCGATGACCGATGCTATGACGTATGATCGACGCCAGGAGCTGTGAATGGACCTCGCACCTGTTATGTGATTCGAGGAGCTATGATTGGCGCCGGCACCACCCGCCGCCTCCTGATTCGTTCCTACACCATCATTGTTTGGTATATAAGACCCGAGTTGTGGGCATTCAAATCAGTCTCATTTGGAGTTGGGGAAGGTGAACTTGCAGCTGGAGGAAGACGGGGTGAAGTATTATAAATGGGATTGTGACTGTCAGTCAGATTATATAAATGTGTGTTAAGTGTGTTCGGTGTAAACACTTACGTTATGTTGGTTAGTGAGATATGTGATTGGGAATTAACGTGTTGTGTTTAATGTGTGTAATGTGTTTAACTATTTAATTGGGAATTAACGTGAACGCTACTATTATGTGTTTAACTATTTGATTGCGAATTAACGTTAACGCTACTATTATGTGCTTAACTATTTTAGTTGCCTAACTTGTGGACTAAAGCAACTCTTTAAGTAATTGGGTTATGATGAAAGTAATACTATTGTTTTATATTAATACTTACGAGTTCTTTCATTTTCTTTGAATTAAGCTTACAGTGCTTAATGGTGCTTAGTACGGTGATGCTATTGTCTCTTATTAGTAATATCGCCTTAAACTAACATGGCTGTGTTAATATTACTTCTAGTGATTTCCTAAGCTGAAGAAAATTCTTTTGCTTCAAAATATTATATTTTGCTTTTCATATTATTTGAGTGAGACCTGAATCGAATCTATGAAACGATCCTGTAACTTTATTTACTCATAATCAAACTTCAATGTTACGTGGTTAAGAAATAAATTTAACTAATTATTAAATATATATCTAACTTTTTATGTGACTTTGATATTACTCCTGATGATAATAATAATATAATACTATTAACGTAAGACAAGAACCAAGAATAATTACATTAAATATAAATAAAAGGACATAGAAGAAAACTATCTATTCATTTCAAAAAGGGTAAGAGACAGAAATATTCTTACTTTAATATTTATCTTTCAAGACTTTTTATAAAATTAATAGTCCTTCTTTAGCTATAACTTATTCGGTTCATAACCATAGCCTACTAAGCTTCGGTTAAATAATAATTCTTTATAAACACTACATGACTTTAATTAGTTTCAGTATTTTTCATAATTAAAGAGTATCAGTCAATAAAGGATACTAAGTCCTAAGATCCAAAAGGAAAGGAAGCTACAACAGGAAATTATTTTATTAGATTTTACTTTTGTTTTGCCTTCAGCTGACTGATACCTTAATATATATCTCTGTGCTATCTAGATTCATCAAGTTAACCACTTGAGGATCAAGATACGTAACAGAAGAGTGGCGACCTTGCCAGGATTCGTTTCATACAGTTTCACTCAGTTTCATTAAAGTTTCACTACTTAAAAATCAAATATTAATCATGCCTCAACTAATTAATAACGAAGATGCTCGAGTTTTCATAGAATCAGAACCCACAGCCCCTGATATTGACTGTCTGTCAAAATCCGAACTGAAAGTGCTTGCCTCACATCTCCAATTAACTGTCTCAAACATGTCTAAAGTAGAGGTGGCTCAGACCATAAAAACTCATCTGTTCCCTGTAGAAGGCGGGGAGGGTGACGGAGCAGTTGGTGGGATCCCTAGTAAACCTAGCCAACTTGATATAAAATTGCCACCTGGTTTGACCGGTGATCAAATATTCGAACTAGAACTAGCCAGAATAAAAGCAAATACCGAAGAAGCCAGCATAAAAGCCAGAATAACGACCGAACAAGCAAACGCAAGTATAGAACTAGCCAGAATAAAGACCGAACATTATCAATATCAATATCAAACGGCTCAACTAAATGTCAATACAAATGCTCCTGTAATTGCTCCCCCTCTGGGATTGACTATGACTAGTGTCATTCCACCTTTCACTGAGGATAATGTGCAGGATTTCTTTGTTTTGTTTGAGGAAGTTGCTGGAGGTATGAAGTGGACAAGAGATCAATGGCCTTTTATGTTACAAACTGTTTTGACAGGGCAGGCTCGAGCCACGTATTTGTCAGAAGTAGCAGAAGTTAGGCAGGATTATGACAATCTCAAAGAAGCTATCCTAAAAACCTATCAATTGCAGCCTGAGGCTTACAGGCAATCTTTCCGTAAAAACCAGAAGAAAGTAGAAGAAACCCATAAGGTATTTGCCAGGACCATGACTAAAACTTTCAATCATTGGGTCAAGAGTAAGAAAGTCACAAGCTACAACGATCTGAAGGAGTTGGTCCTGTTAGAAAATTTCCTATGGAAAATTGATTCTTCTGTATCCTATCATTTAAAGGGGAAAAGGGTAGATTGTCTTGCCGACGCTGCTGACATGGCTGACACATACGTGCTCAACAACAAATTTCGTGGAAAGAAGCCCTACGATAATTCTAGTTCTAATTTTAAGTATCCCAATCACAAATCTGACCGACCCAGTCACAAGCCTATAACGTCTTCCCCAGCTAGTCAAAACCGAATTGTTCCCCCAACTAAAAATGCGACTCAGGGCAATGGTAACAGAGGTGGGCCCCAAACTAATAGTAATGCTCAAAGAGGGAACTTTCCCGTATCCCCTAAAGTATGTACTTTTTGTGGCAAGAGAGGCCACCTAGCTTATCAGTGCTGGGCCAAGGAGAGAACCGAGAGATCGGGGCAGACAGTTGCCGCCGTATCTCAAACTCCATATGTGCCTGTAAGGCAGGACTCCCGACAGAAGGAGTACCTAGCACCAAAAGTTCCTTTAATGCAGGACTCTCGACAGAAGGAGTACCTAGCAGCTAACGTAATCATCTAGACAGGGGTGTAGTAGCATGTGTGGTGCAACCCACAAGGGTTAAACCAATAATAATTTCACCATCAGTGCAGGACAGTTACCGTCCCTTTATTTCATCTGGCAACGTGAGATTAAATGGTTGCATGCATGAGGTAAAAATTCTGAGAGACACAGGTTCTACTAGCACCCTCATGGTGAATCCTTACACTGAGTGCCCACCTGGCGAACCAGTTGTAATGAGAGGTGCTGGGGGCCAGTTTTATGCATACTTGGTAAAAGGCGAAATTGAATGTGAGTTACTACAGGGTGAGGCCACCATAGCTTTGTGTAGGTCCCAAGATATCCCTGTGCCTGGGGTAACACTCCTTTTGGGGAATGATGTAGCAGGTGAGAAGGTCCGACCCGACCCCATTTTGTCACTTTCCCCTGTTAACGAGCCACTAACCGGTGAGCTCGACAAGGAGTTGCCAACTGTTTTCCCTGTGTGTGCTGACAAACGTTCAATGTCTCAAGTAGCAGTTCCCTCAGACGGAAATGTACCGAATGTAAGAGTTGATGAAAGGGATGATGAGCGTGTGAATGATGCTCCAACTGTGCCTGATGATGTGACTGAGGTGGATTTATCTGACACCTTTATGGCTCATCTTGACCCTAACGATGACCATGAAACTCCTCTAAATTGTCCTAGTGGCCTGGTAGAGCTACAGAGAGATGATTGTGAATGCAAGGAGTTAGCTGCCAGGTCCGTGAGTGAAGAGGAATGTGAGAAGGAGGGTGGTGAATGTTTCTACCTCAAAGGAGGAGTATTGTGGCGAAGATGGAGACCGCCACACAGACCAATCGATGACGGGGCTTGGGACGTCCATCAAGTAGTAGTCCCCAAACCTTGTCGTAAAGATATCATGGAAATGGCACATTGTATACCATTGGCAGGACACCTAGGTGTGAGAAAAACTCTAGACAGAATCAGATCCCACTTTTACTGGCCAGGAATGCGTGCAGATGTAGTGGAGTGTTGTAGAGTGTGTCACACTTGCCAGATGACAGGAAAACCCAATCAGAAGGTGCCTGTACATCCTCTGGTGCCCTTGCCCGTTTTCGAGAATCCTTTTACTCGGGTGGTAGTGGACATTGTAGGCCCATTGCCTAAGACTTCCCAAGGTAACATTTATTTATTAACTATCATGGACATGGCAACTCGCTACCCAGAGGCTATACCCTTAAGGACTACCTCTGCTCCAACTGTAATCAAGGAACTGCTCAAATTTTTCACCAGAATGGGTTTCCCCCATGAGGTGCAAAGTGATCAAGGAACTAATTTTACCTCTAACATTTTCCAGCAGTCCCTGAAGGAGTTGGGTATCGAGCATGTAAAGTCTAGCACCTACCACCCAGAGAGTCAAGGGGTTCTCGAACGATATCATCAGACATTAAAGGGAATGTTACGTAAGTATTGTACAGAGACCGGAGTTGAGTGGGATAAGGGGGTACCTTTTCTTTTATTTGCTACTCGTGAGGTTCCAACTGAATCCCTGGGTTTTTTCCCCTAATGAGCTAGTTTTCGGTCACCAGGTAAGAGGTCCTTTGCAACTATTGCAAGATAGCCTAGTTGGCCAGGAGGGGAACCAAAACCTCCTCAAATATGTTTCAGATTTCAAAAACCGGCTGAGATCCTCATGTGAGTTTGCCGCTCAAAACTTGACAGTGGCTAAAAGCTCCATGAAGAAATGGTATGACAGAAAAGCCCGTGAGAGGGAGTTTAAGCCCGGTGATGAGGTTTTGGTCCTGCTCCCCCTTTTTGGCCAACCTTTATCTGCCAAGTTCAGGGGCCCATATAAGATCATTCAGAGGGTGAGCATTACCGATTATCTAGTAACTACCCCAGACAGGAGAAAGCCCACGCAAGTATTCCATATAAATATGTTGAAGCCCTACCATAGGTCCCCTGATTCCTCTCCTCCAGATTCTCCCACTGTGGCAGTGAATGTCAGGACCTGTGGAACAGCCTGGTGCGGACAAAGTCTTCAGTTCTCTTACTGACCCGCAACAGACTGTTCCAGAGCCTGAAGGTATCCATGCAGACTTTGACTTGTCATGTAGCCTATCCAACTTTCAGTATAATTCAGTGGCTTTGAGGGAATTACCATCTAAACTATGTCATCTTCCCTCTGATCAAGCGAACCAACTAATCTCTGTTTTATCTCAGTCTCCCAATGTGTTCCGTGATACTCCAGGGCTTACTTCTTTGGCCGTGCACGACATCGACGTAGGGGATGCAACTCCCATTAAACTATCCCCCTACCGTGTCTCGCCACAACGCAGGAGTATACTGCAGGTCGAGCTTGACTTTATGATTTCTAATGAACTGATCACTAGGGCCTTAAGCCAGTGGAGTAGTCCGGTCATACTAGTGCCAAAGCCAGACGGGAGCCATAGGTTATGTATGGACTATAGGCAAGTCAATGCTGTCACAAAGAACGATACCTACCCACTGCCACGGATCGACGACTGCATTGACCAGATTGGTACAGCCACCTATATCAGCAAGATTGACTTGATGAAGGGATATTGGCAAGTAGCTCTCACCCCCAGAGCAAGGGAAATATCATGCTTTGTAGTCAACAATCAAGCCTTCTGCTGTAACGTAATGCCCTACGGCTTGAAAAACGCCCCAGCTACATTCCAGCGCCTCATGAATTTGGTGACTGAAGGGGTACCTGGGTGCGTTGTCTACATCGATGATATTCTTATCTTTTCAAAGTCATGGGAGGAGCATCTTTACCAACTTAGATTGCTATTCTCAAATCTTGCTGATGCCAATCTGGTGGTTAATCTTAAGAAATGCACCTTTGTAAAGAGTACGGTCCAGTATCTAGGATATACGGTAGGTCAGGGGCAGGTTGCACCTCCTCAAGCAAAGGTAGAGTCTATTCTAGAATTCCCAACTCCTAGCAGTAAGAAACATATCCAAAGGTACCTAGGCATGATTGGCTATTATAGGCGTTTCATTATAAATTTTTCAAAATTGACAGCTCCCCTGACAGATCTTCTCCGTAAGGATGTGAAGTTTGTGTGGTCCTCTGGATGTGAAGAGGCCTTTATTGCTACCAAGTATATATTATCTAATTATCCTGTACTCCGAGCTCCTGATTTTAACAGATCTTTTTCCCTGGCAGTGGATGCGAGCAATACCGGGGTTGGTGCAGTGTTGCTCCAGGAAGACGACTGTGAAGTATTGCATCCTGTGTGCTATTTCAGTAAAAAATTAAATTCTGCCCAACGTAACTATTCAGTCATTGAGAAGGAGCTGTTGGCATTAATTTTATCCTTCAATACTTTGCTGTCTATGTGCAATCTGCCTCTGGTGCCATCACTGTATATACTGACCATCACCCCTTAAAATTTTTGCATAGGTTCCAAAATAAAAACCAACGACTGACCAGGTGGAGTTTGTTGCTGCAGGAATACTCCCTGGATGTCAAGCATATTAAGGGGGTCCAAAACGTGCTAGCCGATTGCCTATCACGTATCTATTAAAGATTACATTTACCAGGTTGGCCTCCTACAGCAGTAAGTTTAATTTAATGAGAGGATTTTGGCACATAGCTCTCCCTTGTAGCGAGGTAAATATCATGCTTTTGTAGTGCGCTTTCAAGCCTTCAGCTGTGAGATAATGCCTTGCAGTTCGAATAACGCTCCAGCTACGTTCCGGCTATGTTCTGATGTGGTACCTGGAGACGTTGCCTACTTTGGGTGATATCCTTATTATATCTTCATTATAATCTTGCTGTTGCCAATCTGGTGGTGAATCTATTTATGTATTATGTTTAATATTATGTACTATACTCCTTAAACTCTTTTCTAGGGGGGAGGTCTGACATACGGAGCCCTGTATGTTAATTTAAGAGTTAGAATTAGAGTTGAAGGAGCCCACTACCCAAACGGTGAAGCAGACTAGCGAACGAGCGAGTGGGCAAACCATCTCTCCCCATACCAGCATGCTAGCCTTCACACCTCGATGACCGATGCTATGACGTATGATCGACGCCAGGAGCTGTGAATGGACCTCGCACCTGTTATGTGATTCGAGGAGCTATGATTGGCGCCGGCACCACCCGCCGCCTCCTGATTCGTTCCTACACCATCATTGTTTGGTATATAAGACCCGAGTTGTGGGCATTCAAATCAGTCTCATTTGGAGTTGGGGAAGGTGAACTTGCAGCTGGAGGAAGACGGGGTGAAGTATTATAAATGGGATTGTGACTGTCAGTCAGATTATATAAATGTGTGTTAAGTGTGTTCGGTGTAAACACTTACGTTATGTTGGTTAGTGAGATATGTGATTGGGAATTAACGTGATGTGTTTAATGTGTGTAATGTGTTTAACTATTTAATTGGGAATTAACGTGAACGCTACTATTATGTGTTTAACTATTTGATTGCGAATTAACGTTAACGCTACTATTATGTGCTTAACTATTTTAGTTGCCTAACTTGTGGACTAAAGCAACTCTTTAAGTAATTGGGTTATGATGAAAGTAATACTATTGTTTTATATTAATACTTACGAGTTCTTTCATTTTCTTTGAATTAAGCTTACAGTGCTTAATGGTGCTTAGTACGGTGATGCTATTGTCTCTTATTAGTAATATCGCCTTAAACTAACATGGCTGTGTTAATATTACTTCTAGTGATTTCCTAAGCTGAAGAAAATTCTTTTGCTTCAATATATTATATTTTGCTTTTCATATTATTTGAGTGAGACCTGAATCGAATCTATGAAACGATCCTGTAACTTTATTTACTCATAATCAAACTTCAATGTTACGTGGTTAAGAAATAAATTTAACTAATTATTAAATATATATCTAACTTTTTATGTGACTTTGATATTACTCCTGATGATAATAATATAATACTATTAACGTAAGACAAGAACCAAGAATAATTACATTAAATATAAATAAAAGGACATAGAAGAAAACTATCTATTCATTTCAAAAAGGGTAAGAGACAGAAATATTCTTACTTTAATATTTATCTTTCAAGACTTTTTATAAAATTAATAGTCCTTCTTTAGCTATAACTTATTCGGTTCATAACCATAGCCTACTAAGCTTCGGTTAAATAATAATTCTTTATAACACTACATGACTTTAATTAGTTTCAGTATTTTTCATAATTAAAGAGTATCAGTCAATAAAGGATACTAAGTCCTAAGATCCAAAAGGAAAGGAAGCTACAACAGGAAATTATTTTATTAGATTTTACTTTTGTTTTGCCTTCAGCTGACTGATACCTTAATATATATCTCTGTGCTATCTAGATTCATCAAGTTAACCACTTGAGGATCAAGATACGTAACAATATATATATATATATATATATATATATATATATATATATATATATATATATATAATACACTGTATATATAGGGAAATGCGCGGGCAAGAAGGATAGATGAAAGGAGTTGAGAGCCAAGCAAGAGGAAAATAATTACATTGAAGGAAGGAGTTATGGGAAAATTAATTTGGTTAAAAAAGGAAAGCAAAACTAAAAAAATATATACAGTATATGGATGATGAAAGGCAAAGAGAGGAAGGATGGAGGAATGGAAGGAAGTCAATGGAAAATATATATGGGGAACAGGGTGACGGAGAGGAATTATTGATCCCTTTCACCCGGTAGGTATAATTCTGGCGAGATAAGGCGAGGAGGAAGGTGTCAAGGCCGAGGGGAAGGGAACTTGCAGGATTGTGGAGAATGCGTCAGAGGAGGAGACAAAGGAGGCCGCAGGGAAGGGGGAATATATCGAAGGAGTAGAAAAGGGTTAGGAGGAAGATCGGAAGGAAGAGGAGAAAAGGGTAAGACTACTACAGGAACATTGGGGTGGATGAACGGATAACGGATAAGGCGGTAGCTGTTACTTGTTGGTCTACTATATATGTCTTCATATATCTTTTTAGTTTCCTCGCTAGGCCTCCATCAAGCTTAAAACACACCTCAAAGACCCCCTTCAAGATGAATGTGTAAATTTTGTTCGGTAGATAAATGTCCTGGCCGAAGGCCACTTTCTCCCATAAGCACAGGCTCGCTATCGCTCGCCAGGAAAAATCGACACCTAAATGGCACGAATGGTCTTAATTATTGAAAATGAAATGGGTCGAACACTCTTAAAATCGCCAAACTAATGGGCGTAACATTTTAAAATATGAAATCTAATGCGGCTAAACATGAGGGAGAAGGGGTCTAGAAAAACGACATACCTCACCTTAAGGAAGGTGGGAGTGGTTGCATATGAGGAGCGAACCGGTGAAGGGGAAACGCGATATACACTAAGGAAAAACTGGGAATGCGAGGAAGATATAAAAAGACATAATATGCAATAACAGGAACATATAAACAAGATCATACTATGCAAAACTGATCTGATATTGTTTTTCTATGTGCACGAAGGCGACAAAAGGCAAAGCTGTCCGTATCAAGTGTCCACCCAAGGTTGAAAGAGTGATAGAGAACCAATGGAGGCCATGTATTAACACAAACAAACCTGTGTGAGGTTTCAGGGAGTAATACTCGCCTGAAATAGAGCCATACATTAAGAAGGACAATAGACTGAATAAGGTGAAATGTAAGAATAAATAGTGGAAGAAAAAATAGTAAATGAGCCACCAACAATTATGAATATTTAGTTTGAAATAATCTAGGTAATGCGACATAGAACAAAAGAAAAGAAAAACAAATATAAACATATATATATATATATATATATATATATATATATATATATATATATATATATATATATATATCTCCCCCTGAAGGGAAAGGTGTATGCCTCATGTGTTAGAAGTGCAATGACATATGCCTCAGAAACATGGGCCGTTAAAGTAGAGGATGTCATCAGAATGGAACGTAATGAGATGAGAATGGTGAGATGGATGTGTGGGGCCAGGCTACAGGATAGAATAACAAATGTTGAGCTGAGGACACGTTTAGGTATAAAGAGTATTAGCGAGGTGATGTGTACAAGTCGACTGGGATGGTATGGGCATGTGGAGAGAATGGATGAACAAAATTGGGTGAACAAATGCAGGTCTGTGATTGTGGAGGGAGCTGCACCAATTGGTAGACCGAGGAAGACATGGGATCGGACTATACGTGCTGATATCAAATCCAAGAACTTGACATGTGAAGCAGCCCTTAACAGGGTTGCCTGGAACGCCGCCATTAGGACAAGAGACTGAAACTACACGTATGTGTGGAACACTGTCTTAAAATGTTATGTATATATATATATAAATATATATATATATATATATATATATATATATATATATATATATATATATATATTATGAATAGGAATCTAACACACAGGGAGATGTATGCATATACAAGTTTAGTAATAAATAAAAGAGATGCCGAAAATAATTTAAGTCACGAATCAAAGTATGCTAGAGGTAATTTAGGTATGTTGTAAAGAAGTGTGGAGTGTTTGTGAAGTGCAGTGAAATGAATAGGAGGAGGAAGCGTTTGTGAGAGTTAGCTGGATTACTCTCTGTGTAAGAGAGGTACAAATAGAAACAGTGGTGGAAGCCAGGCAAATTAAACATATGCCTATGTGGCCTCCCTTGGTTACTGCCCTGCTAAATTGGTGCCAACAATATCCCCTCCCCTGTTACACTGACTGGCTTGACTGGTGGAGGCGCGGGGAAGCAATGGTGCATTAAATTGGGATTCCAATTGAATGTTTATGAGAACTGTGCCCGCTCCATACACCCGTTGTATATTTGAATATTGATTCGCACGGATCGTTGCGGAATATATGAATATTTATCTTATCAATCACATTGGTATATTTTGTCCATTCTAATGTGTATGTGTGGAATATTTCCATGTTTGTTTATAAGGGTTACTTATTTTAACAATATCATCACTGCTAGTTTATTCATATATTTATTTATTTTATATATTTATTTTTGGTAACTGTTTTGGAGCATTTCTTATATTTTCCGTTGTTGTAACTTGGTATTTTGGAGTGTTTTTATCTGCATGTGTTACTATTTGTTTCATCTATTCCTTTGTTGCAGATGTTTTATTTGTGTTTATTATATTTTCCTCATCTTCATGCTTGCTCATTCTGTATTTGTATTTTGGTATTATATTTTACCAAACCCATTGGGAGTGTTTATTCAGTAGTTTGAGCAGGAATAGAGCCATATATTAACAGCCGGCCGACACAACTGTATATGGAAAGCAGATGTTGCAGTGCAATTTACGAGCGTGGTAATTAATGGCCTAGGAGAAGTAAAAATTATCTTATCAGGCATAATCATGATCGCACCGTATCGTTTCCCTCCGCATTTGCTTTTAACCCCTTCAGCACCATGAAACCTTTTTTCCTTTAATTCTGGCTAGAATCAGATGATTTTATGCAGTTTAAGAAGGCCCTATGTTACTAGGAGGGTTTATTGAGATCGTATTTACATATTTGAGTCGCATAGGTAGATTACAAACAAAAGAAATTCGTCTATTGGTAATCGCAGAATATGCTGAAAATTACGTTATGTTGGTGAAGGGGTTAACACCTCCCATGTACAGTAAGTACATTTGTTTTTCATTTAATCATACAGTGGCTAAAATCAGAAGGATTTTTAGGAATTAACTAATCCTCTTACTTTCACAGGTCCTTCCTAAAGTTAATAAATTTGTCAAATTATATGCAGAATTATTAGAGAAGACATCATTGCACTTTAAGGTTTAATCATCCGGGCCAGAGGAGATTGCGCAGTGACGTTCAATATTCGTATCCTACCCTCTTAAGTTCAATATGGAACATACTGTATATCCAATAAGACAAACAACACATATGGATATAACCACACGTGAGCAAGTTATTTATATAATACTGTTGACAAAGTTATGTAGAGAAGTAATATATGTTCATATATTAGAGAAGGGTGTAAATGGTTAGGTTGTAGGTATGTACGGCACAACCACCTGTTTAATTTTTGAAGCCAAATATATACACAATACCGTACCGATGTTTTATAACAACAATGAATTACTATCTATCAATCTATCTATCTACCTGCCTGTCTGTTTGTCTTTCTATCTATCTATCTATCTGGCATAGGTTACAATTGGTTGAAGTAGGCTATTATTGGTTAGGGGACTCAGGGAGATAAATGTGTCTATTATCGGCATTTGCTATAAATATGAAATTCTCTGTAGCAAATGTATGCAGAGTTATGCTGTGTTTGTTTATCTGGATGAGCTTCCATTATCGGCTTTAAGTGGGAATGGTTAGTTTTTCTGGACCCCCTTCTACCTCATGTTTAACCCCATTAGTTTTGAGATTTTAAGACGTTCATTCCATTAGTTTGGTGATTGTAAGACCTTTCGCCCCATTTCTTTGTCAATATTAACTCCCAACAAGCAGGCAGTCTTGTTTACATCACTGTAGCGCTTGGCTGGTATATTTACAGATAATGAGCTTCATTCAATGCTATTTGTCATGCATAAGCAAGAGCCAGAGCGTAATACAAATATATATCCGTGAACGGGCGATAATAGAGTTTTCCAATAACACTTGAATCATCTTTGTACGGCCACGGGTTCTCTTGCAACGGTCGTGCAACTGGAGGCGAAAAATACCCTAAAATTAGTTATTTTTCCTATTTCATCCTTGTTGAGAGCAGTAGGGAGACGGGGATGAGATACATTATGCCTCAGTGACAGCCACATAGCGGTGGCGAGCAATCCGAGGTCGCTTATCGTCACCCAACACTCGATTTCTCTCTCATAGGTCATACTGGCCTCAAAATCGCACCCGTCATATGACGGGCACCACAGGGGTGGCCAATATTCTCTCTCTCATCATATGACGGCCACCACGAGTTGATGGTTAAGACCTTTCATACCATTTATATGTCGATTTTTCCTGGCTAGCGATAGTGAGCCTGTAATTTTAGGAGGAACTGGCCTTCGGCCGGGACATCTTTCTACTGTAAAATGTACAAACGTATCTTGAAAGGTGCTGAATGGATCAACTAGTGCTTGAGCATAGGAAATACCTCTCTCATATTCAAACAATTTAGCAGATTCAGTGGTTATTACCAACTAATTGGTTCGAGTTTATCCCTCACGTCTGATTATATATTTAATTCTTTAGCGGGGCCCGACTTAAGTCCGTATCTAAAAATCTGGACTATGTGGCGGGGCCCGACTTAAGTCTGAGTGTAATTTTGGCGCAATATTGGCTCTGAGAGAGATGAGCAACGGGAGGAGCGTAGGTTACCTCATGACCGCTCGCCACGGCTGCCGTGGGCCTACTGACATTTGCTCCACACACATCCACCCTCCCTCCCTCGCTACACACGTAATTATGTAATGAAATGATCGTATTTTAGCGATTTGGCCCTGCAGTTGCACGATCGTTGCAAGACAACCAGTGATCGTAGGAGGATGGTTCAGGTGTCAGTGGAAAGCTCAATTAATGCCCTTTCAGGGATATATAATTGTATTACGCTCTGACTCTTGTTTATGAATGAAAAAGAGCACGGAAACAAGGCCATTTATGGTAAAAATAAAACGCTGGGCGCGTAGTGGAAAAAAACTGACCCGCCTGCTCGTAATGAGTTAACTTTGCTCATCACATGTCTACAATATTTCATTAATCATAGGCAGGTCTCTATCAGAGTTTACTGTCTGATCCTTGCCCGTTTGAAAAATACAATTACTGTTATTCTATCTACGGCTGCACTATTTTATTCAACTTAAGCCTTACAATACCGGTGACATATATCTTATTTATTCTCAGCTGCATTGACACGATCTTATGAAGCTTAGGAAGGATTATGGTAGCTAAAAGGATTAATTGAGATAGTCTGTAGCCTTTGAAGTGGTAGACGTCCATCCTAAGCTATAGGAACTCGTTTAATAGTTCCCAGAATATAATTTAAAGGATGTTATCGGCACTGAATGGGTTAGGAAAACCTTTTCTATATAAATGGTTAGTCATTTGTAGGGTTTGATGACAACTGATGGTGAAGATAAATAGTGAGAAATACACCACAGACATACAACGAGAGCAGTGAAGAACATGACCTGAATATATAACAAGCCTTTTTGGTCTAAGGCTGAACTTGGGCTGGGAAGAGTGGGGAGTTGGCTGGTAATGCATTTGACTTGTAAGTATATGCTCTGACTTTAATGCCGTTATACATAATGTTGTATAAAAGGAATGTTTGTGAGTGTTGATAAGTGAGTGTTCAGATTTCTAACAATCTATTTACCCAGACGCCGTGATCCCTTAAGGGGTGGCCACGAATGAATCACCCCAAGAACCTGTCTCCTGTCAGCCGATGCCCCTCCTCCCAACCGACACCACTTTCTCTCATATACCTCTCAACTCCATCCTTCCACCTCACTCCGGTCTGCCTCTCCCCTGTCCCTCTACTTTACTAGCGTAAACTCTCTTAGTCCTTCTATCGCTTCCCATACGTTCCACATGGCCGAACCATCTTAAGGTGTTACTTTTCACACTCTCCAGCAATTTCACTTCCACACCACACTACACCACTCTCTTACTTCCTCATTTGTATGTCCATCCTTCCATGTAACTCCACATGCACTTCTCAAGTAACTCTTGTCCACCCCTCTCACTCTTGATTTGTGCCTCTCCAACAACATCCATGCTTCACTCCCATATGTCAATATCGGGATTACCACACTATCATGCAATTACTTTTTTACTTCCATGCTGACCCTCTATTCCTTGTCACTGCTTTCAGCGTTCCTACAACCATCTTCCCCTGTTGCACCCTCTCACGCACTTCATCCTCCATATTGCACCCTCTCCCACACTTCATCCTCCATATTCCCATCTTTAATCATCACACTGCCCAAATACTGAAATGAGCTGACAAACTCCATAACCGGACCATTCAACTTCACCTCACACTCTGTAAACATACCCTTTCAAAGACCATAATGATACTCTTCCCCGCAATTACCTTCACGGTTCCAAACATATTTACCAGACCTTTTATGCGGTTTAACAAGGACCTATGTTACAAAGAGGGTTTATAGAGATCGTATTTACCTATTTGAGTCGAATAGGTATATTATTTATCCCTTCTGTACCGGCGACGTCTTGTTTATAGTATTCTAAGTATATTTAGCAGTTTAGGAAGGATATATGGTAGCTAAAAGGATTAATTGAGATAGTCTGTAGCCTTTTAATTGGTAGACGTCCTCCATAAGTTTAGTAAAATCGTCTAATAGTTGCCATAATATAATGCAAAGTACATCACCGGTACAGAAGGGGTTAACTAAAGAAAATCGTCTAATGGTAACCAGGCATCTATCTACAACGCTTCTTCCCAGCATTATATTATTTTCCTTTGGTCTGACATCCTTTCCTTCCATTTCCACGTCATTTCGCGTCACCTTCAAGTCTCTGCCCCCTTAACCCTTTCTGTACCGGCGACGTCATTTAAATTATATTATGGCTATTATTAGACAATATTATTAAGTTTGAAAAAGGGCCTCCAGCAAGTAACTGGCCTCGAACTATCTCACTTTTTACTACATCAGTTCCTGTTTAAGCTTCAAAAAATCGTCAAAACATTACAAGAATAAAGTTAAAAAGATGTTCCGGTATAGAAGGGGTTAAACAAACACTCCCTATACCCACTTTCAAGATATATTTGTACGTTTTTCGGTAGAAGAATTTCCCGGCCAAAGGCCGGTTCCAAAAAAAAATTACAGGCTCGCTATCGCTCGCCAGGCAAAAATCAACACTTAAACAGCACGAAAGGTCTAAAATTTGACAAAGTGATGGGGCGAAAGGTCTCAAAATTGCTAAACTAGTGAAAGAACGCCTTAAAATCGCAAAACTAATGGGTCTAAACATGAGTGAGAAGCGAGTAGCCTACCTCCCCCTTAACGTTTTCAACACAATGACATCTTTTTACCTTTGATTCTGGCTAAAATTAGATGGTATTATGCAGTTTAAGACTGACCTATCTTATTAAGAGGGTTTATAGAGATCATATTTAATAATTTGAGATGTATAGATAGATTATATACTAAGGAAAATCGTCTACTGGAAACCAGAATATGTTGAAAACAACGTAGTGTTGGTGAAGGGGTAAAGTTTCTCTCCCTAAGCTGCTCTCCAACTATACAATCTGTATGTATGTATGTATATACTAAGGCACATAACCCACAGCTGGGGGTGGCCGACTCGAGACAGAGTCCGAACGGAAGAGTCATTTAAATTTCAAATTCTAAGGGTCCGGGACCACTTTCGCGTTCACTCGACCCTTTCTCTCGAGTAGGTGAATTTTATAAGGGAAGGAGGAAACCTAGCCCCCTGCCCCCAGAAGGAAACGTAGAACAGTAAAAAAGACAGACACAAACGGCTAATGATGGGTGAAGGATGCCAAACTTCACTCTGAATAGGACCAGGCCTCATCCACTATACAATCTACTATTGAAAACAATCCTTCTGACAACAGACTGCTCACGCTGTTAACCATTTACAACTAAGTGGGATCATTTTATGTTCATTCATGTTAACAGACTGGAAAGTGTAATCATCAAAGGAATGTCCTACATAATATTATAAAAGTGTAAACTATCACAGCCACCTCATTTGGCTTCCATACGTCAATCAATGGGTGAATTTAACCCCTTCACCACCATTACGAAATTGTCATCAGATTCTGGTTCCAATTAAACGACTTCTTTTAGTTTGAAATCTACCTATACGACTCAGATGGGTAAATACGGTCTTCATAAGCCCTCTTAATAACATAGGCCCTTCTTATACTGCATACAATCGTAGAGTATTAGCCGGAATCAATGTTACAAAGTGGTCATGGTGCTGAAAGGGGAAAATACTCTAATTAAAGCCATCATTAAAGGAAATATGGCATTATCGTAATCAATGTCTTAAAGAGATGTGGTCGTTTTTTCTGGCCACCTTTCTCCTTCATGCTTAGCTATATTAGTATTCAGATTTTTAGACGTTTGCCCCATTAGTTTGGCGTCTTTATGATTTTTAGCCCCTTTTCTTTGTCAATATTAAATCCTTTTGTGTCATATATGTGTCGATTTTTTCCTGGCAAGCGTTAGTGAGCCTGTAATTTAGAAGGAACCAGCCTTCGGCCGAGACATTTTTCTACAGATAAATGAACAAACTTATCTAGAAGGGGGAATTGCTTCTTTAAGCTTGATGGAGGTTTAGGGAGGAAACATATGCCCCTTGCCTTGCCTGTCCATCCATCCATCCATCCTTCCATTCACTCAGGCCCTATCCCGATTTTTCCCCCTTGTTTTGAGGGGGGGGGGG
Source organism: Paralithodes platypus (assembly GCA_032716605.1). NCBI lineage: Eukaryota > Metazoa > Arthropoda > Malacostraca > Decapoda > Lithodidae > Paralithodes > Paralithodes platypus. The sequence goes on from CM064554.1 coordinate 34,945,961, forward strand.
GAGAGGCAACTCAAGACAGAGCCAGAATAGGGACAACACAACATAAAACAATGTACACACAAACACAACATTCAAATTCACAAACATCTAGGTCATCCAGGAGAAGACCCTGAGACCAGGGTTATCAAGGTCCCTCCAGCACTCCCCCGGCCCCCGACCATCCGTAGAGGTTCCAATCTCGGCAAGCAGACATGCAGCAAAGCGAAACCACAAGCCCACCCACCACACTTCCAGGTGCACCCTTCATATAAACCGTCTCCCGGGCCAGGTGCCTTATGGACTATTATCTAGTCCAACTTGCGCCCGACCCTTTCCCCCAAATGACCACATGTTCACTTATCTATTAACATACATTCTCCATTCATTCCTGTTTATAAATTACCACTTCCCATGCCTGATCTGTAGTGATTCCTCTATCATCCAAAGCTTGTCTTACACAGTCTCTCCATCTCAACGGGGGTCTTCCTGCCCTTCTATCTCCCCTTGTATCTGACTCTCATATGCTCTTTGTAAGCCTTTCATCTTCCATTCGTTCAACATGACCATACCAGCTCAGCACCCTTCCCCCACATGTCTCTTCATTCCTCAATCTGTCTCTATGAGTACCTCCACACATACTCCTCAAACAGCTCATCTCCATCACATCCAGCTTTTTTCTCTCAATTTCCTTCAGAGCCCATGTCTTAGACCCATTCATCACAGTTGGCACAACAATTCCTTGATACATTGCACCTTTTATTAACATTCCAAGATTTCTCGTCTTCCACATACTTCCCATTGCTCCGAAAACCTTCCTTCCTTCACACACTCTCTGCTTTACCTCCATTTCCATACCTCCACTCCTGCTTATCCTTCCTCCTAGATATTTAAAACACTCTACTTGTTAAAATATTTCCCCATCCACCCTCACATCTAAATTCACCATACGATCACCCCTATTACACACCATTACTTTACTTTTATTGACGTTCACCTTCAGTTTCCTCCTCCCACAAACCACACCAAACTCTTTGACTACCTGCTGCAGTTTCTCCTCAGAATCCGCCACCAACGGGTGTCATCAGCGAACAGCAACTGATTCAACTCCCAATCTCTACCATTCTTTCCGACTAAACCAAATCCTCTTCACATAGTTTTCATTTTCACCTCCCTCACCACACCGTCCATAAACATATTAAACAGCCATGGTGACATTAAACAATGAATAAAGGATTTAAATATGAAGAGGGCGTGAAATAGAGAAAAGGGCAAGATTTATTTTGATAGTTGTAGTCTGCTCTTATATGCTGTTTTATTAACGAGTGGGTTCCTTGCTATCCCTGCTAAGAGAGAAAGGGGCATGGTATATTATGTTAGTTGTAGTCTGTTCTTATACGCTGTTTTATTAACGAGTGGGTTCCTTGCTATCCCTGCTAAGAGAGAAAGGGGCATGGTATATTTTGTTAGTTGAAGTCTGCTCTTATACGCTGTTTTATTAACAAGTGGGTTCCTTGCTATCCCTGCTAAGAGAGACCGGGGCATGGTATACAGGGTTTCCCGGGAGTTTTGTCAAATACTTCCAGTACTGAAAGATTGTGAAATTCTAAGTAGAAAATGTTCTATAAACATATATTTTTTTGCCGTCAGTGCTTGGTATTCGGTCATTTAAATTTAACATTTAGTGAGTGAGGTATGGAGGGGAGGATGATGGAGGACGATCAGTGCGCTGGTGCCACTCGGAGGAGTTTTACTTGTTATTTTCTTATGGGGTCATACCTTTCAAAACTCAAATAATTGTAAACTGCTATTGTATGGGTTTGTCAAATACGATACAAAGCCTTGTACAGTAGTGTTATAATTAACAGTTACAACTGCTATTGTATGGGTTTGTTAAATACGATACAAAGCCTTGTACAGTAGTGTTATAATTAACAGTTACAACTGCTATTGTATGGGTTTGTTAAATACGATACAAAGCCTTGTACAGTAGTGTTATAATTAACAGTTACAACTGCTATTGTATGGGTTTGTCAAATACGATACAAAGCCTTGTATATTAGTGTTATAATTAACAGTTACAACTGCTATTGTATGGGTTTGTTAAATACGATACAAAGCCTTGTACAGTAGTGTTATAATTAACAGTTACAACTGCTATTGTATGGGTTTGTTAAATACGATACAAAGCCTTGTACAGTAGTGTTATAATTAACAGTTACAACTGCTATTGTATGGGTTTGTCAAATACGATACAAAGCCTTGTACATTAGTGTTATAATTAACAGTTACAACTGCTATTGTGTGGGTTTGTTAAATACGATACAAAGCCTTGTACATTAGTGTTATAATTAACAGTTACAACTGCTCTAAGCTAATGAAAAGTGGCACCAATGCATCAGTTGCCCACTCCAGTTTGTGTTTGTCATTCAGTTTCACGGCAGTACTCGTAAGACCATGGACTGGATGGACATGCACAACCCTTGTTATTTTCGATAATTTGAGATACTAAAACTGCAAGAAAATTTCATTTATTTTAACATAGAATATGTAGACATGATATTTATTTATGGGCTCTTAAATTGAAATGTTATTGCTGGTTGTTACGGAGTAGCTTACAGGAAGAGATACCCAAACAGATGTTCAAATGTCAAAGTGTTCAGTGATTTCCAGCATCTGCGTGACAGAGGAATGTTTCTTAGAGTTTGTGGTACAGCTGAACAAATAGAAAACAGAATTAACACCCTAATAGAGTAAACACAGCACAAAATGTTTAGAGGGGAAGGCTTCACTTTCAATGATGGAGTGAGTAAGGTGGTTAATTCGAACAAGATATGTAATATGAACATTATTGTAGACTTATACTTTAATGAAAGGTTCTTAGATAATTCCATTTTATAACCCGAGCAATGCTAAGCACGTCATGATGAGGTTAAGTGTTTTCCTGTGTCCAAGATTTATACTTGGCACAAACTGAGTGACACAAGACAACTCCTCCATTGGTGCCACTTTTCATTATGTTAGAGCAGTTGTAACTGTTAATTATAACACTACTGTACAAGGCTTTGTATCGTATTTAACAAACCCATACAATAGCAGTTGTAACTGTTAATTATAACACTACTGTACATGGCTTTGTATCGTATTTAACAAACCCATACAATAGCAGTTGTAACTGTTAATTATAACACTACTGTACAAGGCTTTGTATCGTATTTAACAAACCCATACAATAGCAGTTGTAACTGTTAATTATAACACTACTGTACAAGGCTTTGTATCGTATTTAACAAACCCATACAATAGCAGTTGTAACTGTTAATTATAACACTACTGTACAAGGCTTTGTATCGTATTTGACAAACCCATACAATAGCAGTTTACAATTATTTGAGTTTTTAAAGGTATGGCCCCATAAGAAAATAACAAGTAAAACTCCTCCGAATGGCACCAGCGCACTAATCGTCCTCCATCATCCTCTCCTCCATACCTCACTCACTAAATGTTAAATTTAAATGACCGAATACCAAGCACTGACGCCGAAAAATATATATGGTTATAGAACATTTTCTACTTAGAATTACATAATCTTTCAGTACCGGAAGTATTTGACAAAACTTGCGGGACATCCTGTATTTTGTTAGTTGTAGTCTGCTCTTAACCCTTGTCTATCGGGGCCCGACTTAAGTCCGTATAGAAAAATTTGGACTATGTGGCGGGGCCCGACTTAAGTCTGTGTGCAATTTTGGTGCAACATTGGCTCTGAGAGAGAGACGAGCGACGGGAGGAGCCTGGGTTACCTCATGACCGCTCGCCACGGCCGCCGTGGACCAACTGAGATGTACTCCACTTACATCCACCCTCACTCCCTCGCTACATACGTAATTATATAAAGAAATTACCGTATTTTAGCGATTTTGCCCTTCGGTTGCACGATCATTGCAAGACAACCAGTGATCGTAGAAGGATGGTTCGGGTGTCATTGGAAAGCTCAATTTACGCCCTTTCAGGGATACATACTTGTATTACGCTCTGTGTCTTGTTTATGCAAGTAAAGCAGCACGGAAACAACCCCATTTATGGTAAAAAAAAAACGCTGGGTGGCACAGTGAAATATACTCCACCACCCACTCTTAAGGTGTTAAACCCCATTTCACACATTCACGATGTTGAGCACAATGTACCCCGATTTGAATATCGGGACACAACGTGGTGCAATCGCCAACGTTTGTCGGGGTCATCGGGGAGCGGCGGGTTACCCACAGGGCAGGACGTGGCATATCGTGCTTGGGGACGATCTGTTTGTGGGTGTCCAAACAAATCTGACCGGGGAATTTTGGCGTGGTAACATCGGGTACATCGTGTCAATGACATGGGTCTTGCGTGTTGGCATCGGGTAGCATCGGTATTGACGTGGCGGCGTCGGGGTACGTCGTGAAAGAAAATGGCCATTTTCAAATCCCCGCCGCCACCACGACAGACCCCGATGTTGCCAGGTGTACACCCGACGCCACCACGCTGCACCCACGATTATTGGATATTGACGTGTGGTCCACAGGAGTCCATGTGTCATACAAAATTTGGAAGCACGACGGCAACACGTCAGCACCACAGCAATAACACGCTGGCACCACGGCAACAACACGAGGTGCACGATAGCGGGACGATGTGGCAACTGCGCACCACGCGCAGGCCAAGCCGCCTGCCGCGCACCCTTTTATATCGAATTGTGTTTTGTTACGTTGTGGCGTCGTGTTCGTTGTCGCACACGTAACACCATAGTAAGTCCATCGCCCCTCGTCGTGTTCCCCTCGTACCACGTCGGGGTACGGTTTTGACCAGAATTTGGACCGTTAGGGCATTGACGTGCCGCCCTCGTGTTGCAACCGTGGTACCATCTGGCCCATCATGGCTACGATGTGTCACTGTCGTGGCTTCATCATCAAACGCGTACTTCGTGCCACTGTCTCTGCCGATGTAGCAATTTGTGTTCCTCGTGGCGCATCGGGACCAACATCGTGAATGTGTGAAAGGGGCTTTATATGCTGTTTGAGTAACAAGTGGTTCATTGCTATCCCTGCTAAGAGAGAAAGGGGCATGCTATATTTTGTTAGTTGTAGTCTGCTCTTAAGGTCATTGCACACTGGCACGAAAGCCTGATACAGCTACTTGGCAACATAATCGTGGATATCGGGAATTATCCGTGGGTGACTCTCACGGTCCAAGCGACGTATCAGGGGTCGATATGAGATTTTGAGCTGTTCAAAAGTTTGAGGGAATCCCCCGGCAACTGTAAATAATTGTTTGAGTCTAGTCTCCATCACGAACTCGCCGTATCACAATCGTGTGGTCCGTATCAAAGACGTATGGTCCGTATCAAAGCAGTATGGCCCGTATCAACGTTTCCTGGTGCGTAAGCCGTGCAGACGGTATTCGGTATTCGGAAGAAAAGGCACCGGAAAAAACGGCATAGGAAATAAAGGCACAGGAAAAAAAGGCACTGGAAACAAATTCACAAATTACGGACTATGAAAAAATGCCGCATAAAACAAAATATTGTATTTAGAAGTAATATATCAATAAAATGTGTTTCAATGCAATATGCAATATTTCACAATGCAATTATATATATCTGGTAGTGTACTCACCATATGTTAGGTTAGGTTAGAACTTAAGAAACCGGAATTCTGCATAAGGCCGACAGGCCCACACGAGGCAGATCCCATTCACACCCAACCCATATAATTCATATGACTATCAACGTTTCACTTAACATTTTCTACCGTTCCTGAGCTAACCATACACTTCCACAACTCTGTTCCCAAACCAGTCCTTACCTATATCTTTTCTAAAGCAAATAAAGGGGGACAGATATCAAAGGGATAAGAGGGATGCGTTCTAGAAACCAGATCTGAGGGAGAGAGTGGCAAGAGAGCTGTATATATACTAGCACTAGCTCGCACTGCGTAGGCAAAGTGGTAACAATTCCTTCAGCCAATGCCAATGAAGCCAGCCAAACATGACATCACCAAGCATGGTAAAAAACTCCTCCAACCAATCCCCAAGAGGCCAGCCAGCTGTGACATCATCGAGCATGGCAAAAAACACTGTGCGCCTCCTCTCACTCTGTTCTACTCTCTCTCTCAAATCCTATCATTACTACTTAACCCGGGAACTGTGGGGAGACTCTTAAGAGTTCCCCCGGCGGACTGCGGGGAGACTCTTAAGAGTGAGTGAAAATAAAAATCAACTTTTGACATCGAAAAAAAAAAAAAAAAATAAAAAATAATTGGCCCCTGGGCCATGCAAAATCTCAGTCCTCTACCTCCCCTCCTTCCCCACTTTCCTCCTCTCCTTCAGTTATCACCTATTTTCCCTGTTATTCCCTTATTCTGAGGTATATTTTCGTGCTAACATTAGAAATCCGGTTGGAGGGTGTGGTTATCACTGATAGCAAGCGAATGCAAGAGAGAGAGAGAGAGAGTATCGATCGACTGTGTCTCAGTGGCCTTGGGGGAAATTGGCGGGAAAGCAGCTTGCCTCACCCATACATTATACAACTCGCGGGCTATATCTCCGATTTTGACCATCCAAACGCTGTTTTCACTCGTTTTATTGTTGTTTCAGGTTAATATCTTTATAATCAACCCATAATAGGTGCATATGGATAAGTATTAATGCTATTAATGGCACAATGAATATTTTAGTGACGGAAACACCTCAAATACGTCAGCACAGGGGGACGTTTCCAATTACCCCCATGCGCACTTGTAAGGTTAATGATAAAACATATACTTTGCAATTAAATATATAAAGCCTTGACATGGGCGAAAACAAAGAGCCTTTCTGGACTGCCCATGACATGAGCTTTCATATGAAATAAAGCACACAATAATACATCAACTGTAGCCACATCCACTTCCCTGGCAATCCTAGCGAGTCACTGTAGGACAAGCCATGCGGTTCTAACGGAGTGGTTAACGTCACACCCCCCCAAGATATTTCTCAGAGGCCCAAAGCTCAAAACAAATCTGATGGTTAGAACCCATGCTATATCTCTACTTCCCATCACCCAGCGGCAGTAAAATATCTGGCACAGTTCTTCAACAAAACATTTTACAAAATTATAACCCTCCCCAACACAATAGGTTAAATCATATGTAGTTATGCTCCTCAAGAGCGAGCTTCTCTAGCCCAGCATTCTGAGAGGAGTGCAACTCAGAATTACTGCTATAACATACTGAAAAAATTCAACTATCAAAGAAAGAGTTTTTATTTGATTTGTTTATGTTTTTAATTTGTATATTTCGGCTGCACTATAGGGGCAAGCCTAGTTTTTTCTTCTATACCAAACGCTCAACTCCTGCTTTACGACCCAATACGCTGGGCTACAACCGCGAGCCAACAAGCACCAAGCGCAAAATACTATTCAAACTAAAGCAGGAGGCTACTCGTGTGTCAATCTACCCAGGATCATATACCCTTGAAAGACAATCTGCAACCACGTTGTCACAACCGGCAATATGGCGTATGTCCAGGCTATACTCCCGTAACACCAGCGACCACCCGGTCAGCCTCATATTCCGATTGTGAAACTGGTCCAAGAACTTGAGAGGGTGATGATCTGTGTAATCTACAACGACCGGACCATAGGCTGGAACATAGACCTCGAAATGCCCAAGCACAACAGCCAGTAGCTCCTTCTCGACAACAGAGCAGCTCCCCTGGGCTGAATTGAACTTCTCCAAGCAGAAACTAACAGGATGCTCCAGCCCATCATCGTCCTCTTGCATAAGGACGGCACCAGCCCTCACACCACTAGCATCCGTTGCTAGTTGGAAAGGTAGGCTAAAGTCAGGGGCCCTGAGGATCGGGTGAGTGCACAACAGGTGTTTTACTTCTCTAAACGCCTTCTCACACTCAGGCGCCCATTTGACTTTCTTATCCTTCCAGTTATCCTCCACCTGAGCTTGACTGTCCCATTCTCCTTCTCCACCTTGACTGCTAAACATCATCACAGGCACAGTGAGAGGCTCAGGGGGGTGCCTCACATACTCCTTCATGAGATTAACGTGACATAACTGATTGCGCTTACGTCTGTCTGGAGTGGGTACCAAGTAATCCAGGTCCGATAGCTCCTCAACCACCCTATAAGGACCAGTGTACTTCGCGGATAAGGGATGACCTACAAGGGGCAGTAGAATCAACACCTCCTGACCCACGTGAAACCCCCTGAGTTTAACCTTGAGGTCGTACCTGTCCTTCATGAGGGCCTGAGAGCTAGTCAAATTACGGCCAGCCAACACCAGACTGCACAACATCCGTTCTCGACTGTCGAGGACATACTTGAGCATAGAACAAGGTTTTTCTGCGCCCTCCCATATTTCCTCAACCACATGGAGAGACCCTCTTACACGGTGTCCAAAGACGAGCTCATTAGGGCTGAATCCCAAACTTTCCCCAGGTACCTACCGTGCAGCAAATAAAACATATGGCAGGCCAAGATCCCAACCTTTCCCACTCTCAAAGCAACAACAACGAAGCACAGATTTTAAGGCTGAGTGCCATCGCTCTAACACACCCTGGCTTTCCGGATGATACACAGATGACACAACCGTAACAATCCCATGCTGCTGCACTGCTTGAACAAAGAGGTTATAAGTGAAGTTGTATCCTTGGTCTGACTGAATCCCCTGCGGGTAACCATACCGGGAAAAATACACTAGCAAGCTTCGGACCACCGTCTTCGCTGACCCATTTCTCATAGGGTACGCATCAGGGTACTTTGTTGCTACATCTTCCGACTGTGCATCACTTTCCTCCTCCAACTCGACAGCACCGGTACCACATTCAAGAACCTCCGGGTCTTCTAATTGCAATTTACGAATGTCCGAAGGAGCAAGCTTATCTACGTGTTTGCGAAACAACTCATGCCCCCCTCCTACATTGAATTTAGCCTCCCGTTGCTCTCTCTCTGTGTATCGTTGCTGTCTCTTCGTCTTTTTAAGCCCATCCTCTGCCTTCTTAGTAACAGTTAATGGGTCTTCTCCAGACTCGAAAATCGGTCCTAATAATGAGGCCCCGAGAATGTCCGTTGATACTAAACTCTCAACCGCATCAACTTTCAACCCCTTCTCGGTACCTTTCCTCCGCTTGTTTAAAGACTGTTGACCAGAATGTGACTCCCTGGATGCAAGAGATCGGGTGACAACACACGCCATAGGTTGCACCTGACACTTCTCAACCCACTCCTGCTCCTCCCTACTCACGTTGGCCGGCTTCTCGGCAACGACCAAGGGTGGAGCCTCAGAAGTAGGCCCCGCAAAGTCGTTGCCGAGAAGGAGGTCGACGCCCCCAACAGGCAACTTCTCCACAATTCCTACATCCAGGTCACGAGTCACACCATCAACTTCCATCTTCATTCTTACAAGCGGGTATGACCTTGTTGCATTAACTCCCTGAACCACAACCACCCGCGCCGTATTTACAGGTTTACCAGTGAAATTCCTCAACAGTGTTTGCGATGCCCCAGTGTCATGCAAAATTCTCACCTCATGTCTTCTACCCCCCCACTCCACACAACCGAGTCCCCTGTGGTCACTAAAGGCATCACGGACAGGGAATAAGCCTTCCGGATCCTTCTGCACTGGCAGTGTATTTACCTCGGAAGAATTGCCTCTAACAAACTCCGATATTCTCTGGAACACTCCAATGCCGTGAGCAAAAGACACGGCTGCCGGAGGAGGTCGACTAAGGCACTCATATGCCTTATGACCCTACTGGTGGCACTTAAAACACATAAATTTCGGTTTCGGCTTATACTGTGATGTAAAAAAAACCTGACTCTTCTCATACGGCGTGGTGTTAGGTTTGGATTCAGTTTTAGTTTCATTGCTCTTTTGTTTAAATGTGTCATTGCTACAGGGAGGGGGAGGATAACGGTCCCTAGCACTTGCATCGTACTTCTGTGAGGACCCGCAACCCCGAATCAACGACAGCCATCGATCAGTCATTTCTGCTGCTTCGACTAGAGTTCTTGGGTTTTTCTCCTTTAAGTTCAAAGTTAGATCACCGCCCGTGCTCTTAAAGAACTGCTACAACGTCATTAACTGCTTAATTCCATCAAATGTTGTTACCTTCTCAGATCTGAGCCAGTTCCCCATAGCATCGGACAAGTCCCGGGCGTGTTCCAAAAAGGTGCTATCTCTTCCCTTGGTTACACCCCGGAACTTCAAATGGTACGTTTCTGGTTGCAGTTCGTAAGCCCTCAGGACAGCCTCCTTGAGATCCTCATACACAATACATGACTCCAAAGGTAACGCATCGTAGGCTTTAAGACCCTTGCCTATTAATCTAGAGGATACAAGTGCTGCCCATTTATTCTCTGGCCACTGGTGTTCCTGGTACTTCTTCTCAAAGCGTGCGAAAAATTCTGTTACACCACTCTCATCAAACACCGGAACCAGTTTCAATAAGTGCGAGAGAGATTGATCATGAACACGGTTACCAGCCCCAAGTCGCTGTCCCGTTGTCTCTACTCACGACTTCTCTACGTCCATGTCGGCACAGTACCTAGTCGACTCTAAATCAGCTTGGATTTTTGCTGGCTTGGCTAATTCTAATTGAAGCTCACCTGCGCTTTGTTGCTGTTGAATCTTAGCTAATTCGAGCTGAAACAATAATTCTGGAGTTAACTCTTGAGGAGGTGAAGGTGCTACAATGTTTGAAATTACCGGTGGTCCCCCCAGGGGCAACCCACCCTGCCAGTCACCACCCAACTGTGGACGCGTACTCGGGGTCGGCAAACTACTGGGATGGCTGGGAGTCGAGTGTAGGGGAAGCATGGCCGAAGGGCTCTGAGCACTCAACCCATCTCGCTCACCAGTCACCCTGCCCAGTACACACGTTATCAAGTTATCCCTGATCATGCTGCTAGTACCTGCATGACCGATAGCTGTGGCCAGGCATTGAAGACCGTACCGATCCATACCCTCCAACCGCTCGGCAGTAACAGGCCATTGCAAAAATATCCTAGCATCCTCCTCACAGTTCACCTGATTAACCCTTTCATCATGCTGCTGTTCCTCAGTTTCGACATTACGTGCTGTGTCTCCATTCTCCTCTGATCCGGTATAAGACATGATGCTCACAAAAATCTCCCACCTCAATATTCAGAAAAGAAACACCCCAAACTCTTATACCTCAATATACACACACAAAATTTCGGAAATACTGAAGGGCTATACTATGTTGCAAAACAAAATTATTCTTGCTGATCCCCGCAAAATATTCCCCAAAACAACAAATGTTCCCTTCTAATTAATGTAGGTTCACCAAATCCTAGGTAAGGTCGCCATTTGTTACGACTGAGGTTTAAATATATCAGGGCTCTTATTCATTGGACTAGTAATGGCATAAATGCTACAACGGAAAGCGCTAGATCCAACCTCTGATGTATATTCCCAGTGAACAAAGAACACAAATACTCTCCAGAGTTCTATATGCAATAATAGGTTATCAAACTCTCAATAAATGTGCGTCTACTCTAGGCTTAATGTTATGTGAAAACAGCCTATTACTACCTATAACCGAAGGTACTTGGTTATGGTATGCAAAGTAAGGTGGTAAGAGAAGTTACAGCTTACGTTACTTTAATCAATAAATATCAGGCACTCCTGAATGAAAGAAAGTGCACTAAAAGTCCTTCAACACCAACAGGGAATCTTCTTTAAATGTTAGATGCTATCAAGATGCTCGAATCGGAAATGAAACCCAAAAAGGCAGGCAGCGGAACAATGCTCGTGCAGGCTATGCACACAAAAACGCAGGAGATATAATGCAGTCGGAGCCAAGAATATCCTAAACGCCACAACAATAATAATAATTGCCACGACAATGCAGTATTCCTATCAACAAAAAGAGCCTAAGTCGTTTGTGTCTCAATACATCAAACTAGGCTGCGAAATGCTTGTGTAATCATAAACGGGTATGCATAATAAGAATAATTGGTTTAATATACTTAATGTCTACTATGACTGATAAAGTCTAGCTAGAGTCAATGATACGAGATACCGGTGTGCATGGCAGGGCGCCTAGCCTAGTGCAAATCTCAAGTCTGTGCGTCAAATATTACGTTATAATAAAGGGTAGCTATCTTGAGAAACCTTAATATCGAAGTATTAAGCGTTCTCCTGGCGTACCTCAAAGACAAACAACGAGCTTAGAACAGTGCAGAATGGTATAGGCAAAAAGCCCTCATTCGTGCATGCTCTACTCTCAATGGCACACAGACTAGAATTTACCCAATCAACTCCAGTTCTCAGGTATGTCGTGCAGCTTTTAACTAAAGCCAGCACCCATCGGAAACAATACCTTATAGTATCAGACTCCTAGTCTAGCATTATCTAATCCAGCAGAACACTAATAATTATAGGAAACGGTACTGAACAATATGAATGCCAACCAATGCTTCGTGATCAACTTATCTTAACAACTAACATACATGAGTTATATAAGACCTTAACGCACAATACAACTGGCCAGCATGAAGCTGATTATGCAGAGTTAACCAGAGGGGGAATAATATTAGTAAAAGGTGGTGAAAGATATGGAAAATGAGAGAGATAGGCAGAGGAAAAGGTTTTCAGGTGTAGAGAGGGGGACAGATATCAAAGGGATAAGAGGGATGCGTTCTAGAAACCAGATCTGAGGGAGAGAGTGGCAAGAGAGCTGTATATATACTAGCACTAGCTCGCACCGCGTAGGCAAAGCGGTAACAATTCCTTCAGCCAATGCCAAAGAAGCCAGCCAAACATGACATCACCAAGCATGGTAAAAAACTCCTCCAACCAATCCCCAAGAGGCCAGCCAGCTGTGACGTCATCAAGCATGGCAAAAAACACTGCGCGCCTCCTATCACTCTGTTCTACTCTCTCTCTCTCTCTCTCAAATCTTATCATTACTACTTAATGATAAAACATATACTTTGCAATTAAATATATAAAGCCTTGACATGGGCGAAAACAAAGAGCCTTTCTGGACTGCCCATGACACGAGCTTTCATATGAAATAAAGCACACAATAATACAGCAACTGTAGCCACATCCACTGCCCTGGCGATCCTAGCGAGTCACTGTAGGACAAGCCATGCGGTTCTAACGGAGTGGTTAACGTCACAAGGGGAAAACATAGTACGGTAATCGATAATTCCCTGGGTACGGGTGCGATATTATTTGTTATTCCGAAGCGACTACAGTACTCCCCCTAGCCAAAGCACACTGGACACTACGAAGTATAAGAAACCCACACAAACACTACGTAGCAGTAATACTCTATGGTCCAACACCACACGCTAGAACCCAGATGTTCTTACGAATAAAACAGAATGACCCACATAACTCTACAGGCACTCTTCTCTCTCACCTCTCTCCAACATTAGTATTCACTCTACTCCACTCACTAATATAACCCTACATTCCGAGCTTCTCTCTTTAGTCTACCCAATAGGTAGACAGCTTCAATCAGTGATCACAACCAGTTTTCATAGATGATATAAGGCGATGTAAATGGTTTAGTTGAATTGTCACTGCTTTACATTAATGTGTTGTGATGGATATTTAGTTGTGTTGACATGAAATTTTCTCAAGGTGTCAAATAAAAGCGGAACCCACTCTTTTTAGAGTTTATCATTGTACATGTGTAGCTAAAATTATGGTTTATTGTTAAATTATATCTTGGGAAGTGATAAAAGGGCAACAAACTATGTTATTTTATGTTCATTTTCATGTTTCATATTCTGCTCACATTCATCCTAGTCATCAAACAAAATGGCTCCAGTTTGACACCCTGACTCATCATCAGACTATCCCAGCTTCAACCAAATATTACCCTCTATATCCCTGACCTTTAAAGCTTACAGTACCGGTGACGTCTTCTGTATTTGATTTCAGCATTTACACAATTCTATGAAGCTATTGTAGCTAAAAAGATTAATTTAGATAATTTGTAGCCTTTTAATGGGTATACAGTATACGTCCTTCTAAAGATGAATACAATTGTCAAATAGTTGCCCGAAGGTAATGGAAAGGAAGTCACCGGTCCTGTATGGGTACAATACACCCTTCTACCCCAGCCCCTGCCCCATAACCACACCCCATCACACATTCTATCCCTTTAATCTCCCCACACCAGCCCATGGCTACCGTTCCTAGCCTTCAATTTTTACATTTTTCGTTAGAATAATGGACCAAATGTCTGAAAATTCGAAAACTAACGGGGCTAAACAAGAGGGGCAAGGGGTCAAGAAATACGACATAGTTCCCCTTATGGAAGGAAGAGGGGTTGCATATGGGGAGAGAATCGGGGAAGGGAAAATAGGAAATACACTAAGACAAAAACGGAGAAGCAAGGAAGATAATTATATAAAGACTAACATGACGTGGAGTGCGAACAGACTACAGACAAGACATATGCAATAATAGGAATATAGGAACAAGATGTCATAAAACGGGCCCTGCAGAGTGCTAACCGTGCATCAATCCTCGAACCACATGGACTTCACAGAGAAGACGGCAAACGACCAGATGGGATAACCACTTTCCCTTACAAGAATAGCCGGTGCCTCGTGTGGGATGCCACATGTGTTGACACTTTCTCCACAAACAACATCGCCAGAAACGCCGACGAAGCAGGTGAAGCCGCCCGGATAGCAGAAAATAAAAAGCGAGAAAAATATCAAGCCATCGCCAGAAATCATCAGTTCGAGCCCCTGGCATTCGAAACTTCAGGAGTCTTCGGCCCTACCACCCTTAAGATGGTGAATGAAATAGGCCGTAAAATCAGAGAAGTTTCAGGAGAACCCCGGGAAACCCGCTGGCTCAAGCAAAGACTAGGGATGGCTATCCTCCGGGGCAATGTCACCAGCGTTATGAGCTCAGTTCGACTGGACTGGGTCATGCCACTGTGTGAGGCCCGGGCAGGAGTGGTGTATCCGTAGTCTTTCCACAGTAGGGTAAAACAAATCATAAACTTGATTTGTATGTAACATGTGTGATGCACATAAATAAAATGGGATGTGTCGGATGGTTGAAAGCCACAGTTGCTCGCGTGTTTGGGGCTAGCAACACGTATTATGAAAAACATGTATCCTCCTTCACTCCTTCACTCACTCAACCCCACAATTTGCCGGAGGAAAACAGGTTTTTCACAATACGTAGACGGAGATCTAAAAAAAAAAAAAAAAAAAAAAAAAAAAAAAAAAAAAAAAGGAACAAGATCATACTATGCAAACATGATCTCATTTGTTTCTATGTGCATGCAGGAGACAAAATTCAAAGCTGCCTGTAACAAGTATCTCCCCCAAAGTTGAAAGAGTGATAGAGAGCCAATGTAGACCCTGTATTAAATCACACACAAATAAAGGGAAACATATAAAACATATAAATATAAAGAAATACAAATATATATATAAAAACATAACATGTATCAGATCGCAGGGATTAATACTCGCCTGCAATAGATCTATAAATAAAGGCGGACAATAGACTGAATAGAGTTAAATGTAAGAGTTTAATAGTGGAAGAAGAAACAGTAAATAGGCCACCAACAATTATGAATATTTAGTTTGGAAATAATCAAGGTAATGCGACATAGACAAAAATAAAATAAATATATATATATATATATATATATATATATATATATATATATATATTATGTATATATATTATGTATATATATATATATATATATATATAATATATATAATATATATAAATATATATATATATATATATATATATATATATATATATATTATGAATAGGAATCCAACAAACAGGGAGATGTATACATATACAAACTCAGTAATAGATAATAGAGAAGCCGACAATAATTTAAGACACACAACAAAGTATGTTAGAGATAATTTAGGTGTGTTGAAAAGAGGTGTGGAGTGTTTGTTAAGTTTAGTGAAATTAATAGGAGGAGGAGGCGTTTGTGAGAGTTGGCTGGATTACTCTCTGTGTAGGTGAGGCACAAAATATAAACAGTGGTGGAAGCCAGGCAAATGAAACATATGCCTATGTGGCCTCCCATGGTTACTACCCTGCTAGATTGGTGCCAACAATATCCCCTCCCCTGTTACACTGACTGGCTTGACTGGTGGAGGCGCGGGGTAGCAATGGTGCATTTGGGATTCCAATGTAATTGTTATGAGTATTGTTTCCGCTCCATACACGCGTTTTATATTTGAATGTTGATTCGCACGCATCGTGGCGTAAAGGAAGGATATTTATCTTGCCAATCACATTATTTTATTTTTTCGATTCTAATATGTCTGCAAGCATGATTTCCATGGTTTATCTATATATTTTGTTGGCCATATATTGTTATCGATATCATCACTGCTACTTAATTGTATTTATTTATTATTTGTATTATTTATATATGATTTTGTGTAAGTGTTTTGGAGCATTTTATATAGTTTACATTGTTATAACTTGCTATTTTGAAGTGTTTTGTGTTTTTCTTTGTTTTACTATTTGTTTAATCTATTCCTTAGTTGCTGATGTTATATTTTTGTTTATTATATTTTCCTCAACTTCATGCTATTCTCATGTTTGTATTTGTGTTTCGGCATTATATTTTACCGAACCCATTGGGAGTGTTTATTCAGTAGTTTTATCAGGATTGGAGCCATATATTAACAGCCGGCCGACACAACTGTATATGGGAAGCAGATGTTGCAGTACAATGTACGAGCCTGATAATTAATGGCCTTGGACAAATCAAAATTATCTTATCAGGCAAAATATCTATCGCGCCGCATCGTTTCCATTCGCATTTGTATTTAACACCTCCAACACTATGGTATTACTGATGTTTAGGTACGATCGTGATTTCAGCAACTATTTGTTTTATATTTAATTAAACAAAATTCTTCAGATAGAGTGGTTTTATATACCGAGGACCGTGGGAAGAGAGTATTATCGTTCAATAGGTTTGGTTAGGGAAAATATGGTTTTGGCCCACTACTGGCAACATAGATGAGAATTTCATTAAGTCATGGGGGTGAGGGAGCACCCCCCCCC
Organism: Paralithodes platypus; assembly: GCA_032716605.1. Lineage (NCBI taxonomy): Eukaryota > Metazoa > Arthropoda > Malacostraca > Decapoda > Lithodidae > Paralithodes > Paralithodes platypus. The sequence continues at coordinate 34,963,027 of CM064554.1, forward strand.
CCCCCCCCTTCAACACACTGTGTTTCCCATCCCATGGCAACCGGTTATTGTCAAATACAGCCTATTTTTGCTTTACTATAGTCTTTCATCTCATATTTACCTTGATATTCATATCCTTTATTATAACATATTATAATTATAACATAATTCCTAAGTGGGGGTGTGAATTCTGATTGTTGGATAATGGGTAACTACTAATTCCCTAAGGTCCTCGGTATATATATAACCACAGTATCAGCAGATATAAAGTTAACTCAACACAACAATATTATAAAATCATAAAACAAAATAGTTGCTAAAATCAAAATCGCCCCCAAAAGTCAGCTTTCCGTGCAGCTTTCCATTTATTCATACAACAGCTAAATCAGAATTTTTTATTAGTACTTCGGAAGGATTTTTAGGAATTAATTAGTCCTCGTACTTCTGTAGGTATTTCCTTGAATACATTTGTTTTTCAAGTAATAGCCAGAATAATTTGAAGAAAACAACATTGCACTTTACGGTTTAGTCATCTGGGTCAGAGGTGATTGTCTAGTGACATTGAATATTCTTATCCTAGCCTCATAAGTTCATTATGGAACATATATTTAATAAGAAAAACCAACACATGAATATAACTACACGTTAGCAAGTTATTAATATAATAAAGTAGATAAAGTTCTGTAGAGAAGTAATATATGTTCATATATCAGAGAAGGGTGTAAATGGTTAGGCTGTAGGTATGTACGACACAACCACCTGTTTACTGTTTGAAACCGGTCATATGCACAATACAGTACCGATGTTTTATAACAACAATGTCACTCTCTCTCTCTCTACCTACATTTCCATTATCTATCTGGCATAGGTTAAAATTGGTTGAAGTAGGCTATTATTGTTATGACGGGTCATAATTGTTTAATTCCCTTGGTACAGTCCGTAAAACAATCCAATTATGGTTTGATGGACTTCTATACTCCTGACAGGAACATCCCTAGTAGGACCTTTATGCAACATACAAAGGTATTTAAGAGGTCAATATACTACTCAATGACAACACAAACATTGACATACATAGATTGGTTTTATTTCATAAGGCACAATGGGTAGAAATGGCATAGATCATAAAAGAATATTTCCTGAATTACACAAATAAGAATATTAGAATCCTAAAGTTATAGTCATAACAACTAGAGCAACCCAATGGTGAGTGTCTAGTGTGATGGCTCAAAACAGGAAAGTATACCCAAAGCTATTAATGCACAACAATAATTATTAGCCCTCAATACAATAATTATTAGCCCTCAATACAATAATTATTAGCCCTCAATACAATAATTATTAGCCCTCAATACAATAATTATTAGCCCTCAATACAATAATTATTAGCCCTCAATACAATAATTATTAGCCCTCAATACAATAATTATTAGCCCTCAATACAATAATTATTAGCCCTCAATACAATAATTATTAGCCCTCAATACAATAATTATTAGCCCTCAATACAATAATTATTAGCCCTCAATACAATAATTATTAGCCCTCAATACAATAATTATTAGCCCTCAATACAATAATTATTAGCCCTCAATACAATAATTATTAGCCCTCAATACAATAATTATTAGCCCTCAATACAATAATTATTAGCCCTCAATACAATAATTATTAGCCCTCAATACAATAATAAACGAGGGTCGAGTATCTTCCGTAATTAATGAAAAAATAAATTCCGGTGCAGGATAATATCCAGCAACTAAGGTAGAGCGAATTGATGTTTACAAATATTGACTCCCTGTACGGCAGGTGAGTCACACGGTATGCTCGAGGTGAGACTTAAATACTGACCGTGTATAATTGACTTCAGGTAGGTTGGCTTGGTTGGCTTTTCTGGCCCCATTCTCCCTCATGGCGATGTTTAGATTTGTCGCCCAATTTCGTTGCCAATACTAAGGTCTTTCGTGCCGTTAGGTGTCGATATTTTCCTAGCGAGCGGTAGTAAGCCTGTAGTTTCGGAAGGAAGACATAACATTTTGTCTATCGAAAAATGTAAACATTTATCTTGAAGGGGGATTTTAGGGATGTGTTTATAAGATTGATGGAGGTCAAAGGAGGAAAGTAAAATAATAATCCCCAAGTCCTTGTTAACATTTGATATGATGCTCCTATAGGCCTACTCTGTCTATTTTGCTGCTCATGCTTAATTGAATCTTTATGGGGGGTGCCCGGTTTGTTACTCTCCTTTTCTCTCTTACTTGGCTTTTATCTATTCGGCCCCATTCAGCCAACTGTTATAAGACGTCTATCCCATCCAGGTGTCGATTTCATCCTGGCGAGCGATAGCGATCCAGCCTGGTATGGAGAAATCCGTCTTCTTCGGGGACATTTTTCTATCGACAAATCTACAAATTTAGCTTGTCAAAAACGTTAAAACAAATATGCTGGCTCGCTCGCCAGGAAAAATCGACACATGGATAGGGATAAACGCCTTCTTAAAACAGTATGCTGAATGGGGCCCAATGAATACAACCCAGAGAGATAGGGAGAGAGGGGAAAATACGAGGTGGGCCCCCTTAAGCAACTGATTTCTTGATATTTAATAGAAAAATATGAAACTACTGCGTCTCTACATCCTATAAAAACAAGTATACGTAATCAACAACCTATTTTTCTTTAAAAACATAATTGCTGATAAATTAAGGTGAGGGTATACCAGTTTACCGCCAGCTGAAAATAAACTGACTATAGTGTGCAGGATCCACCTCATGTCTGCTGAGACGTGGACTCCAAGATATTTATGGTAGGTAACAGTGTCCAGAAGTTGTGTTGGTGAACGGGATGGGTTTGGTAGAGCGGGAGAACCCAATATGGTACCATAATTTTGTCAAGTTTAAGTGTCATCAACCACTTTCGTTCCCACTCTTCAGGGGCACTTAATTCGACTTGCAGTAGAACGCAAATTGCGACCGAAATGGTGCCTGGGATCCATATATGTGTACATACTGTACACTGTCTAACAGAGACGAGGAATAACTCTTAGGCTGACACAATCTGGTAGTTGAGCAACTTGGCTACGTCCACGCTGCATTCCTTCGCTATAAGGAAAGGTGCAAACGTTTTCGGTTAAGGATGTAGGGTATACTTTTTTGTATATTTATATATATATATATATATATATACAGTATATATATATTTATATGTTTAATTTCCTCGGTAGATATCCATAAAGCTCAATAAACAAAAATATTAATAATAATAATAAAAGGCACCCCTTAGACACCCCTTCAAGATAAATTTGTCGACAAATGGCCAGGTTCCTCATATAATTACAGGCTCGCCTGAAAAAATCGACACTTAAATGGCACGAAAAGGCCCTAATATTAACAAAGGAATTGGGGGAAACGTGTTAAAATCGCCAAACTAATAAATCAACCCTCTTAAAATATCAAAACAAGTGGGAAGAAGAGAGTCCAGAAAAAAACTACCTCCCCCTTAAATACTTATTCAAGGAGTATGGAAACCAGGCCTTCTTTTAGCACACAGCTCCCTACACTTCTGGGCTATCATGACCTGTATGTGTGAGCCCTGTTTGTTTCAATAAGTGCCTTTATTCAAGTGCGTTTCAGCGACCCTCTTTATGAGTGTTCAATGTTTGTGCATGTGAGGTATACTGTGCGAATGCGTGTTATCATAAGAACATAAGAAAATGGGAGTCTGCAAAAAGCCGATCGGCCCATACAAGGCATATCCCTGTCACACCCAACCCCAATTACAAGGCCCAATTATAGGCCCAACTCACTAATACCTTGAGTACTGCACCCACCAAAATGGTCAGGGATTAACACAAGATAACGGAGTTCAGCTGAGCGCCGATTGGCCCACACCTGGTAGATCCCCCTCACACCCAACCCATCTCGTCCATATGCCTATTTAATTTTATCTTAAATCTCCCTATCGTTCTTGATCCCATTATATCACTTGGTAGCCTATTCCACCCATCTACAACTCTGTTACCAAACCAATATTTGCCTATATCTTTTCTGAAACGAAATTTATCTAATTTAACATAAGAACATAAGAAAATGGGAGTCAGCAAAAAGCTGATTGGCCCAAGCAAGGCAGATCCCTGTCCCACACAACCCCAATTACAAAGCCCAATTATAGGCTCAACACTCTAATACCCTGAGGATCATCTTACCAAAACGGTTAGAGATTAACGCAGGATTACGGGGTCTGCAGAGCGCTGATTGGCCCAACCCTGCTGATCCCCCTTCACACCCAACCCTTCTCGTCCATAATTATGCTTATCCAATTTTATCTTAAAGCTCCCTACCTTCTTTAATCCCACTATAGCACTTGATAGTCCATTCCACCCATCTACAACTCTGTTACCAAACCAATATTTGCCTATATATTTTCTAAAACGAAATTTATCTAATTTGAAACCATTGGTACGAGTTCTTTCGCTATCACTGAGCTTTAGTACATTTGTCATGTCCCCTTTGTTAATCCCACTAACCCACTTGAACACCTCTATCATATCCCCTCTAACTCTGCGTCTCTCTAACGAATGTAAGCCTAATTTCTTCAACCTTTCTTTATACGGAAGATTTCTAATATTATGGATCATTTTTGTCATTCTACGTTGTACTCTCTCCAATGAATCTATGTCCATTCTGTAATAAGGACACCAAAATTGAACAGCATAATCCATATGGGGTCTCACTAATGACAAGTAAAGTTTTAAGATAACATCACCAGTTCTGTTACTCACACTCCTAGAGATGAACCCGAGAATCCTGCTTGCCTTGTTTCGAACGCTTATACACTGTAGTCTAGGCTTCAAATCATTGCTAACAAACACACCTAGATCTTTCTCACAATTCGAGTTTTCTAATTCCATATTAGCTAGTTTATATATAACATTTGTATGCATCTTCCCTATCTTTAATACCTTGCATTTGTCAATGTTAAACTTCATCTGCCAATTTACTGACCATTAGTGTATGGTATCTAGATCCCTTTGGAGGCACTCTATATCTCTATCTGAATCAATTGTTCTCCCCATTTTGGTATCGTCTGCAAATTTACTTATCCTACTAGTTATACCTAAATCAAGGTCATTTATGTATATAACAAACAACAGAGGACCTAATACAGATCCCTGGGGGACACCACTTTTGACTGCTCCCCATTCTGACTTCGTACCATTTATACTGACTCTCTGCTTCCTACCAATTAGCCATGACCTAATCCATCCCAACAACGCCCCACCTATTCCATGCGCCTCAACCTTTCTCATCAATCTCTCATGGGGGACTGTCGAAAGCTTTACTGAAATCTAAATATATTATATCATATGACTTGTCATTATCTACTGCTTCATATACCTCTGAGAAAAAACTAAGCAAATTAGTAAGGCAAGAACGTCCCTGAGTGAATCCATGCTGAGAAGAATTTATTAAATTAAATGTATCTAAGTGGTTTCTAATTTTACTAGCAATAATTGACTCTAGTAGCTTTCCTATGATTGATGTAAGACTAATGGGACGGTAATTGGATGCTATTGATTTGTCACCTTTTTTGAAGATCGGAACTACGTTTGCAAGCGTCCAAGCTTCTGGAACTATACCTGTCTCCAATGACTTGTTAAATAAAAATGTTAATGGGTAACTTAACTTTAATTTGAAACCATTTGTAGGAGTTCTTTCGCTATCACTGAGCTTTCGCACATTTTTCATGTCCCCTTTATTAATCCCACTAACCCACTTGAATACCTCTATCATATCCCGTCTAAATCTGCGTCTCTCTAACGAATGTAAGCCTAATTTCTTCAACCTTTCTTCATACGGAAAATGTCTAATATTATGGATAATTGTTGTCATTCTACGTTGTACTCTCTCCAATGAATCTATGTCCATTCTGTAATAAGGACACCAAAATTGAACAGCATAATCCATATGGGGTCTCACTAATGACAAGTAAAGTTTTAAGATAACATCAGTTCTGTTACTCACACTCGTAGATATGAACCCGAGAATCCTGTTTGCCTTGTTACGTACGCTTATACATTGTTTTCTAGGCTTCAAATCATTGCTAACAAACACACCTAGATCTTTCTCACAGTCTGAGTTTTCTAATTCCATATTAGCTAGTTTATATTTAACATTTGTATGCATCTTCCCTATCTTTAATACCTTGCATTTGTCAATGTTAAACTTTATCTTCCAATTTACTGACCACTCGTGTAAGGTATCTAGATCCCTTTGCAGACACTCTAAATCTCTATCTGAATCAATTTTTCTCCCCATTTTGGTATCGTCTGCAAATTGTTTAGTATATTTACGTTTGCTATAGCTATTCTCCATCCAGACTTAGACTAACATACAACCAATATAGACAATATAGCACTATAGAGAATGGTCGGTGTGGGGCCTTCCGTGGGAAGCACACGTATATAAGGGCCAGGCTAAAGGCAGATGCAGTATACGATTCTAGGATAGAAAGTATCAGGAAAAAAGGTAAGAGGAAAAAAAGTAACGGAAAGAAGGCAACAAGAAAAAACGTAACAGGAAAGAAACTATACACAGGAAATAAAGCATCAGAGGGTTGGTTTAAACCTAATCAACTCATAAAACCTATTTTATATACATATTATATACATATATACATATTACCAATAACAATATACCAATCCAATTAAATATATATGACACTCATTGCTCACTCATTTCAGAGGTTTGCTCAAAATTAATTTGCTCTCTGTTTCGGAGCTTATTAATTTGATTACTGATTCAGAGTTTTGCTCCGAACATAATAGGAGCCTACTTCAGACGAGTAGCTACACACATATCCCATAGCAGCATGGAGGTCACAAAGAGTAATAAGGGTGGCACCAAGATTTGCTTTGAAGGATATATTTATACACGTTCGTGCACCCGGAAGGAAAAAATGTGGTGGAAATGTTCAGAGAAAGGGAGCAGAAATTGTAGAGGAAGTCTAAGCACTACACCTCAGTTGGATAATCCACAGCCAGGGCTACCTCATAACCACACTTCTGACCAAACCTGCGTGACCTATACAATGTGTCGTAATATGATGAAGCAGCAAGCAGCCACCTCCCTGGACAAACCATCCCAGATCTTTGCCCAGTCAGTTGCCAATCAAGACCATGATGTTCAGAAGCCATTTCCATGTGAAGAGAACACCAAGCGATCCCTCCGGTATCAGCGGCGCACCCCAGTAATCCCTGGAAACCTACATGACTTCATATTGCCAGATGAGTGGAAGGTAACACTAGGACCTAACCCTCAGCAGTTCCTCCTTTATGATAATGGGCCAGAAGCAAACTCTTGTATCATTGCCATTGCCACAGAAGAGGACCTAAATCGTCTAGCAGCTGCAGAGACCATCTACATGGACGGTAACTTCAAGATGGCGCCACCACAGTTCACTCAGGTGTACGTGCTCAGAGTTTTATTCAGTGATATATATGTTTCCTGTGTCTATGCTCTGCTACAGAAGAAATCAAGACCAGTGTACTCAGAGTTGTTTGATGTTATTGTCGACCGTAGCTCGGAATTAGGATTTAACCTTCAGGTACAGACAGTTGTGAGCGACTTTAAAGATGCTGTTTTACGTGCAGTTAGTGCCAGCTTTGGTAGAGAAGTGGAGAGCAAGGGGTGTTTCTACCACCTTACACAGAGCACTTGGTGTAAAATTCAAGAGATTGGTCTTACACAACATTACCATTCAGACCAGAAGTTCCGGCATTTCTGCGGTATGTTGGACGGACTCGCCTTCAAAGGAGTACAAAGGAGTACAAAGGAAATCAAGCAACAACAGATCTAGTGACCCTTCTAGGTTGCTTGTCCTCCAAAACACTGAGGTTATTCATTTACAAACGCAGTCAGTCGCGGGTTTGATGCGAGATATTTGTCTAGGCGGAATTTAAATGAATCAACGGTGCTGCAGTCTATAACGTCTCGGGGAAGCCCATTCCACAAGTTGACAACTCGATTGAAGAAGAAATTCTTAGATTCGTGCGAGTTAAAAGATTTACCAATAATTTTGCAACCGTTTCCCCGCGTGTAATTAGATTGGTCGATAGTGAAGTACTTACTACAGTTCATATTGTCGATGCCTTTGATGATTTTGAACACTTGAATTAAGTCGCCATCTGCGCTAAGGAAATAGATTTAATTCTCTAAGACGCTCTTCGTATGGTTTGCTTTAGGCTAGGTATCATTTTGGTAACTCTACGTTGAACTCGTTCTAGCTTGTTTATATCTTTTTGGTAATAAGGGCACCAGGATTGAACGCAGTATTCCAGAAGAGGGCGGACTAAGGAATTGTAAAGGGTTAGGATAACTTCTTTGGATTTATGCTCAAATGACCTGCCTATAAAGCCAATTATTTTGTTTGCCTTCTTAACAACTTCTGAACATTGTTGACTCGGTTTTAGGTTACTCGATATTGTTACTCCCAGATCAGTTTCTCTGTTTACATTCTTAAGCGGAGTGCCATTCATCGAATAGTTTGCTTTCTCATTTAGGTATCCGACATGTAGTACTTTACATTTATCCGCATTGAAACTCATTTGCCAAATTTGGGCCCAACATGACAATTTATCTAGATTGTGTTGCATATCGTCAACTTGTTCTTTTGAGAGTACGCTATTTGCAATTTTCGTCAGCAAATTTTGAGATTGTGCAGGTGAGACCCTCATCTATGTCGTTGATGTAAATTAGAAAGAGAATTGGTCCTAGTACCGATCCCTGGGGTACCCCGCTACTTACATTGGTCCATTTAGATGCCTTACCGTTTATGACTACCCTTTGCTTTCTGTTGCTGAGCCAATTTTCTATCCATTTCAACACACCGTCTTGTATTCCATGCGCTTTTAGTTTTAGCAGTAAACGTTTGTGGGGAACTTTGTCAAAGGCCTTTTGAAAATCAAGGTATATAATATCTACAGCTTTACTCTCATCGTAGAGGTTGAGGATATCGTGGAAGAAGTCTAAGAGGTTTGTTAAACAGGAACGTTTTTTACGAAAGCCGTGTTGAGTATCTTTAAGTATGTTATTTTCCTCCAAGTGATTTACGAGTCTGTCTCGTATGACCGTTTCTAGCATTTTACATACAACTGAGGTTAAGCTAATTGGACGATAGTTACTGGGTAGGGATTTGCTGCCTTTTTTGAATATCGGTGTTACGTTGGCTAGCTTCCACTGATCAGGCATAGTTCCAGACTGCAAGGATTTATTGAATAGTAATGTCAGTGGTTTGGAGAGCTCATTCTTAGCTTCCTTTAGAACTCTAGGCGAGATTGTATCAGGTCCTGGCGTTTTATTTACCTTGAGTTTATCTAAACAATTCAATACTTCTCTCTCTGTAACGGTGATATTGCTTAGAACATCTGAATTATCAATCTGAATCGGCCCACTGCCTTCCTGCCCACTGATGAGGTACAAGAGGGCATGGAGTACCTCAAGACCATTACTCCTCCCGAGGCTGGTGAACTGGTGGACTACTTTGATGCAACCTACGTCTCAGGCAGCTACAGATCCCGTCAGCTCGATGATTCACAGGGTATCAGGCTGCGTGCTGTACCCCCGAAGTACCCCCCTAATGTCTGGAATGTGCACGAAGCTACATTACAAGGCAACTCCCGTACTAACAATGTATGTGAAGGTTGGAATAATAAGTTCTCAAACCTGGTTGGACACCACCACCCCTCTATATTTAAGTGCATACAGTGTTTCCGGAGGGATCATGTCACCGTCGACACCTTGGTGCAACAAGATATGATTGGCACTGTATCCAAACCAAAGAGCAGAAGAAAGGCCATTCAAATGCAGAAGCGACTACAACGTCTATGCAATGACAGAGTGGAAGGAAGAAAGTCCATCTCAGAATTTTTAGAAGGTATTGGTCATAATATATGTATAACACGAACACTGGCATAGGTCTAAACCTGTATGTGTTTTAATGTGTTTAATGTTTTAATGTTGTAATGTGTTTTAATGGTATGAAAATAAATTCGTAGTTTGACAGCTGTTACTTTTTGCCCTAAATACAATAAACATTGTTACTTTTTTTCTGTTGTCTTTTTTTCCTAGCAATTTTTGTTTACTTTTTTACCGTTGCATTTTGTCCTGATACTTTCTTTCCGACCACCACAGTATACACGAGGTATCTTTCCCTCAAATTGTTTCGGTAACTTAGTCTATCATTTTCTGATTTCAATATTGTATAGACCATTATGGTCTGCTGAGGCTAATCTTCAAAGTCAGGGTAAACAGTTTTCATTATAAAGTTGCCGGGGATATCGTGTGTGTGGATCAGATAGTTTGGGCAACACAAAGAGATCCATGGTAGCATAAGAAAGTACACAAACATCAAACGGGGGGAACCTGTGTGAGTATAATGCCCCTTGCTACACACGCTCCTTATCCTTTATAGTACACACTGGCCGGCTACCCAGTTATTATGTGCACACAAGATAGACCGCTTGGTACAGTCAAGGTATAAAATCATGTCCTCCCTTAGCATCTTCAGCGTCGTTACTGTCCGCTTTCATGTATACTGTATGTATGTATATACTCAGGAACGTTTGTTTTCTTTTTTCTATGTGAGAAAGGGATTCAAAAGGCAGAACTGCCCGTAGCGAGTGCCTCCCCCACAGTTGAAAGAGCGACAGGGCAATTTATGTCACAGGAAGAGGGAAATACTGATTTTGGGAGGGAGTTCCAAAGCTCAGCTGTTGAATAGAAGAACTTATCCCATAGCTGGAGGTGGCCTAATCGAAACAGAGCCCGAACATAATTTTTTTTTATAGTTCCTATTCTTAGGGTCCGGGACCACTTTCGCGTTCCCTCGCCCCTTTCTCTGTTTCGTCTAGTAGGTGAATAGGCCTACTAAGTAAAATTATGATCTTATTCACGCTTAAATTAAACAAATTTGAATACAATGTTTTGGTTCACGTGTGACTATTTTGTGCTTTGATCTACAGTAGATAAATATAATTAAGGTAGAAAACAACATAATTCTGAATGTCATATTATTTATTGCATATCCAATATTAGTAAAGACTTGAGCTAACAATATGTTATACGTTAACGTTTTTGCACGTTTATGATTATGTGTGTCACAAATCATAACCAATTGAGGATTTTGGAATGATACAGTTGGTTTATGGGGAATATGCTTAATATGGGAATATTCAATGGGACATTAAGATATGTACACACACACACACACACACACACACACACATTTATCTGGTTATCTATTGATGCATCTATTTATCTATCTATATATATAAATATATATATCTATATATATATATATATATATATATATATATATATATATATATATATATATATATATATTTATCTATCTATCTATCTATATGCCTCGAGTCGGCCACCCCCAACTATGGAGTATGTGCATCAGCATATACATACATACAATACATATATAATTTGTCAGCTGGAAATGTGTTAGTGTAATGTGTCCATGGCTGATTAAGGACACTTACGAATGATGCAGAGAGGATTAGAGAAATACACATTGGTAAAGGAAAATGCTTATTCTACCTAAGCTAAAGACACGGTTACACATAGCCGAGTTGCCCGAATCTGTGACAAAAGTTGCTCCGTGGAGCAACTTTTGCGCCCCAAGCAACTTTTTCGGGACCCATTTGTCACCCGAATAGGGCAACTTTTGCGTCCCGAACGTACGGGTCGCATCGCCTGTTGCGGCAACTATAAATATGGGTTGCATGCAATAGTAGTAATGTGATAACTATAATATATGATGTGCAAGCATTAATATACTATAATAATGCTCAATCCTTAAATATATATGTCATCACAGTATAATATTCAATAGATTGGGATGAGAAAACGGTTTAATCAAGAAGTAGGCTACGGTATAAATGCGAAATTTCAAGTTTGCACAAATAGCCTACAATATCTTTAGGCAAGAATGGGAAGAATATTCTCTAAAGGGAATAAATGTGTCATATATCCGTTATCATAATCAACTTACAATTATAATTTGCAACAGTAAACGATTTGTTATAACTAAATATGAATAATAGCTTCGTTACTGCAATGGTTAGCCTAATACTTCCTTCAGTATTACAAATTATGTATTCTGTATGCTTTGTAATCTTGATTAAATACCGTATTTATGCATTATAGGTTCGGTTAATGCGACGTGCTAAATAGTAGGCTACTCTTTACATAACTTAGTAGCCTACATGTACAGTATACGGTAATTGTGTTTGGCGTGAATTAGTAGGCTATGTCGTGGACATATATTCCATATGTAGCCTATAACCCAAATAGGCCCATATATATATATATATATATATATATATATATATATATATATATATATATATATGTAAAATCCATATACAGTAGGCTATATTAACATAAATAAGTTTTAATACTCCTAATGATAATGTGACAGGTGATATCCGAACCTTAAGAGCTATAAAATACCACATGGAACACATAAAATCGTACATATAATACAGTAAACACAAGCAAGGAAAGAAATACTGTCACTGCCTATTTTAAATGTGTAATACGTAAAGCAAGGCCTGTGATTGGCTAAACCGGGTGAGCCCGGGCCAGCCAGTCTTCTCTCTCGCTTACTTCTTGGTTTATCATATCTTTATCTTGCTTGTGCTTTATCTTGCTTTATGATATATACTTTATTATTGTGTTTCCTGTGTTCTTTAAGAGCTCTTTAGATTCGGATAGTACTGTAATTTATTAAGTAATCATTAAAATTACTTAAACATATCTAGTTTAATGAATAAATAAGGAACAATACAGATAATAAATATATGATCAGGGTAATGATAAGATAGCCAATCATGAGCTTGCTGCTGTTTCAACTGACTTATATATTATGCTCAGCTTTATCATAGGGATAGGGGCAACCCTGCCTACACGCTTGCAACCCTGATAATAGATCAGAAGGTTAAGCAACGTAGGGTCTGGTCAGTAGTTGGATGGGTGACCGCGCCAGGTTTGGATCGGTTTGGCATGTCCTGCTCCAGCAAAGGCAGTAGCTGGTTGGGTGATTGCACCCGGTACCGACATTGACCAGATGTTGCCCTAGGGGTGGGTGAAATTTCCCGGGCTTGCCACCAGGGTTCAAGTAGCCCAGGAGTGTTGAACAAACTCCATTCCCTGTCAGTTCCGTCTCACTCAGACGAAAATGAGTACCTGGATTCATGGTGGCTAAAATGAATTCAGGGGCCTGATTGGTGGCTTCCTACAACCAATCAACACACGAGACTGAGAACTTGGTTAGCCACCAGGATTGCTCAGTGGCCATTGGGCAGGCCTTCTCTCGTGTTCGCCTCGTCCCACCCATATGTTAAACTGGGTACCTGGAGTGTAAAATCGGCGCGTAGGTCGTATCACTAGGGTAAATTTGATTACTTGCTTCACCTTTCCTATATACTTCCGTTCCCTATGTGTTGTCCGTCCTGTCCCCTCTCGAAAAGTATCCTCAAACTGTCTCTCCAACAAAAACCAGCTCACGCAAGTTGGGTCAAGCCCCGACGCCTTCATCTCCTACTAAAATTCACTTCCTCGCTCCCTACTACTTCCTCTGTACCAACTCTAGTATTCGAAGCATAAGAGTGATCAAAATTATTACTTGCTTCACCTTTCCTATATACTTCCGTTCCGTTCATAGGGATTGTGATGTATTAATAGCGTGACGGGAAGCTAAAACGGCCGAATTAAGACCAATTAATTTCGAAATGAAAACGAAAGAGTGTAGGCTACGGGAGATAGTGCTACGAGCAACTCTCTTCCTGCATGTGTAACCACTTGTTTTTGGGTGTCAGAAAAGTTGCCCGTAGCGGTGACAAAAGTTGCTTGGGTGGCAAAATTTTGGGCATGTGTAACCGCACCTTTAATTCAACTTTTCAAAATCATCAAAGGCATCGTCAATATGAATTGTAGTAAGTACTTCAATATCGACCAATCTAATTACACGCGGGGAAACGGTTGCAAAATTATTGGTAAAACTTTTAACTCACACGAATCTAAGAATTTCTTCTTCAATCGAATTGTCAACTTGTGGAATGGGCTTCCCCGAGACGTTCTAGACTGCAGCACCGTTGATTCATTTAAACTTTGTCTAGACAAATATCTTGCCTCAAACCCGCGACTGACTGCATTTGTAAATTAATAGCTTTATTTTATTCCCCCCTCAGATTCATCAGGGATTATTGCGTATATATATTTCTAAGATGTTACTCTCTTTGTCCCAGATATATGAAAGATCACTTATAACTGTGTTATGTTACTTACCCTTCTGTCCCCTACTAACATCCTAATCCTGCCACGGACAATAGTTCCAGGGCAGTAGTTCCCATTCCAATGTTCCCTTACCCACTCTAAACCGCTGATCCTCAGTGTTTTGAAGGACAAGCAGCCTAGAGGGGGTCATTGGATCTGTTGTTGCTTTATTTCCTTTGTACTCCTTTGTACTCTCTCTCTCTCTCTCTCTCTCTAACAAGATTCTACGCAGATCCCCGTCCGCCTTGCTTAACACCTTCTGTATACCTGGGACGTGTCTTTACATTTTATTCTAGCTACAATTAGAAGATTGTGTGCAGTTTAAGAAGGATCTATGGGAGTTAAAAGGGTTAAATGAGATAGTTAGAACTTGGTAATTGCTGGAGGCCCTTTGTAAACTGAATATAATCGTCTAATAGTATCCAGAATAAAGTTAAAAGAAGGGCGCCGGTACAGAAGGGGTTAACCGTCACTGGCCGGTATAGTCTACTTTTTCCAGCTGATGGTGAACGGAATCTCTTAGCAGCAAATCCCCCGAACACTTAATGGAAAAATATGAAGCTAATAATTATACGGGTTTGCAATGGGTGGTTAATGTTAAGAACAGGGTTTTCCTTAATTCATAAATCCAAGTAATATTAATGGCAAGTTTTCGCAAATAACAACCAATTTCGCTACAAAATCTTTGTAATAACTGAGTAATGAAGATGGGGACATGGCAATTTACTCTCAGTTGAAAATAAACCGACTATAGTTATGATGAGAGAGTTGGTGGTCGTCAACATATCGTACTACAACCCAGATCACTCGGGTTGCTACATATACTGTACACTCACTGTGTTCCATTGGTTATTCCTATTTTAAGAGGTAGGGTTTATTTGTTGGTCCATTTATGTATGCATTATATAGTTTCCTCGCTAGACTTACATCAAGCTTTATAAACAAAAAAATAGACTCCCCTTCGAGATTAATTTGCACATTTTCGGTAAAAAAAATTCCTGGCCGAAGGTCGCTTTCTTAAAAAGTTACATTCTCGCGATTTTAAGACCTTTTGCCCCATTTAATTGTCAATATATAGACCTTTCGTGCCTTTTAGGCGTCGATTTTTTTTCCTGGCGAGCAATAGCGAACCTGTAATTCTAGGAGGAACTAGCCTTCGGCCGGGACATTTTTCTACCGATAAATGTACAAATATATATTGAAGGGGGTTTACGATTTGCTTTAAGCTTGATGAAGGTCTAGCAATGAAACTATAAAATATAAATATATGTGAATAAATGAATAGACCAAACAAGACTATGTGGCGGCGCTCGACAGCTCCAGACCACCGCGGCGAACCTACTGACACAAATCTCAGCTCCCTCCTCCCTCTCTCACTCGCTACATACTCAATTATGTACTGAAAGTACCGAATTACCTGCTTTTTGCACTCGCGTTGCACGGTTATTGCAAGAAAACTATCCATCATACAAGGATAGTTATGGTGTCATTCGAAAGCTCTGTTTATGCCCTTTCAGGGATAGGTACTTGTTTTACGTTCTGGGTCTTATTTAGGCATGAAAATGATCACGTAAACAGCCCTATTTTGGCTAAAAACACCCCGCTGTGCGGTACACATAAATAAACCGCATAGGCCGCTCGTAACGTGTTAAGGTGGGACACGACTTTAGACCTCTACTGTACCATGGGGATATATGTACTATAGGGGAGGTGTGGTGGAGTGGTCTTGCCACTGGCCTGGTAATCCAAAGGTCCTGGGTACAAATCCCGATGTATCAATGGGAAGATATTACTGGGATGGAATTTGTGCTGTACCTGGTATCAGTGCATTACCACAAGCCCACCGAAACGTCAATAAAATACCCTCATTGTTCCCTGATTAAATAGCACTGTATGAATATTCCCATATTCAAAATATGCTATAGGGGTGCAATGCCTGGTGAGTTATCTGCTCAACAGGTGGCGTTGTGTGTGTGTAAGTGTGAGAGTCCGAGTGTAGGGGGTGAGACAGTGAAGCACGGGAACGAGGTGGCTTCAGAGATGGGGTGGTTTCGGGCCATGAGTGAGCACCTGCCTCATGTGAAGGCAAGATGGCAGGTGCTCGTTGTACTCTACGCGCTTCACATGTCTCACTCCCTATACTGGAACAAGACCTCACGGGCTTCACTGTTCATTGTAAAGCGGTGAATGTTAAGGCTCTCAGCCTATGCCCGAGAGGAAGTAAGTTGGAATATAGAAAAAAAGAAAAAAATTTGCCCTATCTCGTGTGCACATAATAACTCGGCAGCCGGCCAGCGAAGACTGGAAAGGGATATGGAAGAGCGGTTCCCCTTGTTGATCTTTGTTTACTAACGTATGATACCATAGGTCTATTTGTGTTGCCTTCACACACTCGATTCTCCCGGCAACTACTGATTGGCAACTTTACCCTGGGGACTATTCTCGATTTATTTTTAGCCTGGCGGAAATGTTACTCCCTTAGCAGCTCATTTTTGAAAAGTAATGAAAAATTAAGAAAGGACCATGTCTCTGCATCATATTTATGCCAGATATTCGTAATTAACAAACTATTTTGCTATGAAAGCGTTGTAATATCAGAGTAACCAAGATGGGAACAAGCCCATCTATCTCCAGTTTAAACAAAATAGTTGCAATGATGTTGATGTATATATATATATAAATATACATATATTAGAGCAGAATTAATGTCTATAAAATGTTCAGAAATGCCAGAATAAGTAGAACTAAGTTAAGGGACAGAACCCTCGTGTATATGTGCCTTTAGCCTCGCTGTTATATACAGTATGTGTGCCTCCCACGCAAGGCCCCACACCAACCTTTATCTATACCACTTCAGGGTCTGTATTATCTGTATGCTATACCCTGTTCTAAATTGGTAGGCCAAACAAACAGAGCCCTAAACTTTGTAACTGCAATAAGGGTTAGAAAAATGATGCTATAGGCCCTACATATCAACACCTATTCCCTGGCTGACCCTTCCCAAATGGTAGAAATATTAGCTTAATTACTCTAATGGTTTGTGTGTTACAGAGGTTAAAGTTTAAGAGGTTTGGACTACTTATTTATTACAGGGTATATTCTAGGCCTGTGTGGAGTAAAGCTATAACAATACAGTACACAGATAATTGGCGTGCTTCCTTTCAATCAGTTAGATCTTTTAGTTGTACCGGTGCCCAATGCCGAGGATTTATACTTTTAACCACTTAGCTTTAGGAGAAGCAGGCCAATTGCCCATCAGAAAGGTTGACTATGATAAGTGAATTTGTATGCATCCAGCCAATTATACATTAATAACAACAGCAATAATCTAGATATGTGCCAGGAGAGATTTCCCGGGGTTTCTGAAACAAGGGAGACATGGTAGAGATGGAAGCACCACGGGAAGATCAGGAGGACGGCTTGGTAGAGGCAGAGGAACGGATAATCTTGGAAGACTATTGGCCTAGCAGATACTAAGTGTTTTAAGTGCGGAACAACCAATGCAAGAAAGAATTCGCGAAAATGTTCCGGCTGTCTTAGATCTATTCATTTATCTTGTGCTAAGCTGACAAAGAAAACATCAGGAGAACAACCAAACTGGAAATGTCTCGCATGCCTAGGGCCCACTGCAGAGCCAACTGGGGCAACACCGGCAACACCGGTCGCCAACTTGACCCAACTTGTGACCAAATGGAAAGCGCGGATCCAGGTCCTTGCCCGGGTACCTAAAGGAGCCAGAATCCATGTGGTGGAGGCCCTTACAACCATCATAAAGCAGGCCCTACAGCTCAAGACACCCCTCGCATGGGCACGGCTCCTGGGTTTCTCCTATGGGGCCCTCCGAAAACCACCCAAAACCAACATACAAGACCATCTTCAGGTTTCACTAGCCACCAGAGTGAAATGTCAAGTAGCACAGTATATGGATGGAAACAAACTGGTGGAACCCCCCGAACAGCAACCAAACAGGGCCCAGAAGCACCAGGACAAGGAAGAGGAAGAGGCTGAACAGCTACGTAAGAGGGTCGCGGCGAAGCTGGCGGATAGTGACATCAAAGGGGCCGTCAGACTGTTGTCCTCTTCAGAAGGTTTTGCTGGTCAAGGCACCGAAGTTGTTGAAGTCCTACAAGAAAAGCACCCACCTACACCTAGGGACCTAAACCTCCCCCTGCCCCAAATGACCAGATGCGCCAACCTTTAGTTGTCACGAAGGAGCAGGTGGTTGCCGCAGTGACTTCATTCCCAGCAGGCTCAGCCGCGGGCCCAGATGGTATCCGACCCGCCCACCTCAAAGGCCTCTTGGGTCAGGGATCAGGATCTGCTGGGGAGGCACTCTTGGAAACCCTCACCAAATTCATCAACATGGTTTTAAGAGGGGAAGTACCCGACTGTGCCACACCCCTATTTTTGGGGGCATCACTCTGTGCACTGGCAAAAAAAGATGGCGGTGTGCGCCCAATAGTAGTAGGGAACACCTTCCGCCGCCTTGCCACAAAGGTGGGTGTGAAACCACTCTTGAATGGCCTAGGTCAACACTTAAGACCAGTTCAACTAGGTTTCGGAACTCCAGGGGGGTGTGAAGCTGCTGTACACGCAACCCGCACCTACCTCAGCCAAGCCCAAGAAAAACGAGTGCTTCTAAAGATTGACATGCGGAACGCATTCAACAGCATTCGCAGGGATGTCTTCCTCCGTGCAGCTCAAGAACACATCCCCACTCTGTACCCCCTACTTTGGCAGGCTTATTCCAAACCTTCAATCCTGATTTTTGGCGAGACGGTAATCCAATCAGCGACCGGGTTACAGCAGGGAGATCCAGGTGGTCCTGCTCTTTTCTCAATAGGGGTGGATGGAGCAGCTAACAAAGTAAGGTCAGAACTGAATGTATGGTACCTGGACGATGCAACCTTTGGTGGGTCAGTAGAGAACATTCTAACCGACCTAAATAACATCGTAACTGACCTCGGCCAGGCCGGGCTAGTGATAAATGACACCAAATGTGAACTTGTCCTCCTCAACCACACACGTGAACAAGGAGAAGAGACCCAGGCCTTGTTTCGAAACATATTGCCAGATGTAAAGATCCTTCAGGAGCACCAGCAAACCCTATTAGGTTCCCCACTAACTCTGGCAGCAATCCCACCAGCACTTCAAGTTAAAAAGGAGGAGCTTCAACGTCTCGTGAGTCGCCTGATACACATCGATGCCCACTCAGCTCTGGCCCTGCTCAAGAACTGTTTCTCCATCCCAAAACTCCAATTCCTCCTGCGCACATCGATGACTTACACGAACAATGGGGGCCTCCAAGAATTAGACAGCATAATCCGAGAAGCAGTGACCAGCATCACCAACGTGGAATTTAAAGAACGGGCCTGGACACAAGCCAGCCTTCCTGTCCGCCTCGGGGGCTTGGGCATACGGAGAGCCTCGGATATTGCCTCCCCAGCCTTTATCTCTTTCTTCATCGCGACCAACGACCTCGTATTGTCCATCCTTTATTCTCAACCCGGAATGACACTTAATGGGGACAAGAGTAAGTGGTGGTATTGAGATATGTTATTTAGTCTTATTTGTCACCAAATTTACCACAAATGGTGCGTTTTTTAAATGTGTTTAATACCGTGCATCAAGTGTGGCTTATTGTAGTCTTCCAGCAAAGCCTCGAGTGTGGCTTGCTGTAGTCCTCAGGTTAAGAAGCTGAAATTAAAGGTTCACAAATGAAAATATTAGCCATATTATTCCTTACAACTATGCATATATATATAGTTTCAGCCAAATTATAATATTGACCCACACAAATCTAATAGTTAGTCCAGCACCCTACTCATATCCCTGACCGCCTTGGAGATCGGCCCAACATCCTTGACTTATTTCTAACCACTAATAATTCTGCTTACGCTGTACAGCTTATCTCTCTGTTGGGTTGCTACGATCATAATCTTAACTCTGTTATTTATCCTATCTCTCCAGTACGGCCATCCAAATCTCCTAGCCGGCGGTGCTTGTGGCACTTTGGGGCTGCCGACTAGAAAGCTCTTCGGCAGTACTTCTTTGAATTTCCATGGAATCACTATTGCTTCCGTGGGGACCCTTGGAGTGTGCTGAACGCATTATCGATGTAATCATCTCGGGCATGGAGGCATACAGTTCATTTTCTAATGCAAACAAAATCTTTATTTAGTCAGGCTTGTTCTACTTTTGTCCACAATATGGATAAAGTATTCAAACGGTACCATCGCCTTCAAACTTTAGAATCTAATATTTGTTTATGTTTCTCCCTGGAGTCAAGCCAAAACTGTTCTTGGGCTCGCTTAAAACCCGTTCTACAATGATAAATTTGTCATAACTTTCCAAATTTAGCTCTTTCCAAGGTCTCTGGTATCCAGCCAGGTACCTCTCATAAAATGTAATTTTCTCGTCTTTCCCTCCTCTTTCCCAACCTGATGTCAACACCATCACTTCTTCCTCTGACAAAGGTCAACGTGTCGTCAAACTTTCGCTAATAAATCCACCTTGTATTAATCCGGTGCTCTTTCTCCCTCTCCACCCTCCTCTCACTTACGTATGCCTAATATTCTAATATCCTCTAAGGTTGTACTTTCTGCCTTTTCTACTACTAAGGATACCGTATGGATTGGATGGTATTCCTCCTATTGTACTCATAATATGCACACAAGAAAGTCACTTAATCTCGCGTTATCAAAGAAAAGAAATACATAACTATCATTTTATTAACTCTACATGTGTATGCTTGAAATACAAAATGTCGATCATATATCAACGCTGTGCGAAAAATACATGATTATTCGCAACAAATGGTTACAACTTGTATATATATGCACTGAACACGCAACATTGAAAACAACACGGGATGCTTATTTGTATTTACAGATATGATGGCGATGAAGGGTGCATACACTAACACACCCACAGAAACACTCCTACACACAAACACTCCTTTACACACACACTCACACACACACACACATTAAACTCTAACAGACACACACACACACACACACACAGATAGAAACCCATATGCACACTGACGCTCACACTCAATCATACTTATTTATAAATGTCTTAGGCACACATACAGTATATTAGTACTTACACACTATTTATATTCTGTACATAAACAGGCACACATACCACTTCCTCTACGTAGGGTACGTACTACCCATCTTGAAACTATATGCAACTCTCCAGCTCAAGACGGAAACGCTATTCTCAGACTTTCTTCTATTCAACTGCTGAGCTCTGGAACTCTCTCCCAGAATTAGTCTTTCCCTCTTCCTATGACTTAAATTGCTCAAAACACCGTGTGTCCAGGCATTTTGGCTCGAACGTCCCTTCCTCTTGGCCCTGTCACTCTTTCAACTCTGGAAGAGGCACTCGCTACAGGCAGTTCTGCCTTTTGTCTCCCTCACTAACATAGAACAAAATATATATATATATATATAATTATATATATATATATACTGTATATATATATACTGTATATATATACTGTATATATATATATATATATATATATATATATATATATATATATATATATATATATATATTCTTATATATATATATATATATATATATATATATATATATATATATATATATATATATGCTTTGTGCACATTATTTATATCAGGCTACGAAAAACAAGGGCTGGTGTTAACGGAGTACCAGCGAAGTGTGCTATATATTATTTTATATATATCTAATCGATATTATGCAGGTTAGGAAGTACCAGTAGTAGTTATTAGGGTTGGCTGAGAGAGTTTGCAGTCATATTGTTGCTAGAGGTCCTTCCTAAGCTGAATCAAATCGTCTAATAGTTGCCAAGATATGATGAAGAAGACGTCCCCGGTACTGAATGGGTTAATGAACAAGGAATCGATCACTTGCGAGTTTCAGGCTATTAGGAAGTTGGGGTGTAGACCTCGATATTTAGCAGAATTACCAGCTAGAATACGGTGTTGGTACATCTATGATACATAAAACAAAATTCAACATACTTTATAATTATCTATCAAAAAACTACATTATTATTATTATTACATTTCTGGTAAATATCGATGTTTACTGCTCTAACTTCCTAATAGCTTGAAACTCGCAAGTGGTCAATTTAACTGAGTCGAGTTGGTGTCCATTTTGTTGTATACATACACATCCACATGCACCATATTGTAATTTTACGATCATTTTATTGGTTAGATATGTACACATTAATGTTATAGTATTTGCCTGTGTGATGTATAATCCTTTCATGATATTTACCATAGTGCAAGCGTTTGTTCTGATGCACGAAGCATGTCGAATTACTGTATCGATTACTTAAGAAAATTGGATTTTGTTTTTCTATGTGGATGAGAGAGGCAAAAGGCAAAACTGCCTGTGACGAGTGCCTCCGCTAGAGTTGAAACAGTGACAGGGCCAAAATCAAGGAATGTTCGAGCCAAATTGTCTGAACACACGGAGTTTAAAACAATTTAAGTCATAGGATGAGGGACAGATGAATTTAGGGACAGAACTCAGCTGCTGAATAGATAAACAAAATTGGGAGTATCGTTTCGCTCTTGAGTTGGAGAGTTGCACAGAGTAGGGGTGGGATTGTGTTGCAAGACGGGTGCTACGTACTCTACATAGAGTAGGTGGTATACACTGAGAGAGCTCTGAGGATCACTGGTTATTGTAGAAGCGACAGAATAGCGAGAGAGATGCAAAATTGCGGCGAAGAGAGAGAGATTGAAGAGAGTCGGTGAGTGGACTGGAGTTAATGATACGAAAGGCTTTCCTTTCTATTTAGTCTAGAAGTGTCTTGTGAGAGGATCCTCCCTCCACATGTGAATTCAATACAATGATGCACTGTGCCCTGTACAGAGCAAGAAACTGTGCAGGGGTAAAGCACCCCTTGAGGCGGTTGAGCACATCCAGTTTCTGGGAGGCGGCCTTAGCATGAGTGGTAATATAGTCCTTCCAAGATAGAGCAGAATAAAAAAAGACACCGAGAATACTGAGAGAAGGTGAAGGGTTGAGTTTTGTATTGTTTGTATTGTTTGTAAGGGATAAACCAAACCGTCTTGGTGGTGTAATGGTTAGAGTGATTACAAATCTGTGTGTGATAACCCAGGTTCCGAATATCGGTGGATCACATATATGCTTTAATTAATTTCATTGGAGGTGGTTGGTGTTGTCGTGAAATTAATAAAATATAAATAGTCCTCTGGGAGTTCATGACGGGTAAATAGATAGAGAAATTATATTTTGGATTATATCTCGTTGGCCACATTATTTCATGTATAAGAATGGTATCCTACTATTGATGTATAAATAACCTTTAATCAGAGGAGACTATATGGTGTAAATTAATCTTTGTAATAGTATCACACAACACAATTACTATATTTCTTGAAAACATAATGTATTCTATCATTCATTATTTTGATGTTACCAGCCGTAAACCACCTTAAGTGTTCGAGGCTCTGTTTTTATTAACTCATTATGTACGGGTGACGTCCTTTTAACTTTATTTTGGCTATATTGAGACGATTTGGTTCAGCTTAAAATGAGCCTCCAACAATTAACTGGCTTCGAACTATCTCACTTAACCCTTTATATTACCACAAATACTACACATACTCGTTTATAAATAGCTAGAATAACATTTAAAGCCGTCTCCTGTACATAAGGAGTTAAAGGACAATGTGCCAACATTATATATTTTATTCACTCTATAACCCCGCTCCCCCCCCCCCCTCTCCCTTCCCATCAAAGTGTATAATGTTGTAATGGTTTAGCCCATTGAGTACTGGCGACGTCCTTTTCGTCATATTATGGTAACAATTAGACAATTGTATTCAGCTTAGGATACATATTTGGTAGCTAAAAGGATTAATTGAGATATTATGTGGCCTTCTAACTGTTAGAGGTCCTACTTAAGCTGAATACAATCAGATAATAGCTGCAAACATATATTGAAAAGAACGTCAATGATACTGGATGGGCTTATTAGTTAGTAAACTGGATGACACCAAGAGCTGAAATCAAATAAATTACAAATAATCCATCTACTAAGAAGTGAAGCACATAATTATGACATGTTGGTTTGTGAATGTACAGTATATAAAGCTATGGTTTGTATCGTAATACCACTCAGGTTATATACAATAAACCTCATAGTAATATTAAAGAACTACAGTACATTTAGTAAGGTATACTAGACAGTTAGTTATTACAGAGATCAGTGAGGCAGATCATTTTGATTATAGAAGAGTTATATGTTGGTGACAGGGTAGATTGTTTTGATGGTGGCCGTGGTGAAGAGAAAGAGATAACCCATTGAGGATCCAAGACGCAATAGGTTTCTCTACTTTTGGCTGTTATTAAACGATTTTATTATGATTGGGAAGGGTATATGGTTGTCAGAGGTTTAATTGAGTTAATCTTTGCCCTTTTAATTTACACAGATTCTTCTTAAGCTGTCGAAAATCTCCCAATGATAGCTAGAATAAACTATCAAAAGTCATCATGATCTTCAAAGGGTTAAGTGAAGTGAGGTTGTTGCTTCATCATCTGAGGAGGACAGTGTTTCCAATATAGCTACCTTCCCGCTAGATATAGAGGTGTTTACTTCGATTTAGAGGCAACTGTTTTCTAGTGGCATCAATTGCAGCGATATTCTGGAGATTTGAGGAATTTTAGAGTAATTTTGTCGAGATTGTAGCATTATTATAGCGATTTTCGGCATATATTTACAATTTAGCGGACTTGATTTGGTAACCCTGGGTAATGACTTCACAAGGCGTCGATGGAAAAGTTTATAGCGTCCCGTCCCGCAGATCAACTGAACTGAAGACACCAACGCTATTGCCAC
Organism: Paralithodes platypus; assembly: GCA_032716605.1. Taxonomy (NCBI): domain Eukaryota; kingdom Metazoa; phylum Arthropoda; class Malacostraca; order Decapoda; family Lithodidae; genus Paralithodes; species Paralithodes platypus. Next base: position 34,988,230 of record CM064554.1, read on the forward strand.
CAACAGTATAACAAGGTAATATTGATGATAGCAGAGGGTATTTTGATGACAGATAGATTGTTTTGATGATGGCTATGGTGGTGGTGATAGATAGTTGAGTGATGTGAGGTTTGTTGCTTCATCATCTGAGGAGGTTGGTACTGACTTCACAAGATACCAACACCAACGTCAACAGCAGTATAGCCCCTGATGGTCTGTCTGTCCCGCCTGTCTGCATCGCCGCCGGCTGTTCACCTGTAACAATAATACTATTCAAGGAATCATTCATAGTAACGTGAACACAAGATTAATTTGTTAAAATAGGACTTCAGAGGCTATCGACCCTTCTGGGTGACTAAGCCAGCACACTGTATGTCAAGAATAGTATCAGAGCTGGAGCCCCTCTTCCAAAACTCCAGTCCCTTCCACAAAATTGGAAACCCATGGCTACATAATTATCGAGAACAGTTGTTGTGGTAATGACAAAACAGGTTCGGCTCATCTTGAGCCCTAACCAGGTGTTAGTTTTTCAATAAGTGAGATTTCATTTCTAATCAAGTTATTCGTATTAAATCATTTAGACTTTCTTTCACTACCCTTTCACTTCGAAAAAAAAGAAACACAAAAATATATACTGTATATACTGTATGATGATTTGTATAAGGTTTTGAAGTTAAAGAATGTTGTTACATTGGCTTGCAGTGAACCTATGACATGTTCCCATTGTATATCTAATTAACAAAACAAAAACATTGCATAACTGCATTCCAACAAAAGCTAATCAGTGAAAGATGTATAGTATATACATTGCTATATACAACTTACACTATTCTTCTATTCAGTATTTGGTGCAAACATGTTGTCATTTAAGATCAGTGAACTACAAGTCGTTAGCTGTAATGGTTTTTACTGAAGAGCATCAAATACATAACGCCCAATTCTGGAATGACAGCAAATGATACGTCACAGTCCGTCGTCGGAGAAAAACAAATGCTGGAAATGCTTTCTGAAGCATTTTTAGAGCAATTGCAGACTAATTGCACCTACTTGTGCCACTTGCTTAAGGGGAATCAGCACTGTGCGTGACTCCTTATGTCCAGAACACTCGCGTAGCAAATTTTACCTGCCGTAGAACGTGTTCGGGTGGTTGAGAACACCGTTAAATTGAAATTTTTACACTGATTTTTAATCATCCTGTAGAGACATTACTTCTAAACCCACCTTGGAGAACGGTAATGAGGAGGGAGGCCGGGCGGGAGGACGTGGGTTAGCAGGTGTAGTTCCCGGAGTGTGAGGGTTAATGTTCCAAAGTATTGTCCTACATATTAAGAACAGTCTATAGTAAACCCACCTTGAAGAACATTAATGAGGAGGGAGGCCGGGCGGGAAGACGTGGGTCAGCAGGTGTAGTTCCCGGAGTGTGAGGGTCCGGCCTGGGCGATGGTCAGCTCGGACCTCAAGCCAGCAGGGCCCTCATGGGTCGTTATCACCACCCGACCCTCGTAGTCCAGCATCTCGTGGTTGTGGTACCAGTGGACCAGACCTGAGGGAGGAGGATTAGGGGAAAATGGTTATTTTGTTATCTATATATTTATTACTTTATTAATGGATTACATTCTTCACAAGACCTCCATCGAGCTTAACCCCCCCCCCCCCCCCTAAACACCAACTTTCAAGATATATTACTACCTTTTTCGGTCTTAATATAAACAAAGAAATGGGGCCAAAGGTCTTAAAATCGACAAAGTAAAGGGGCAGGCATCTTAAAATCTGAAGAACAATGGGGCTAAACATGAAGAAGGGGGCCCAGAAAAAAAATATCTCCCCTTAGAGTAAAATATATTTAACTGAACGCTATAATGGTTAGCATATTGTTTTAACATGTATACTTTTACTCATAACGTCTCTAATATACTGGTAAATTATAGAGCATAATCTACTCCTAACCTGGTAAGTTAGGCTAGTGTCGGTAATAATTATTATGGTATGTATGTAGACAGAGTGATACACATTCACGTAGATAGATTACCTGTTAAAAAGAGGGAAAGCAAAACTATTTAATATTATGACAAAATAGAGAACATTTTATATAGAACCACATAAACCTCCTTCGTATACTACATAGTGGATGTGGCTGGGTGATAAGATAGATATGTATGTAGATAGAGAACTACACATATAACTAGATAGAGAGCCTACTAGAGAGAAGGAAAAATCAAATAATTATGAAAGACAAAATAATCAACAGAACCCCATAAACCTATATATATTTTGTTTTAAAGAGACAATGAACAGAGGAAGGAAAAACACAGATAAAATAAAAAAAGGTCCATGTGCCTAAAGGCATCCTCGATTCATAAAATGTTTGTAACAACTGGATTTAAACTGTTGTAGATTGTAAGTTTGTGGAAAGCAACTCGAGGGAAGTGAATTCCAAAGAGTAGTAGTTCTGGGGATAAATGAATTTTGATAAGCAGAAGTTCTGCATTGTGGAGGAGAAAGTGTAAATTCATGGGCGCTTCCAGCTGCCCTAGTTCTACGGGGAAAGATGTGGAGAGGCGGCACAATTGAAGCAAGTTCCTCGGAACAATTACTGTGAAAATATCTGTAGAATAATGCAAGGGATGCAACGTTTCTTCGTATGGATAATGTAGGAAGGTCCTGTGTGATTGCAGGGTTATTGATTAATCTAATAGCTTTATTTTGAATTTTGTCCAACTGCCTCAATGCACCCACTCCACTTCCACTTCACAGAGGTGAACAGTAATCCATCTGAGAACGCACATGACTTTTATATATTACGGCCAACTGCTCGTCAGTGAAGAATTCTCGAACTCTGTACAGGAGTCCCATTTTTTTAGAGGCATTCTTAGCAATGCTTCTAATATAATGTGTCCAGCTCAGGTTAGTAGTTAATGTTACACCGAGAATATCAATACTAGGGGAAGTGGGAATATTTACATCATGAACCCCTCTTTGGCGGCACCCGGCTATAGTTGGACAAGAGAACCCCAACCTAAAGAGCGGGGCCCGGCTATAGTAGCATGCAATTTTGAGCACGTAATGTGCTCGGAGAGAGAGCCGAGCGGTGGGAGGAGCGTAAGTCAGCTCATGACCGCTCGGCACGGGTCCCGCGCGACTACTGACATCTACTCCACACACACTCACACTCACTGCCTCGATACACAGGGAATTATGTAAGGAAATTACCGTATTTTAGGGATTTTGCACTCGTCTTGCACGATCGTTGCAAGAGAACGCATGGTCATAGAAGGATGGTTCTGGTGTCATTGGAAAGCTCAATTAACGCCCTTTCAGGAATACATAATTGTATTACGCTCTCGCTCTTGTTTATGCATGAAAAAGAGCACGGAATTAAGCTCGTTTAGGGTAAAACCCCCCGCTTGACAGGTAGTAGAAGTTACCGCCTAGGCCGCTCGTAAGGTGTTAAACAATATATGGGAGTCAGTGAGATTCTGTCGGTTAGAAAATTGAATGTACTTGGTTTACTGTGCATTAAAGGAAACTAGATTCTTTTGTACCTATTAATTAATTCTAGAAATGTCCTGGTTCAGAGAAATTGCAGTGATCATTTTTGAATTTAAAAGAACGGGTTTGGGTGAAAGAATTGGTAAATGTGAAGGAACTGTGGAGTGGTGAGTCATCTGCATAGGAATGTATTGGATTATGAGTGGTAGATATGAGATCATTTATATGAATGAGGAACAGAGTTGGGGCCAAAACTGATCCCTGGGGAACACCAGCATTTATTGCGTGAAATTGAGAATAAAGGCCATTACATGTATTTTTCTGTTATGAAGATAAGAAGAAATTAGTGGAACTCATGATGCAAGGCCGTAGTGTGACATCTTCGACAATAAGGATTGATGCCAGACTCTATCAAATGCCTTTGATATATCCAGTGCTATTGTATGTGTTTCACCATGTTGGTCTGTAGCTTGGTTGATTTGATGCGTAAGAAGGCAAAGAATGTCTGGAGTTGATCGACATCGTCTAAAACCATGTTGCCTATCACTGATTAATTTATTATTCTCAAGATGCTTAATTATGTGATTATTTAATATAATTTCAAAGACTTTATCAAGAGTGGAAGTTATAGCTATTGGTCTGTAGTTTGATGGATCTGAAGAGGCATCTTTTTTAGGAACTGGATGGATGTTTGCTTCTTTCCAGGATACTTGGAAGCATAAGGTATGAGTACACAGACGGACATTTGTTGCCAATACAGGAGCGAGCACCAAGGAGCAATTCTTAAGTACTATTGGAGGAATTTTATCTGGACCAGGAGCTTTATCTACTGAGAGATTCTGCAAACTAGTTTTGACATGTCCGGTGTGGATCTTAAGTGAGGGAATTTCAGGCGAATTAAAATTAAGTACAGGGACATCTTGATTTATTTCATCTAAGGTTGAGTTGGTGGCAAAAATATCCGCAAGAAGGTTAGCTTTACCTCGTGGGTCACTTACAAGATTGCCAGTCGGAGATTTTAATGGTGGAATGGATGAAACAGTAGTGAAGTTGGATTTGAATGAGTTAAGAGTAGACCAAAATATGTTTTATCATTTGGATTATTTAGAAGTTTATTTGCCTGCTTGTGGAGAAAGTTTGATTTAGTTAGATTTAATACAGTTTTGGCATGATTTCTGATGTTTCTAAAGTAATTAAAGGCTTCATGTGTTTTTGATTGTGTGTATGCATTGTAGGCTATTGCTTTTTGTTCAGTTACTCTAGCACAATTATGGTCAAACCATTTAGGTGAATTTAGATCTGTTTCTGTACTTTTGATGAGGAATAAAAGTTTCCATTCCAATTTTTATAAAATCTTGTATGTGGCTCAAGGTGGAGTGTGTATCATTAGAAAAAAAAAAAAAAAGAGGTCCAGGGAATATCAATAAAGAAATTTCGAAGACCCTCCCACTCTGCCCTATCGTAATGCCATTTAGTCACCAAAAAAGGTTCAGAGTGGGAAGGTGTGGTAGGTGATAGACAGGTGGCCTGTATCAAATAGTGATCAGAAGATCCAAGCGGGGACCTCACTGTAACATCATAATTTTCTGAATTGATTGTTAAAAATAAGTCCAGTAGGTGGGAATTATGATCAGGATTATCTGGTACACGGGTGGGTTGGTTGACTAGTTGAGTAAGATTAAATGAGTCTGCAAATAGCTCACATTCAAGACCAGCATCATCAGTCCTGGCCGAATGAGTGAGCCATTCAACATTATGGACATGAAAATCACCCAACACAGTGATTTCAGAAGAAGCATTTAAGTTGAGGACACTGAGTTGTGAGGACAGAGAATCAAAAAGACTTTGCTCTGGAGGAGTATTTGGGGAACGGTAGATGCAACATATGTATTTAAATTTACCAGCCGAAATTAATTTGTATATAGAACAATCAAATTAGGGACAATTGAAACTAGTAACCTCCTCCAGGGCAATTTCAGATTTTGCGAAGCAACATACACCTCCTTTAGGTCTGAAATTTTGGAGCAGTTGATAACCTGGAAAATTAAATCTAGATGTGTCAGATGTGGATATTACTTGAGTTTCTTGTCAAAAAAAGGTGAGTAGGGGATTCTGCTTGAAGAAATTGGTGTACAGAATTGATGTTAGAGTGAAGTCCCCTTATATTGCTAAAGAAAAAGCTGCACCGACGAGCAGCTTTGGGACGTTGCAATGTTGTTGACACAGTCGCATGATGACGACCGGGAGGGCCCTGTGTCGATGATCCAAACCCTGCTGGGGGTGGATATCCGAGGGACCACCAGGTTTGCTCTTAACAATTGTACTGTCATGATTTATTAGGTAAAGATATGTACAGTGTTGCATGTATGCTATGTAGTAGGAAGAGCAGTGTTTTATAGATAGAGGATAGCGATGTAGGGCAATGTTGTGAAGTTGTATGTGTATGTTATATAAAGAGGGTTTTCCTGATACCCCTGATGTGTGAGGCAGAAAGATATGTATCCAGCTACCAAGGCCTGGGAGAGAAAATGGAATTCAGGCTATTCCCTGAGTCTCCCGAAACCTTGGCGGTAGTACTTCCCTGGGCGGGGCTGCCTACCCCGACTACCTACATTACCTTTACCTTCCTGCATTACCTAGTGTGTGGTGCTCGGTGATACTGTTAACATTTTATAAGATAGCTAGCTATACTGTAGATAGGTAGATAGAGAGGTACCCATATAGGTAGATAGATGGATAATTAGGTAGATAGAGAGAAACACATATAGGTAGATATATAGCCTGCTAGAAAGAGGGAACGATACACTAAATATGGACAAATATAACTATACACAGAACCCGTTAAACCTACTTCTTAATTTACCTAGTGTGTTTGGCTGGGTGTAGTTACAAATGTATAGGATAGATGAATAGAGAGATTGGTAGGTAGATAGAGATATACACATATAGGTAGATACATAGTCTGCTAGAAAGAGGAACGATACACACAATATGGAAAACAAAATGTATAAATACAACCCTATAAACCTCCTTCTTACATTACCTACAGTGCATTCATTCGACATATATCGACAGGCCCCGCCCGCTTCCACCAGCGCCGTAGACGAAGTAGAGCTTATCATACTGCAATCTCGGACAAGTCACTTGTCACCTTACCACAGAGCTGATAAGAGCTCCAAGTAAAATTAATTATACGATGTAAGAGCGCTTTAATACATGCATATTTGCAGTTATTCTTTACTATACAATATTACCATATACCATAGTACAGATAAGTAAACTCCATTACCATTGTTACCTTGTCTACTTGGGCAGAGCAGAGGTAGAAAATTATTTACCTAGGCTTAGCGAGCGACTGCTTTGGGTGTATAGGGTACGGTACCGTAACCGTAATGCCTCTCCCTCCCTCCCTCTCTCTCTCTCATATTGTGAAGTGATCAAAGTTGTCAATGGTCCAAGTATGGGTGAAAGCAGTTGCTGGTAAACTGGTGAATGAAAGGCTCTTTCAATCTTCCTGCCTTGAGTTCTGATCTTATTAATTAATGGCTGTGAAACTTTCGTTGCCTCAGAGGTTTTCTTCACTACCACATCAACTGGCTCAGTTTTCTCCTTATCAAAATACATGAATACATTCCAGACCATATTCCTGGCTTGACTGACAAGTCGGGGAGAACCAGCAGGTCTGCCAGCGGTATGGGCAGGAGACGCCATCTTCCCCCTTCAGAAGACAGGAGGGAACTGAACTGACGTTTGAATGGCAGCGCAGTGACAGTTGAAACCTTGAGAGAGAAGCGTTGCCAATGTAGCTACCTTACCTCTAGATCAAAAAGTATTTACTTGAACAAGGGAATGGAGCTGTTAAAGACAGGCTCCAGTCTTAACATTTCTTTCTCACTCGTTGATGTAGAAAGGTAGATGGCTTTGTAGGCCATATTTAATAATTTAAAATGATAAATAAATATTGACTTGATCTAGCGGCAATATTTTACACCTAGCAATAAGAATGCTGGCTATATTCCGAACCTTTTAGCACATGTTATCAATATTGGAGTAATATTCTAGCAATATTAGGTAGGCATTTACTAGTTTGTATTTTTCTAGTTACTTCTGCAAACAGATTAAATAATATTTTGGTGCTGCTTTGGTAACCCTGTTGGACACCCGTACCTCGCACAGTCATGCCAGCCGTATGATATCGGTTGGGGAAGTGGGCAGGGCCTGTCGATATATGTCGAATGGATGCACTGTAGTGTGTGTCACTGGGTGATAATGATACAAATGTATAAGATGGATTGATAGAGAGATAGGTAGGCAGATATAGAGAAATACACATATACATAGATAAAGAGCCTGCTAGAAAGAGGAAGAGATAAACTATACATTGTTTTCTTTCCAGCTGATGGTAAATTGTTATGTCTTTATCTTGATGACTCCACTATTGTGTAGATGTTGTACCAAACTCTGTTGTTAATAATGAACACTTAGCACTAATATTAAGCAAAGACACGGTAGTTTATTATTTTTGTATTAATTATCGAAAACTCAGTTGCTATCGAATTCAATTTACCATCAGCTGAAATTGAAGCAATTATAATATGAGACCAAATTATAAATAGAACTCAATAAACATCCTTCCCGACATTACCTATTGGGTGTGGCTGGGTGATACTGTTACAAAGTTATAACATTGAAAATAGAGAAATAGATGTGTACATAGAGAGTAGAAAGATATGTAGGTAGATATAGAGATTCATATATAGGTAGAAACATAGCCTACTACACTAGAATATGACAGAAGACAATTTCAATAGAACCCCATATACCTCCTTCCTACATTACCTAGTGTGTGTGGCTGAATATTACTGTTGCAAATTTATAGGATAGATAGGTTGGTAGATAAAGCTAAACTAAATATGAAATACTAAAATGACCAATTACACCCCATAAAACCCATTACCTAGTGGGTGTGGCTAGACAGAGGGAAAGATAAACTGATATGAAAAAAACAAAAAATGTAAACGGAACCCCATAAATCTCCTTTGTACATGACCTAGTGGGGGTGGATGGGTGATAATATAGATATAAGTGGTGTGGCTTGGTTACAAAATTATAAGATAGACAGATAGAGAGATAGATAGGTAGATAGAGATATATACCTATATAAAGAGGGAACGATAAGCTAAATATGAAAGACAAGATGATAGACAGAACGCCATAAACCTCCTTCATACATTATATAGAGGGCTGATAATGTTACAAAAAATATAAGATAGATTGATAGAGAGATAGGTAGTTAGATAGAGAGATACACATAGAGGTAGATATATAGCCTACTATAAAGAGGGAAAGACTATAAAGAGGGAATGATAAACTAAATATGGAAAACTAAAATTATCAATAGCACCCCATAACCCTCCTTCGTCCATTACCTAGTGGGTGAGGCTGGGTGATGGTACAGGTAAGGTTGATCGTGCTGCCCTCCTTGACGTACTCCGGACCCACCATGGTCGCCTGCGACTCTGTAGGGGGAGGTACACTCAATGTCAACAGTCACCCAAGATAGCACTCACAAACTATGGCATTTTAAGTAACAATCCTATTTTGAACAATCTCTGGGTGATGCTAATAGCCAGTGGCTATTTATTTCTGTCTCATGCCATAGAAGTGTCAATATACAGTAGTATCCCTCACTGTAAATTTAATGCAACTTATGAAGATTTTCAGCAAATTATTATATATATATATATATATATATATATACATATATATATATATATATATATATATATACAATTATATATATTGTTACGAGGGGAGCCGGGGGAAAACAGATGTTTAAATAGCCAAGCCCACAGCACTGTTAAACAGTATATGCCGTAGCCAAAATGACACCAATGCTGTAGACCTGCACCCAACACTGCCCACCACACTAAACTAACCCTGCAACAGACACGCTCTTAATATCTGACTCAACACCAAGACACGCAGGTTCTCTAGGAAAAGTGGTTATCTCCCTCTTTGCTCTATTAAAGCAGAAACACAAGGAGAAACAAAAATATCTATTGTCCCCGAGCCTAGTCCACAGTGCGTGTAGAATGCAAGAGAACTTCTAAGGTTATTCAATACTGCTCAAAACAATGGTAACTAAACTGCTATTAGACTCCCAGAACAAAACACATAATGCCCAATCGCTTATGAATTGAGAATCATATGAACAAAAACCATGGGAAAGTCTAAAGCACTATCCTTACACATGAAACATAATAGTTGGTATTCCAGTAGGTTGTGGCAGGCTACTCATAGCAAACCCCAAACCACTGTGAATACTAACTTCAATAATAAAGAATTCATACATATAATAATAATAAACAATGCAGTAGAATGAAGGAAACGAAATGAAAGAAGAAAAGGAGAAGCCTACACTCTAGATTGCCAGGAAAAATAAATGCAGTATCTCTAACAAATGCAGAAAACTCCTGTATGCAAGATAATTAAAATAGAACAATATTTTTATAATGGAATGACTCCCAGACTTGCTCTAAGGAACAATGAAAAAATATGTGGTATTTAGGGAAAACATTGAAGCAAGCCTGACACAGACTCCTCAGCATGTGTGCACAGTCAGTGGCGGATTTAGGGGGGGGGGGGGGGAGTAGGCGATGGCCTAGGGCCCCACGCCCCCAAGGGCCCCACCCCCCCAGAGGGCCCACACCATGGCTTGGAATTAAGTACAAAAACAAAAAATGGAAAGGTGATTCACAGTTTGCATTTTCGGTAATTATTTTTTTGTTAGCGATTACCCTATTCCCAGTACTATTGGGATTAATGGCAGTATGACTTTTAGAATATAAAATAATGATAGTTCCCGTAGGTGGCGGTGCAATTTTGTATGCCTAGGTCTATGGAATCTGGACCCATGCTAATCAATCTCCTTATTCCTTAGGCCGTTTGCCTACATTAGCTTAACCCACTCAGTACCATTGCCATCATTTTTGTTCTGGCTTCTTTTATACGATTTTATTATATTATAAATGTATATAGCCTATATATCAATATATATTGTGTTCTATATATTCTATTATACTATTTTTTAAGAAAAATCATTTTGTCTAGCCCATTTTCCAATCACTTAAAATACCGTTGTGCATCAGGCTAAGTACAGGGTGACCCCCAAAAATCGCACATTTCAAAAGTAAATGAAACAAAAATGGTTAAAGATAATCAAAATATTATTTGCACACATGAAACTTCATTCAATAGCATTTTTATTCATCATGTTTTAACCCTTAATTAGCGGCGAGCAACATAAGTCGAGTTAAAAAAAGCTGGACTATGTGGCGGCGCTCGACATAACTCGAGTGGCAATTTCAGCACGTAATGTGGCTGAGAGAGAGAGACAAGTGGTGGCAGGAGACTAGCGAGCGTATGACTGCTCCAGACCACCGCGGCGAACCTACTGACACAAATCTCAGCTCCCTCCTCCCTCTCTCACTCGCTACATACTCAATTATGTACTGAAAGTACCGAATTACCTGCTTTTTGCACTCGCGTTGCACGGTTATTGCAAGAAAACTATCCATCATACAAGGATCGTTATGGTGTCATTCGAAAGCTCTGTTTATGCCCTTTCAGGGATAGGTACTTGTTTTACGTTCTGGGTCTTATTTAGGCATGAAAATGATCACGTAAACAGCCCTATTTTGGCTAAAAACACCCCGCTGTGCGGTACACATAAATAAACCGCATAGGCCGCTCGTAAGGTGTTAAAGATGACATCCTCCAAAAGGTGGCCGTCATTGTCTCTACACGCTTGGAGGCGATTTCTGAAGGCTGCCATGGCTCGACGGGTCATGTCGGGTGGAACAGCTGTTATCTCCTGCTGAACGGAGGTTGTGGGAGAGGTGTGGTTGGTGGGTGGGTGGGTGGACCGTGGGAGGGAGGGAGGGAGGGAAGTTGTGTCTGTGAGTTGCTGGCAAGCCAAGGTCAGCCAGCTGTATGTGCAATTGTTGTTGTCCCTGTCGCCGTTGTCGCCTTGCCCTTCGTCCATTTCTTCCCTTTGGCAGGGCCAGGGGCAGGGGCAGGGGCAGAAGGGCCGGCAGGGCCAGCGTCGGCAGGGCCAGCAGAGGTCCTGGATGGCAATATTATGGCGGTCCCTGTCGCCTTTGTTGCCTTGCTCTTCGTCCCTTTCTTCCCTTTGGCAGGGGCAGGGGCAGGGGCAGAAGGGCCAGCAGGGGCGGCAAGGGCAGAGCCGGCAGGGGCGGCTGGTGGTGATGGTGGTGGTGGCACGGTGGTAGTGGCAGAGGTAAAAGTTTTTTTACCCATGCCCTTCCCTGTCTTCCCAGTGGCCCCCGCAGGTCCTGCAGACTAAGGACGGCCTCCTGCGTCGGTGGTAGTGGTGGCAGTGGTGGTGGTAGTGGTGGTAGTAGTTGCCTGGGTGGTGTTGGCAGTGTCCCAGAAAGACAATGACTCTGTTCACTGCAATTGCATGCACGTGTTTTACGTGCTTTACGTGCAGGTTCCTCATCCTCGGACCTACTCGTGCCGTAGTAATGGTAGCTAGGGTCTTTGGCAGCCACTCTCTGCCTTCCACGGCCGCTGACACCACCAGAAGGAGGGCTGGTTGTGTCATCAGGGCGAGAGTGTGAGGGTGGTGTAGGCTCCAATGCGTGTGTACGTGCGTGTGTGTGTACCGCTTGCCTGTGTGTGGGGTGGTGGTATCGAGAGGTGCCAAGTCGCACTACACTCGCACCAATTTGTAGCCGCCTTGCTGTAAACCCGTAGTTTTGGTACGCGTTCAAAAACCGGGATTATATAAGGGGTTCCGCAGCACAGCGGTAAAACTCTTATTAGTGTTTCAGCACTTGCCGGGTTAAGGTTAATATTCAGCAAGAGATAACAGCTGTTCCACCCGACATGACCCGTCGAGCCATGGCAGCCTTCAGAAATCGCCTCCAAGCGTGTAGAGACAATGACGGCCACCTTTTGGAGGATGTCATCTTTAAAACATGATGAATACAAATGGTATTGAATGAAGTTTCATGTGTGCAAATAATATTTTGATTATATTTAACCATTTTTGTTTCACTTACTTTTGAAATGTGGGATTTTTTGGGGGGTCACCCTGTATAAAGGTTATAAGTAACAATTATAGTTTGTAGTCTTGGACAGTAGTTTACAGTTTAAAGGTGGTTTTGTCATGCTAGTCTAAAGATAAATATAATTGGCAATGCGATCATGCCTTCATCTTCAACAACTCATTCTAATTTATGGTTAAGGTGGAAAAAATATGTGTGTGATAACCCGGGTTCGAATCCCGGTGGATCATATATACTTTAATTAATTTCATTGGGGGTGTGGTGGTGAGATTAATAAAAATAATATTATATGACATAATGTCAATGACAATTTTCACATTGAAAACTTAATCAAAGTAAAATATTAATTATTTTATATATTTCACAGAAGTTCAAAGCCTCATTCGGCAAAACCAACAACTGATCCATTCCCATAGAGCTACATACAGCAAAAGCTGTACAATATGCATTTTCTGTGTTTTTTTGTTTGTTAACAAAGCAGACTCTGACTCAATCAATATTGTCAGTGTTTTCATTGTTGTACATAGATCTATGGTTAATATTGTATACCTGTAGGCTATACATTTGCTATTTCAATTTACTAGTTACAAAGCTAAACAAAATAACGTGATCACTAGGCTATTGACAAAATAATCTAAATTTATATTGAATTAGCACAAGTAGGCTCAGCCGCTCATTTTGTGTCAAATTATTAGTATATATTCATATTAATTGCAATAATAATGTATTTGTACTACTCTGTCTGAAATTACATTTTTAAGGTGTGGAGTTTTAACTCTTGTCTGGCGGGGGTGGACTTAAGTCGGGCTAGAGAACACCTGCCTAAAGAGCGGGGCCCGACTTAAGTCTGTGTGCAATTTTTGAGCAATAATGGCTCTGAGAGAGAGACGAGCGACGGGAGGAGCGTAGGTCGGCTCATGACTGCTCGGCACGGGTCCCGCACGACTACTGACATCTACTCCACACACACCCACACTCACTGCCTCGCTACACAGGGAATTATGTAACGAAATTACCGTATTTTAGGGATTTTGCACTCGTCTTGCACGATCGTTGCAAGAGAACGCGTGGTCGTAGAAGGATGGTTCTGGTGTCATTGGAAAGGTCAATTATCGCCCTTTCAGGGATACATAATTTGTATTACGCTCTGGCTCTTGTTTATGCATGAAAAAGAGCACGGAAACAAGGTCGTTTAGGGTAAAACCACCCGCTTGGTGGGTAGTAGAAGTTACTGACCGGCCCGCTCGTAAGGCGTTAAATGCAAACTTTAATGAATACCAAATATTTTAGGTCTTGGGTTGTTTAAAAAATGTAAAAAAATGTATTCGGTACGGTATTTGAATATTACATTGGTAAATGATTTTACTAGAGTATAACTAGACTAATCAGTTTTATTCTCTTCAGGTTCTAAGCATAATATAGAAAGTTAACTTGACCTAATCCTGAATTCACATCAAGAAAATAAAAATACGCTAGTATGGAGAGATCAAGCAAGATCTTTCATTATCTTAAATTAAACATAAATTTAGCTACTGAAGAAACATACTTTTTTGAATGGTAATAGCTTTAAGGATTTAAATAATGGTGCTGAATGTTCTCTGCAATGCCAATGAGCCGATTAAATTATTCTTACAATTTTGTTTTCTATCTATCTATCTATTGCCTGACGCCGTGATCCCCGAAGGGGTGGCCATGAACGAACCGTCCTCATGCCGAACTGTCCCCAGTCAGTCGACGCCCCTCCCCCCAACCAGCACCGCCTTCGTTCATGTACTTCTTCACTCCATCCTTCCACCTCTCATTCGGTCTACCTCTCCCTCTCTGTCCCTCCACCGCGCTCTCGTACACCCTCTTAGTCATTCTCTCGCTTTCCATGCATTCCATATGGCCGAACCATCTCAAGTTGTTCCTTTTCACACTTTCCAGCACATCTACCTCCACACCACACCTCCTTCTTACTTCCTCATTAGTCTGTCTATCCCTCCATGTAACTCTGCACGCACTCCTTAAGTAATTCATTTCCACTGCTCTCACTCTTGGTCTGAGTCTCTCAACCAACGTCCATGCTTCGCTTCCGTAAGTCAGTGTCGGGATTACCACACTGTCATGCAAGGACTTCTTCACTTCCATACTGACCACCCTATTTCTTGTTACTATTGTTAGCGTCCTACAACCCTCTTCCCCTGTTGTACCCTCTCCCACACTTCTTCATCCATAATCCCATCTTTACTCAACACACTGCCCAGATACTTAAAAGAGTTGATGATCTCCATAGCCTGACCATTCAGCTTCACCTCACACTCTGTGACTTCACCCCTTTCGAAGACCATAACCTTGCTCTTCCCCGCATTTACCTTCAAATTCCGTTTTTCGCACACTGTTCCAAACTCATTTACCAGACCCTGCAACTCCCATTCATTATCACTCATCAGAACTGTATCATCCGCAAACAGCAGTATAAGTAGCTTCCACTCAATTCCCTCCCTTTTCAGCGATACACCAACATCCACTGCTCTTGATAGTATTTCTTTCATGACTCCATCCATATATACAGTAAACAACCACGGGGACATCACACACCCCTGTTTCCAACCAACATTCAGGTCAAAGAACTCGCTCTGCTCACTCTCCACACGTACTGCCGCCTTTGCACCCTCATACATGCTCTTCACTGATTTCAGCAACTTGCCCTCTACTCCGTATATTCAATTTTTTTTTTTTTAATACATATAGGTCAAATTTTTAATTCACATGCATTACCGCAAACTTCTACCCTGTAGGTAATATAGGGGTATACACAAGAATTATACCATGTCACTAAAGTTGATATATAAACATTTTCAAAGAAAATATGAAAACCTACCATGTGCGTTTTATTTTATAACTGTTACACTGTATAGACTGTATAGTACTATAGCAAATAACGTTCTACAATCTAGTACCAACATTATAATAAATTAAATCCTAATGGTAAATATTTAAAATAAACTAATATGAAAGACCACTGCATCATGTAGGCCTATTTTATTTAGTCTGTATTAACCAAAACGGTATTTGCTCAGAAATTAAGATGAGAAGCCAGTTTCTGGCAATTTAAAGAATACTTCAGTTTGATTTTTATCTGAATGCTAGTACCTGCTCTGACAAACCATCCAGCAAACCCCCCAGCTGTGGGGGCTCGATGCACTCGCCCCCCACCCACCCATTTACAGGGGCCCTGCATAACCCCAGTGCCTAGGGCCACATAATGTGTAAATCCGCCCCTGTGCACAGTAAGGGGCCTGCCACTAGAGTGCTGGTCATGTGAACACGAGAGTCCCAGGAGGGGAGGAGAGCCCCAGACACCTCTAGACTCAACAATTATTCCAAGCTCCTAGGCTCTCATTAACTATACAAAAGTAATAAAGCAAACATAAGGCATCATTGTGCAAACTTATGATGACGAAAACAATTGCCCAAAGGCTAAACAAAAGAATTAATTATACGGCAACATAACATAGGGCACCACCATGGGTTCGCTCGTGGTAAAGAAAGACAGAGACTAGCCTCTCGCGGGGCCCCTGCACTATATGCTTCGTACTTGTAACTCACTCACAAATGACATAGGTTACAAAACTCATTTGGGAATGACACCCTCACACCCAGGGGGAGTCTGTTGGTGCATCTTGAAACAACAGACTGCCTATACTTCAATAACACTACAAGACATACACAACTACAGCCTTTTTTAGTATTTTTATAGTTTTATATTATTGTATTTAAATATTTTCTTTTATACAGAAACACAGCAACTCCTACTTTACGACCCTACGATGGGCTACATACGGCAACCAACAAGCACCAGACGTAAACATGCTAATCAAACCAAAGTAGGAGTCTACAACAAAACATTGAGAGACATTGAGAGCAACCCCGGACCCACGTACACATACTTATGTCCAACTTGCTCAAAACCCATCACTTCGAGTCGCCATACTAAGGGTTCAGTTCTCTGCAATTCATGCGGGAACTGGACCCACTTCACCTGCACAACACTTGCCTCCAAGAAACACTACACAAACACCTGGACCTGTTCCTCATGCCCCTCCCTCTCCCAGTCAAATACCTCACCTAAAACCCGTCCACCTCTCCTCCCCAACCCACCTAACCTTCCCATACCATCCACATCCTCAACTCAACATACCACACCCCATCCTAATCCATTCCAACCCTCATCTCCTGCTCCCCAATCCCCACCCCCACCTCACCCATCCCAACCCCCAGCCCCTCCCACACCCCCACCCCCACCCTATCCTCGTGCAGCAGCACCCAACATACATCGTGCACATAACATTAACATTCTTCAACTGAACATAGATGGCATCAACACAAAGAAACACAAACTCTCACACTTCATCAAACAACACAACATACACATTGCCATCTTACAAGAAACAAAACTCCGCACAACACAAAAAACACCCACATTTCATAATTTCACCACCATCAGACAAGACAGGGCTGTCGGCGGGGGCGGTGGACTCATCACCCTGGTACACAAAGAAATATCATACATAGTAACCAGTGTACAAACCAAATCCCTCCTCCCCCCAAATTATAACACAACAGAAATACAGTCAATTAAAATATGCACTGGCAACTACTCCAACATAACCATCATAAACACATACATCCCTCCCCAAACATCCCCTAAAGTACCAAATGAATACAGACCACACTTACAACACATCACAAACACCCCACACACCCCACACATCATCCTGGGTGGTGACTTCAACGCCAAGACGTCGGCCTGGTTTGTCGATAACCCCGACACAGACAGAGGGCTGGTATTACAAAACCAAACCGATAACCTCATCATCCTTAACGACATCCATCAACATACCCATATTCCTCACAAAGCCCTCTATAACCCATCATCTCCAGATATCACCTTTTGCTCCCCAGAAATCGCCCCCACAACATCCTGGAGGGTGGTCAGAACCTTAGGCTCTGACCACCTCCCGATCATTATCACCACCAAAACCAGATTCACCCCAGCTAGCCACAAACACACATACACCAATTATAAAAGAGCTAACTGGGAAGCATTCACAAATGAGACAGAACAATACTTCACAACTCTAAACAGTACACCCATCACTAACATCAACAATGCTGTACACATACTCAATAAAACTATCCAAAATGCTGACAAGAAACACATTCCAAGAGGTAACAGAAAAAGACACAACCCCAACTTTACTCCAGAAATTTAAAAACCTCATCAGACAACGCAACATACTGAAACACTCCCCAGCACCCCACACACAAGACATCACACAACAAATTCAAGCACTCAACACCCAAACTAACAACAAAATACAAGAACAAAAACTAAATTGGAATACCTTCCTACAAACACTTGATCACAAAACAAACCCCAAAAAACTCTACAAAACACTAAACAGCATCACACTTTCCAACAGCAACACAACACAATCACATGCTGCAATCACAACAACAGACTCTACTCCTTCATGTAAACAACAAGCAAACACTCTCATCAATCACTTGTCACATGTCAGCCACCTAAAACCTCACAAAGACGACCGACGTGTCATCCGACGTAAGAGACAATTCCCCACAGACCCTGACTATACACCCTTCACCAATCACCAGACAAAGCATATCATCAACAATCTCAAGCACTCACCCGCCTGTGGCCTAGACAACATAAGCAACATACACCTCAGACACCTGGGACCACAAGGCATACAAGCACTCACTAACATATCAAACTACAGCTATTCACACAACACAATACCAGACATTTGGAAGCATGGTATCATCATCACATTCCCCAAACCCAACAAAGACCCCAAGCTACCCTCCTCGCACCGCCCCATCACACTCCTTTGCTCCCCCTCCAAAGTCATGGAACGCCTAGTATTACAACTAATTACACCTGACCTACCCCTAGCTCCAACACAACATGGCTTTAGGCCACTGCACTCCACAAACACTCTTCTCACAGACCTTACACAAAGAGCTTTCGACGGCATCAACTCAGCTAGACCACCACACAGATCACTATTAGCCACACTCGACATTAGTAAAGCCTTCGATGCCATCACCCGCCACAACCTAACAAACAAAATCTACAACACAAACATGCACAACAACACAAAAAGGTGGCTGGCCAACTTCCTAGCAGGCAGATGTGCACACGTATCTTTTGCCGGTCAGTCATCTAAAATCAGAAACTTTCCAAATGGAGTCCCACAAGGATCCGTCCTATCGCCCGCACTCTTCAATCTGTACATGCACGATATAACTACACCCAATACGCCCCAAATAAACTTAGCCTCCTATGCAGATGACATAACACTCACATGCACACACCATGACCCAAAAAGAGCAACAGATCTCCTTCAACCCTATCTCAACACACTACATGGCTGGTGCACTACAAACAGACTTAATCTAGCCCCAGCCAAATCCACCGCAACCCTGCTCACAAGTTGGACAGGAGAACACGAATACATCCCTCAACTCACCATAAACAACACACACCCCTAACACATACACACACACCCAAAATCCTAGGAGTAACATATGATATTCATATGACATTCAAACAGCACACCACAAACATTAAAAAGAAACTGACACCCAGACTTAACGCCCTCAGGTCACTTGCTCACACAAAATTTGGACACAACAAAGAAACTACCACCACAGTATATAAACAATACATAAGATCAGTGATGGAATACGCAAGCCCAGCCTGGGCTTCTAACCTAGCTGAAACACATCATAAGACCTTACAGACTATTCAAAACAAAGCCCTGAAGATCATTACAGGCTGCACAGCTACTGCACCCACAGATCACCTACATCAAGAAACCAAAATCCTCAAAGTCAAAGACCATCTGGACATGAGAGGCACTCAATTCCTGGCAGCAGCCTCCATGAACCAAGACCACCCACTAAACTACATGGCAACACACCCACAGACACCAAGAAATATTAAAACAACACCCAGCACACGGTATCACACACAATTATTGTCCTCTCTCCCTCCCTGCACACCCCGAACGAACTTCCAGAAGCACATCCATACTCATATCTCTCACCGATCCATCCACTCACTCACAGACAACACGCAGCTGCATGCACGACCTCCCGAAATCCATCCTTCCGAATCCTCCCTTCCTCGCGAGGATAGAGTCCACCTGGCCAGGCTGAGATGCGGACACCATCCAGCTCTCCTGAGCTATCAGAAGAGACTGGATGACTCCGTTGTCGACGCCTGCCCGGGATGTAACACAGCACCCCATACCATTAAACACATCATAGAAGACTGCATTTCACACAACCACTTACGCCAACTACACAATCTACACTCAATGAGAGCTCTGTGGGAAAGCCCGATCGTGGCCATGGCCTTCCTCAGGGACTCGGGGCTGTTCGGCCAGGCAGCTTAGGGAACAACAACAACAACAACAATAACAAAACACACTGACCACTAAGATTTCTCCTTACAACATGCCCTCACATGACAGACAATCAGCCATAACATTATCAGTGCCTTTAATGTGCCGCACATCCAAACTGAGTTCTTGCAACAAAAGAGCCCACCTAGTTAGCCGCTGATTTTTGTACTTAAATTTCTCCAAAAACAGGAGGGGACGGTGGTCGGAGTAGATCTTAACAGTCGGGCCATAGGCTGGTACATACACCTGAAAGTGCTGCAGGGACAGAACAATAGCTAGGAGCTCCTTCTCTACCACTGAGTAATTCCTCTAGGCTCGATTGAACTTCTTTGAGTAGGACACTGGATGCTCTATCCCTGCATGCTCCTGCAGCAGTACCGCACCTATCCCCACATCACTAGCGTCAGTAGCTAGGATAAATGGCAATCCAAAGTCAGGAGTTCGCAGGATGGGATGGTGCGACAGGAGAGACTTAATTAACTCCTGCAAAAGCCTCCTGACAGTCTTGTGTCCGCTTGAACTTGATGTTTTTCCGCAGTAAATTAGTCAGCGGAGCAAGTACAGTAGAGTAGTCCTTAATGAATCTCCGGTAGTACCTAATCATTCCTAGGAACCGTTGCAGAGATTAACGAGTGGTAGGAGGAGAGAAACTAACAATAGCCTCCACCCATGCCAAGGGTGGAGACACCTCACCATGCCCTACCACGAATCCCAAGTAATGGACAGTAGCCTGTACAAAGTCGCATTTCTCCAGATTTACAACCAAACCTGCTTCACTGAGTCTTTTGATAAGATGCTCAACATTATCAACATGCTCTCGCCAGGTGGTATAAAAAATCATAACGTCATCAATATAGACTACACAATTAGGGATATCATCTACAACCCGGTTCATCAATCGCTGAAATGTAGCCGGGGCGTTCTTAAGCTCGTAGATCATCACCTGACACTGGTAAACTTCCCTGTCCACCACAAAACTAGCAATTTTCTTGGCTCTCTCAGTCAACGGGACCTGCCAGTAACCTTTCACTAAATCCACCTTAGTGATAAACGTGGCAGCCCCGATGTGGTCTACGGAGTCGTCAACTCTAGGTAATGGATAGGCATCTGTCTGGAATAGGGCATTGACCCTCCTGAAATCAACACAAAAACGAATCTTGCCATTCGGTTTAGGTTGCAAAGTCACTGGCGAAGACCACTCACTATATTCCTTCTTCACCAGACCCTTCTCCAACATGTAGTCCAGCTCTGCTTTTAGGGCAGGCTGCCGAGCAGGATTTATACGGTAGGGGGCCAACTTGAGTGGCTTACTGTCTCCAACCTCTATGTCGTGCATCGCCCAGGATGTCAGACCTGGCGAATCACCAAACACGCTGGAGAACTCCCACAGCCTATTGAATAACTCATCTTGTCGCTTAGGACCAAGATGCTGCAACTTGTCTCTAAGAGCAACATACCCATTGCCCTCCCACAACCCAACCGGGACTGCAGCTTCTAAATCGTCAACCTCCTTCTCCTCCTCCGTCCCTACTACAGCCAGGTCATGTGAGGGATAATCTGTGCCACCTGTGCAGTCACTCCCATAACTCATAAGAACAAAGGCTTCCCGTCCGATATCAGACATACGCACCCCCGCATTCCTTGCGGCTACACCTGCCTGCGCAGCATCACCTCCGTCAGCGACACGGCCGTATGTAGTCGGTCTATGGTAGGGCTTTAACATTTTAATATGGCAGAATTGGGAGGCTTTGCGACGGTCAGGCGTGTCTATTACATAGTCAACCTCACCAATCTGCTTAACGACCTTGTATGGACCACAAAACTTAGCGGCTAAGGGTCGACCCTGAACTGGCAACAGTGCCAGAACCTCGTCGCCTACCTTGAACGCCCTAGATTTTGCCTGTTTATCATAATGATACTTCATCTTGCTTTGTGCTGCCACTAGATGCTCTTTAGCTAGCTGGAGGGCAGTCTGCAACCTCTCCCGAGTCTTCTGCACATACTCGAGCATAGGCACACAGCCCCCTGCAGCATCACTCTCCCAGGCATCCTTCACCACATCCAGCGGAC
Organism: Paralithodes platypus; assembly: GCA_032716605.1. NCBI lineage: Eukaryota > Metazoa > Arthropoda > Malacostraca > Decapoda > Lithodidae > Paralithodes > Paralithodes platypus. The sequence goes on from CM064554.1 coordinate 35,010,341, forward strand.
CCCTGACACGATGACCAAACACAAGGGAATTGGGCGAGAATCCCAAAGACTCTGAAGGGACATCACAAATTGCGAAAAGAACAAAAGGTAAAGCAGTGTCCCAATCTCTCTCATGCTGCAAGCAAAATTTACGCAGCATACTCTTCAAGGTCTGGTGAAAACGCTCAAGGGCTCCCTGTGATTGTGGATGGTAAGCGCTTGACAGCACATGCTTTATACCTAACTCTGAGAGGGTTTGCTTGAAGAGATAGGATGTAAAATTAACCCCTCTGTCAGACTGGATTTGACGTGGTAAACCAAATCTAGTGAAGAAATGCAGAAAATGTTTGAGAATAAACCCTCGCGTTCATGCTGCTAACCGGAATAGCCTCCGGGTATCTAGTTGTGGCATCCATCAAAGTAAGCAAGTATTTAAATCCCGCACTGGTGGGTGGTAAGGGACCGACCATGTCAATAATTATTATGAAACGAGTTAATGGCGGTTCAACTGCAGGTATAGGGATCAAAGGGGCTACGGGTATTCCTTGGTTGGGTTTTCCAACTACCTGACATAAAAAAAAGTAGACACCGATGCATGCATATTAGGCCACCAAAAATGAAAACGCAGACCTTTCAGTAGTCTTAAGCACCCCTAAATGCCCCGCCAGTGGTGCCTATTGCGCCAGCCTAACCAGCTCTTCCCTGAACTGAGCAGGCACCAATAATTGCTCCTCCTCCATGCCTGAGCCTGTATCTGGCATCCACTGCCAATACAACAATGTCCCTTTTACAATAAATTTCTCTGGACCGTTCATCCCACCAGTCGTGCCAACCTTCTTAAACAGGAGGCCCAGACTCGGGTCCTTTTGCTGCAACTTGCTCAATTCGTCTCTAGGTATCTCCGACAAGGCAGTTACCTATGACCTCTCAAAAATAGCAGAAGGTTGAGTCGGCGGCACTATGTCAGACTCCTCGTCCGGCACTAGGTCACCTCTACTAGTCTCGATAGCCTCACTGGGGTCAGCCACGCCCACCGCTGCCTCTGAGCCAGTGTCATCTAGTAGTGCATCATGGGATGGCCCGCACTCATGGCTATCGGCCCCCGCATCCACTAAATCCTCCTCCTGTTGTGCCACTTGTGCCATTGATCTGGTCACTGCACGCACAGGGTAGATAGAGTCCACGTTATCTTCCTGCAAACAACCACCAGTAGGGAGCTCAAAAGAAGCCTCAGCGACGACTATAGGAGGCGGGAAAACTACATCCCCTGCCAAGTCAGTCCCGAGCAAAAAATCCACCCCCTCAACTGGCAGAGTGTCCACCATGGCCACCTTATCCTCGGCGGTCAACAACGGGCACTCTAGGGTCACCGGGACTAAATCACAGCATTGCTCACTGTTGATTCCCCTGCAAATAACAAACTCTCCGGTGCTAATAGGTCACCCTGTCAGGTTGCGACACATAGATTGCTGCTCACCAGTATCCCCAAACACCTTGACAGGGTACGTCTGCTCCCCAATCCGTACTGATCAATCATGTATGACTGGCCGATACCAATCAGGCAAAGTCTGGTTAAGCTCAGGTGGTGATACCATCTGGGGCAGCAAAGTGCTTACTACCCTGCTTCGCGCTGGCCAACACTGCCCCCCAAACTCACCAGTACCTGGCTTGCCTTTCACAGGCACCTCCCCTAATGATGCCACCAACTGGACAGCCTTAGATTCCTGGGTAGCCTTCCATTTGGCACACTGAGGTTTTATATGACCCACTTGCTTGCAAAAATAACATCTCACTTCCGTAGAAGCTTGCTGGTTGTCAGCCTTGGTATAATTTTGTGTCTTATTTGTGGTACCTTTGGGTGATGATGGGCGAGCTGATACTGTGGATGCTTGGTGCACAGGTCGGTCTCTCCTGTCACCAATGCTTCCCATGCACGTGCCATGCTGGGCTAGTGCAAAGTCATCAGCCCAAACTGCTGCTTCCCTTATTGAATTAAACCGCTTTTCTTTTAATTTTGCCCCAATGTAATTTTCAACTATCCTTGTAAACTGCTCCATCAGCCAAACCTCACACGCCGCCTCTAAAGTATCAGCTGACTCTGAGTGCAGCCACTTAGCTAGAGTATCGTGCAGGTACCTGGCACATTCCACATGCGAGTCCCCCTGCCGCTTCCGAGCCCCCCTGAAGGCCAACCTGTAAGCCTCGGGATGCAGCTCATAGGCTTTTAACACTGCCTCTTTAAGTACATTATACTCTAGCTCCTGCACTTCTAGGAGATCGTATGTATCAAGAGCCTTGCCTTTTAAAACATTAGACACCAACACTGCCCAGCGTTGCCTCGGCCACTGATACTCGTGGGCCTTCTTCTCAAAATGCAAGAACCACTCCGTTACCTTGAGTTCATCGAAGGCCGGCACGAGTTTCAGCCGTCGAAACAACAGCACCTCTTCTGCCTCCTCCTTAGATGTATGACCAGCACTATTCCCTTGTCGTCTTTGCCCACTAGTTTCCAACTTCGTCTTCTCCAAATCTACCTGTATTCTCTTCTCCTCCATCTCTATCCTCCTCACCTCAAGCTCTCTATCTTTGTCTCTCTTCTCTCTCTCTCTGTTCCAACTCCATTCTCTTGAGCTGCAGCTCAACCTCTGAACTCCTTACTCGACCCTATCGGGGTTATAGGTGAAAACTGGGCCATTGTGTTGAGCAGCCACCGTATGAGTGGCATTGAAGAGCTGGGGTGTGGCCAACGACACATGGGGGGAAGAAGGGGGGCACTGAGGCTATTGCTAGCATAACTTGAAACAAAGGTACTGGCCATGGGGGCCTGAACATAGCCCTGTGGAAATTAAGGGGCTGTACTGATAGGGTTAAATACTGACGGTGGAGGTGTGGTGGCAAGTGCTGTGGTAATAGTAGGAGAATTTTTTTTTTTTTTTTTTTTTTAAGAGACAATGAACGGAGGAAGGAAAAACACAGATAAAACAAAAAGGTCCATGTGCCTAAAGGCATCCTCCATTCATAAAATGTTTGTAACAACTGGATTTAAACATTTGTTGATTGTAAGTTTGTGGAAAGCAATTCGAGGGAAGTGAATTCCAAAGAGTAGTAGCTCTAGGGATAAATGAATTCTGATAAGCAGAAGTTCTGCATTGTGGAGGAGAAAGTGTAAATTCATGGGCGCTCTCAGCTGCCCTAGTTCTACGGGGAAAGATGTGGAGAGGCGGCACAATTGAAGCAAGTTCCTCGGAACAATTGCTGTGAAAATATCTGTAGAATAATGCAAGGGATGCAACGTTTCTTCGTATGGCTAATGTAGGAAGGTCCTGTGTGATTGCAGGGTTATTGATTAATCTAATAGCTTTATTTTGAATTTTGTCCAACTGCCTCAATGCAACCACTCCACTTCCACCCCACAGAGGTGAACAGTAATCCATCTGAGAGCGCACATGACTTTTATATATTACGGCCAACTGCTCGTCAGTGAAGAATTCTCGAACTCTGTACAGGAGTCCCAGTTTTTTAGAGGCATTCTTAGCAATGCTTCTAACATAATGTGTCCAGCTCAAGTTAGTAGTTAATGTTACACCGAGAATGTCAATACTAGGGGAAGTGGGAATATTTACATCATTAAAAAATATATGGGAGTCAGTGAGATTCTGTCGGTTAGAAAATTGAATGTACTTGGTTTTCTGTGCATTAAAGGAAACTAGATTCTCTTGTCCCCATTCATTAATTCTAGAAAGGTCCTGGTTCAGAGAAATTGCAGTGTTTATTTTTGAATTTATAAGATCGGGTTGGGTGAAAGAATTGGTAAATGTGAAGGAACTGTGGAGTGTTGAGTCATCTGCGTAGGAATGTATTGGATTATGAGTGGTAGATATGAGATCATTGATATGAATGAGGAACAGAGTTGGGGCCAAAACTGATCCCTGGGGAACACCAGCATTTATTGAGTGAAATTGAGAATAAAGGCCATCTACCATTACACGTATTTTTCTGTTATGAAGATAAGAAGAAATTAGTGGAACTAATGATGCAAGGCCGTAGTGTGACATCTTCGACAATAAGGATTGATGCCAGACTCTATCAAATGCCTTTGATATATCCAGTGCTATTGTATGTGTTTCACCATGTTGGTCTGTAGCTTGGTTGATTTGATGCGTAAGAAGGCAAAGAATGTCTGCAGTTGATCGACATCGTCTAAAACCATATTGCCTATCACTGATTAATTTATTATTCTCCAGATGCTTAATTATGTGATTATTTAATATAATTTCAAAAACTTTGCCAAGAGTGGAAGTTATAGCTATTGGTCTGTAGTTTGATGGATCTGAAGAGGCACCTTTTTTAGGAACTGGATGGATGTTTGCTTCTTTCCAGGGTACTGGGAAGCATGAGGTATGAGTACACAGACGGAAAAATTTTGCCAATACAGGAGCGAGCACCAAGGAGCAATTCTTAAGTACTATTGGAGGAATTTCATCTGGACCAGGAGCCTTATCTACTGAGAGATTCTGCAAAATAGTTTTGACATGTCTGGTGTGGATCTTAAGTGAGGGAATTTCAGGTGAATTAAAATTAAGTACAGGGACATCTTGATTTATTTCATCTAAGGTTGAGTTGGTGGAGAAAATATCTGCAAGAAGGTTAGCTTTACCTCGTGGGTCACTTACAAGATTGCCAGTCGGAGATTTTAATGGTGGAATGGATGAAGCAGTAGTGAAGTTGGATTTGAATGAGTTAAGAGTAGACCAAAATGCCTACATACAGTATCACCTTGCTCTGGAGTTGTTGCTCCACTCCGGTCCCCAGTAGAATGGTAGCTAGCCTGACTGATAGGACACCGTGGCACATGCTGGAGGGTGCCATCATCCACGACACGAGTACTAGCTTCATGCAGACCATTCTGTTGTGCAACTAGCTTAGACACCTCTTGAACTAACTCTGCCTTAGCCATACCACTGCACCTCCAACCATGCATCTCCAACACATGTCTTAATTCATTACTACTCCTGCTAGCAACCTCTTCTTGACTAGGTTGGGTTCTAATAAACTGCCAAACGTCCTCCTTCCCCACGATATGAACAGGAATGTAATCAATATGCGACATCTTAGCAATAGTTCTGGACACGGGTTAATGAAATAAGAGTATGTCCGTAGACTTTCAATTACAAGAAAAATTACTGACAATCTAAATATAATTGCTTCACACTACAAGAACTCTATACTATCACACTATCCTGGCGAGGTCGCCACTGTTACGAGGGGAGCTGGGGGAAAACAGATGCTTAAATAGCCTAGCCCACAGCACTATCAAACAGTAAATGCCATAGCCAAAATTACACTAATGCTGTAGACCTGCACCCAACACTGCCCACCGCACTAAACTAACCCTGCAACAGACACGCTCTTAATATCTGACTCAACACGAAGACACGCAGGTTCTCTAGGAAAAGTGGTTATCTTCCTCTTTGCTCTATTAACCCTTCTTTGGCGGCGCGCAACTTATGACGTGTGAAATAAATTTGGACTAAGTGGCGGTTCACAACTTATGTCGTGTGCCATTTTCAGCATGTAATGCTGCAGAGAGAGAGAGCTGAGCGGTGTGAGGAGCGTAAGGCTATGACCGCTGCATTCCACTGCGGAGGGCCAACTGAAGTGAAAACCACCCTTCCATCCCCCCTCACACTCGCTACACAGGGAATTATGTAGGGAAAGTACCTAATTACATGGGTTTTGCACTCGTGTTGCGCGATCATTGCAAGAAAACCAGTGGTCGTACAAGGATGGTTGGGGTGTCATTGGAAAGCTCTGTTTATGCCCTTTCAGGGATAGATATTTGGTTTACGGTCTGGGTCTTATTTAGGCATGAAAATGATCACGTAAACAACCCTATTTAGGGTAAAAACACCCCGCTGGGCGGTACATATAAATTACTGCCTAGGCCGCTCGTAAGGTGTTAAAGCAGAAACACAAGGAGACACAAAAATATCTATTGTCCCCGAGTCTAGTCCACAGTGCGTGTAGAATGCAAGAGAACGTCTAAGGTTATTCTATACTGCTCAAAACAATGGTAACTAAAATGCTATTAGACTCCCAGAACAAAACACATAATGCCCAATCGCTTGGGAATTGAGAATCATATGAACAAAAACCATGAGAAAGTCTAAAGCACTATCCTTACACATGAAACATAATAGTTGGTATTCCAGTAGGTTGTGGCAGGCTACTCATACCAAACCCCAAACCACTGTGACTACCAACTTCAATAATAAGAAATTCATACATATAATAATAATAAAATATGCAGTAGAATAAAGGAAACTAAATGGAAGAAGAAAAGGAGAAGCCTACACTCTAGATTGCCAGGAAAAAGAAATGCAGTATCTCTAACAAATGCAGAAAACTCCTGTATGCAAGATAATTAAAATAGAACAATACATTTATAATGGAATGACTCCCAGACTTGCTCTGCTACTATTCACTAAGGAACAATGAAAAAATATGCGGTATTTAGGGAAAACATTGAAGCAAGCCTGGGACAGACTCCTCAGCATGTGTGCACAGTAAGGGACCTGCCACTAGAGTGCTGGTCATGTGAACAGGAGAGTCCCAGGAGGGGAACGAGAGCCCCAGACACCGCTAGACTCAACAATTATTCCAAGCTCCTAGGCTCTCATTAACTATACAAAAGAAATAAAGCAAACATAAGGCATCATTGTGCAAACTTATGATGACGAAAAGAATTGCCCAAAGGCTAAACAAAAGAATTAATTATACGACTAACCAACCGGCAACATAACATAGGGCACCACCATGGGTTCGCTCGTGGGAAAGAAAGACAAAGACTAGCCTCTCGCGGGGCCCCTGCAGTATATGCTTCGTACTTGTAACTCACTCACAAATTACATAGGTTACAAAACTCATTTGTGAGTGACAATATATATATATATATATATATATATATATATATATATATATATATATATATATATATATAGTAGTGGCAATAGATTCTCCTCGGGGAAACTGAGTCTTATAAGGGCAAGCAACACCAAGGTAAACACGAACATCTTTATTCTGGTACCGGTAACGTTTCGACATTAACATATGTCATCATCAGACCTAAAGCAATAAGAAATAAATTTATTAATACATTATGTTGACATTTAAAGCAAATATATTTTTAATAATGATTTAGAAAAACATAAAAAGTTAGAAATCGCGAAAAAAGAGATAGAAACAAACACAAGCAACAGAAACAGCTAAACCATATGTGAACTACGTGTAGATATTGTAGGCTAAACTGTATACAATACCTTAGAAACATAATATGTTGGAGGAGAATTCGTGGGTGCCCACGAATTTTCAGTTGTTCTGGTGACACTACCCGGTTAATAGCAGAGTCCCTCCTCACTCACCATCTTAAGCCCACCTTGGGCACCCACGAATTCTCCTCCAACCTATTATGTTTCTAAGGTATTGTGTACAGTTTAGCCTACAATATCTACACGTAGTTCACATATGGTTTAGCTGTTTCTGTTGCTTGTGTTTGTTTCTATCTCTTTTTTCGCGATTTCTAACTTTTTATGTTTTTCTAAATCATTATTAAAAATATATTTGCTTTAAATGTCAACATAATGTATTAATACATTTATTTCTTATTGCTTTAGGTCTGATGATGACATATGTTAATGTCGAAACGTTACCGGTACCAGAATAAAGATGTTCGTGTTTACCTTGGTGTTGCTTGCCCCTATATATATATATATATATATATATATATATATATATATATATATATATATATATATATATATATATATATATACATATATATAGGGAGAGAGAGAGAGAGAGAGGTTAAATCACAAATGCGTGTGATCAAATAGAGTAGTAAAACCCGCAGGAAAAATGAAACACTGGAACACCAAGCTTTCCTGTATTCTCTCAAGACATCTTCAGGGTATTGCAAGAAATCAGGGGAAGTCGAAGGCTTAAATACCTTTCCTAAATCATCTGTGAGATATTGACTAGTATATAAAAACAAGAAGAGTTGCCAGCTTATTGCCCTTTCCGATTTGTTGTAGCATATTTATTTTATCTACACAGCAAAACTCCTAAACCATAATTTCCAAAACTTATATATTTATACAATTATAGCTATTCTGTGCATTGTAATTTGTCTAAAACTGCAATGTTATCTCTATATTTGTTCATGCATTGACTGTAAACTTTATTTAATGTGATGTGACAATCACACCACCTCCAATAAGTTTTGTTGTTCCCTCTTCTTTAACGAGACTTCATAGTTACACACAAGCATACAATCATTTTAACATTATGAACAAACATGAACATATAACAAACAAACACACACCTTCCCCCAACCACCAACCCACACACCCTCACACAGTCATATCCAAACACACACATTCCCAAGCCACCAGCCCACACACCTTCACACAGTCTTATCCAAACACACACATTCCCAAGCCACCAGCCCACACACCTTCACACAGTCTTATCCAAACACACACATTCCCAAGCCACCAGCCCACACACCTTCACACAGTCTTATCCAAACACACACATTCACCAACCACCAACCCACACAGTCATATCCAAACACACACATTCCCCCAGCCACCAACCCACACACCCTCACAAAGTCATATCCAAACACACACATTCCTCAGCCACCAACCTACACACCCTCACACAGTCATATCCAAACACACATATTCTCAAGCCACCAGCCCACACACCCTCACACAGTCATATCCAAACACACATATTCTCAAGCCACCAACCCACACAGTCATATCCACACACACACGTTCCTCAGCCACCAATCCACACACCCTCACTCAGTCATATCCAAACACACACATTCCCAAGCCACCAGCCCACACACCCTCACACAGTCATATCCACACACACACGTTCCTCAGCCACCAATCCACACACCCTCACTCAGTCATATCCAAACACACACATTCCCAAGCCACCAGCCCACACACCCTCACACAGTCATATCCAAACACACATATTCTCAAGCCACCAGCCCACACACCCTCACACAGTCATATCCAAACACACATATTCTCAAGCCACCAACCCATACACCCTCACACAGTTATATCCCAACACACACATTCACCAGCCACCAACCCACACACCCTCACACAGTCATATCCAAACACACATTCGCCCAGCCACCAGCCCACACAGTAATATCCAAACATACACATTCCTCAGCCACCAGCCCACACACCCTCTCAATCATATCCAAACACACACATTCCCCAGCCACCAACCCTCACACCCTCACACAGTCATATCCAAACACACATTCCCAAGCCACCAGCCCACACACCCTCACACAGTCATATCCAAACACACACATTCCTCAGCCACCAACCCTCACACCCTCACACAGTCATATCCAAACACACATTCCCAAGCCACCAGCCCACACACCCTCACACAGTCATATCCAAACACACACACTCACCAGCCACCAACCCACACACCCTCACACAGTCATATCCAAACACACACATTCCTCAGCCACCAGCCCACACACCCTCACACAGTCATATCCAAACACACACACTCACCAGCCACCAACCCCCACACCCTCACACAGTCATATCCAAACACACACACTCACCAGCCACCAACCCACACACCCTCACACACTCATATCCAAACACACACACTCACCAGCCACCAACCTACACACCCTCACACACTCATATCCAAACACACACTCACCAGCCACCAACCTACACACCCTCACACACTCATATCCAAACACACACATTCACCAGCCACCAACCCACACACCCTCACACACTCATATCCAAACACACACATTCACCAGCCACCAACCCACATTCCCTCACACAGTCATATCCACACACACACATTCACCAGCCACCAACCCACACACAGTCATATCCAAACACACACATTCACCAGCCACCAACCCACACACAGTCATATCCAAACACACACATTCACCAGCCACCAACCCACACACCCTCACACAGTAATATCCAAACATACACATTCACCAGCCACCAACCCACACACCCTCACACAGTCATATCCAAACACACACATTCACCAGCCACCAACACACACACACACACACAGTCATAATTATCCAAACACACGCCATCAGCCTCATTGCTCGTGCAGCCTGGTAATTTAATTTATCCTGATATTGTAACCCCCACCAAACAAACAGTTACATCTTTTGACTGTAGCCATTTTTATGATAAGGATATACATACAACCATTCACACAAGCACACATAATTGCACACACACACAGATTAAAGCGCAAATATATGTACGTGCAAACACAGCCTTATAGTTGTTTCATGTACAGGATGGATGGTACTCGTCAGCCTTGGTCGGCAACCCATCTAGGGGAGACAACCTTAACAAATTCAGAGGGATGCGACTTGTCAGCCTTGGTCGGCAATCTATCTAGGACAGTAAAACTTAATGGGGGGGGGGAGTGACCTGCTTTTTTTCTCTACTTTCTCTCTTTCTCTGGCTTGCATACATTCGGTCCCATTCAGCCTACTGTTTTAAGACGTTTGTCCCTATTTAGGTGTCGACTTCTTCCTGGCGAGCGAGCCAGCATTGTATGGAGAAATCCATTTTCTATCGAAAAATGTACAAATTTAGCCTGCTGTCAAAAACATTTTAGTAAATATGATGGTTCACTACCACTCGCCAGGAAAAGATCGACACCTGGATGTAGATAAACATCTTAAAACAGTAGGCTGAATTGGCCCAAATTGATACAACCCAGAGAGAGAGAGAAAACAAAAAAACGAGGTGGACCCCCTTAAGCAAAATACCAAAGGGTGGCGCTCTGATCTGTGCTAGTATGAATGATGTTATATTTTTGTATTATTATTATTATTCTTATTATTATTAGGGGCTCGAGCCCTGCGGGGAACTCCTATTGGAATCATTAAATCATCTTATTCTTCCAAATTATTTTCCCACGCCGGTTTTTACGCATTAACTCCAGAACCGCTTTTTGGATTGGGACCAAACTTTCCCACAAGGTGCGTTTTTGTATTTGGCAACTTTTGATATGCTAAACATCCGATATGGCAGCCAAACAGGTTCATGGCAGCCGATTTCCCGAAAAATTTCAAGCCTAAATACTGTCTCTCCCACTCATAGGAAATGATTGGGCTTTGGCATATGGACTCCACTACTAATGCTCCGCAAATGTTATGGAAAAGGTTTTGCTTTGCACGTGGGGTTTTTTTTCCGGCAATCTTGAAAAAACCTTGAAAACACTTACAAATCCACATCTTGAAAACTACGTGGATGATCAAAGCCATGTGTGCTTAGTTGGGTGAGGCTCGCAATTCCGAACGTTTTGGTACCAAAAGAATAGAAATTGGTTGAATATTTTGAATAGTTTGAATAGTTGAATAGCAGCATTGAAAACTGTCTATTCATAAATTACTTTAAAACCGTGTGAGGTACCCACACAACGTTTTCATTCTTCAGTCTATAGGCTTCCCCGCATCCCCTAGTTTTGCTTAATAATAGTTATATTAATCAATCAGATCCATAATTTGTTTTAATTTAACTCTCTCAAAATAGTTAGTCCCTACGTAATTCCAGCAACTATTTAACCAACCTACCAATACATACCTACCCTACCAAATAATAATGATAATTCAAATTTATTTTTGGTGAATAGCAGAGTATTGGCTAAGGTTTTTAACAATTCCTCCCTTTGCCAAATGCTTAGTTTAATAACAAAGTTCTAGACCATCAAAGTTTTGAATTTTTTGGGTGTGGTGTGACTTACCTTTCCTCATCCCTCAAACAGCAAGCAACGTCTTCAGGTGTTCAAGAGTATTGCATTCTTCCATAAATATATACATAGGCCGATTTTTACGCAATAACTCCGGAATTGCTTGTCGGATCGTGACCAAACTTTGACGCAAGGTGCATTTTTGTATTGGGCAACTTTTGATATTATATCCAAAATTGTGGCCAAACACGCCCGTGGCAGCCTTTCACACCCAACCCATCTCGTCCTATCTAATATTATGTTGAACTCTATTGTTCTTGATCCCACTATAGGACTGGTAGCCTATTCCACATATCTACAACTCTGTTACTAAACGAATAGAGGCAGATCCCTTACACACCCAGTCTCTCTCTGCCGCTCGTTTGTTTGCACACTGGTACAAATGAGGCAGATCCCTTACAAATGCAACTAAGATGAACATGGGAATCTGTAGAGAGACAAGTGGCGCAATGGATAAATGCACTGAGTTTCGGTGTGAACGTCCTGGGTTCGAGTCCCTGGACTGCCACATGTGTTTGTTGATTTCATTAATTGAATTTGGGAGTGGAGTCGGTTGGTGGAGGTAACATAATAATTCATTCAGGTTCAGGGGTAGTTATAGAGAGGCCTTCCTTAGAGTTAAGGCCCCATTAATTACTCCTTCCATTCATCTACCCATAGCCTATGATAGCGCAGTTGGAAAGTGTGTACATGCTTAGACTGATATGCAGGATTCGAAACTGCATAATAAATCGTAGACTTGTCCACCGTTCTTTAACTGTCTTCGTGGCGCAATGGATAAATGCACTGAATTTCGGTGTGAGCGTCCTGGGTTCAAGTCCCTGGACTGCCACATGTGTTTGTTGATTTCATTAATTGAGTTTGGGAGTGGAGTCGGTTGGTGGAGGTAACATAATAAATCTACGACTCTGTTACGAGAGAGGCTGATCCCTTACACAGCCAATCTTTCTCTCTCTCTCTTATTTGCACACTGGTACAAATGAGGCAGATCCCTTACCCATGCTACCAAGATGAAAATGGGAGTCTGCAGAGAGCCGATCGGCCCACACAGGGAAGATCCCTTTCACACCCAATCCATCTCGTCCTATCAAATTTTATGTTGAAGCTCTATTGTTATGTATCCCACTATAGCACTTGGTAGCCTATTCCACATATCTACAACTCTTTTACCAAGCGAATAGAGGCAGGTCCCTTACACAGCCAATCTCTTTCTCTCCCGCTCTTGTTTGTTTGCACACCGGTACAAATGAGGCAGATCCCTTACACATGCAACCAAGATGAAAATGGGAGTCTGCAGAGAGCCAAGTGGCCCACATAAGGCAGATCCCTTTCACACTCAACCCATCTCATAGCCGTTACCTGTAATTTACACTACTTACTATACACCCATGTTATCATATACCTGCAACCAAAACACAATTGTAAGAAATAGGAACATAAGAAAATGGGAGTCTGTAGAGAGCCAATTGGCCCACACAAGACAGATCCTTTTCACACCCAACCCATCTCATAAAAAACTCTCTCATTTATCTATGTCTTCCGTACATTTATGACATCCTAGTCTCTCTCTCTCTCTCTCTCTCACAAATGAGAACATAAGAAAACCGGAGTCTCCAGAGAGCCGATTGGCCCACACATGTCAGATCCCTTTCACACCCAACCCGTCCCACGCTCTCTCTCTCTCTCTCATATGTATCGCCATCTTCCTTACGTTTACGACATCCTTATCTCTCTCGCCATACTCTCTCTTCCTCACAAATGAGAACATAACAAAAATATGAGAACGGGAATCTGCAGAGGGCCGATTGACCTACACATGGCAGATCCCTCTCACACCAAACCCATCTCATTCTATCTAATTTCAAGTTGAAGCTCTATTGTTCTTGATCCCATTATAGCACTCGGTAGCCTATTCCACATATCTACAACTCTGTTACTAAACGAAAAGAGGCAGATCCCTTATACAGCCAATCTCTCCCTCTCGCTCTTGTTTGTTTGCACAATCTGTTCCTTCTGTAGTTTCTCCATGCCCGATAAGTTAAATTATTTTTTGATATATGTGACACAGCTTTTGTATCCAACACAATACCCTGCTTGCAAAACGGCTCGAACCCCGGACAACGTTGCTTGCAACTATAATTATTATCATTATTATTATTATGCGTTGATGAGAAAGTCATGTGAGGCTGTGATCTTACCGACAACAGTGAGATAATAGGACTGGTACATCTTGGGTTCAGTGTTAACCTGACACTCGTAGATGCCAGAGTCCCGAAGCTGGGCGAACGAGATCCGTAGAGTCCAGTTCTCTGACTTCTCAGGATGGATTACCTGCAACACAAGGGGATAGTTTACATATATACCGGTTTTTATTTTTATATTTTTTTTTTTTTTTTTTTTTTTTGCTATGTGATTGAGGGAGGCAAAAGGCAGAACTGCCTATAGTGAGTGCCTCCCCCATTGTTGAAAGAGTGACAAAGCCAAAATCAAGCGACGTTCGCGCCAAAATGCCTGGACACACGGAGTTTGAAGCAATTTAAGTCATAAAAAGAGGGAAAGACTGATTCTAGGAGAGAGTTCCAGAGCTCAGCTGTTGAGTAGAAGAAAGTTTGAGAGTAACGTTTCACTCTTGGGTTGGAGAGTTGCACAGAGTAGGGGTGGGATTGAATTTCAAGACGGGTACCACGTGCCCTACGTAAAGGAGGTGGTATACACTGGGAAAGCTCTGAGGAACACTGATTATTATAGTAGCGATAGAATAGCGAGAGAGATGCAACATTGCGGCGGAGAGAGAGAGATTGCAGAGAGTTGGTGAGTGGACTTGAGTTAATGATACGAAAGGCCTTCCTTTCAACTTTGTCTAGGAGAGCGGTGTGAGAGGAACCTCCCCACACATGTGAACAATACTCAATACAAGGACGCACTATGCCCCTGTACAGAGCAAGAAGCTGTGCAGGGGAAAAGAACCCCCTAAGGCGGTTGAGCACACCCAGCTTCTGGGAGGCTGCCTTAGCAAGACTGGTAATATGGTCCTTCCAACTGAGAGCAGAAGAAAAAGAGACACCAAGAATATTGAGAGAAGATGAAGGATTGATTTTTGTATTGTTGAAGAATAACGGATAGTCCGCTGGGAGTTCCTTACAGGTAGATAGATGGAGAAATTGGGTTTTGGAAGCATTTAAATGTAACAAGGTTTTCTCTGCCCCAATTGGAGATAGTATTTCGATCAGAATTTAAGAGTTCTATGGCTTCATTACGTTTGTCGTTGAGGGATTGCTGGCTGGGGCGTTCTGAAAAACTAATGGAGTAGTGTAAGGTTGAGCCGTCTGCGTATGAATGGATGGGAATTGAGGTACAGTTGAGGAGATCATTTATAAAAATTAGAAAGAGAAGAGGAGATAGGATAGAGCCCTGAGGAACACCGGAGTTCATAGGGTGAGGAAGTGAACAATGGCCGTCCACAACCGCGGCTATGGAACAGCCGGAAAGGAAATTAGAGACAAAGGCACAGATGGAGGGATAGAAACTGAAGGAGGGTAGTTTAGAAATTAAAGATTTGTGCCAGATTCTATCGAAGGCTTTCGATATGTCCAGTGCAATAGAAAAAGTCTCACCGAATTCCCGAAAGGAGGATGACCAAGAGTTAGTAAGATATGAAAGAAGACCACCAGTAGAGCGACCCTTAACCCTGGATAGGAATCATAGTGCCAAAAACGGAACGTGGTGGTGCGCGGAAACCGATATATGATCACCGCGCACCCAAATTAATATTATGATACATTTATTATAAATATGAAATTTACTTTGATTTTCAATTACACTCTCCATAATGTTAAGGAAGCTTTATATTTATTGTAGCAAGTGACAAAAAAATCTATCTCAATTACCGGATTTTATATGAATATTTATATGCAGTGTGCCACACTTGGCACGAGAGGACCTTAATCGGAACACAAATCCTACGATACTTATCCAGGGTTTAAGGAAGCCAAACTGGCGATCTGAGAGCAGATTATGAGAAGAGAAATGCTTAAGAAATTTGGAAGCAAGAATAGTTTCAAAAACTTTAGAAAGACATGAGATGAGAGCAATTGGACGATAGTTGGAGGGTTTAGAGCGGTCACCTTTCTTTGGGACAAATTGAAAGTGAGCAAATTTCTAGCATGAAGGGAAGACGGTAGAGGATAGACAGAGACGAAAGAGTTTGCCTAGGCAGGGAGTCTGCATGGAAGCACAGATTTTGAGAACAACAGGAGGAACACCGTCCGGACCGTACGCCTTATTAGTATTAAGCCCAGAGAGGGTAGAAAGTACATCTTTAGAAGAGATTAGGATATTAGGCATAAGTACAAAGGAGTACATAGGAAATCAAGCAACAACAGATCTAGTGACCCTTCTAGGTTGCTTGTCCTCCAAAACACTGAGGATCAAGTGTCCAAACAGTGGTTTAGAGTGGGTAAGGGAACATTGGAAAGGGAATTACTGCCCTGGAACTAATGTCCGTGGCAGGATTAGGAAGTTAGTAGAGGACAGATGGGTTAGTAACTGAGGGGGGGATAAAATAAAGTTATTCATTTACAAACGCAGTCAGTCGCGGGTTTGATGAGAGATATTTGTCTAGGCGGAGTTTAAATGAATCAATGGTGATGCAGACTATAACGTTTCGGGGAAGCCCATTCCACAAGTTGACAATTCGATTGAAGAAGAAATTCTTAGATTCGTGCGAGTTACAAGATTTACCAATAATTTTGCAACCGTTTCCCCGTGTGTAATTAGGTTGGTCGATAGTGAAGTACTTACTAGAGTTCATATTGTCGATGCCTTTGATGATTTTGAACACTTGAATTAAGTCCCCTCTTAATCTGCGCTGGGTTAAAGGAAATAGATTTAATTCTCTAAGACGCTCTTCGTATGGTTTGTTCTTTAGGCTAGGTATAATTTTGGTAACTCTACGTTGAACTTGTTCTAGCTTGTTTATATCTTTTTGGTAAAAAGGGCACCAGGATTGAACGCAGTATTCCAGAAGAGGGCGGACTAAGGAATTGTAAAGGGTTAGGATAACTTCTTTGGATTTATGCTCAAACGACCTGCCTTTAAAGCCAATTATTTTGTTTGCCTTCTTAACAACTTCTGAACATTGTTGACTCGGTTTTAGGTTACTCGATATTGTTACTCCCAGATCGGTTTCTCTGTTTACATTCTTAAGCTGAGTGCCATTCATCGAATAGTTTGCTTTCTCATTTAGGTATCCGACATGTAGTACTTTACATTTATCCGCATTGAAACTCATTTGCCAAATTTGGGCCCAACATGACAATTTATCTAGATTGTGTTGCATATCGTCAACTTGTTCTTTTGAGAGTACGCTATTTGCAATTTTTGTATCGTCAGCAAATTTTGAGATTGTACAGGTGAGACCCTCATCTATGTCGTTGATGTAAATTAGAAAGAGAATTGGTCCTAGTACCGATCCCTGGGGTACCGCGCTACTTACATTGGTCCATTTAGATGCCTTACCGTTTATGACTACCCTTTGCTTTCTGTTGCTGAGCCAATTCTCTCCATTTCAACACACCGTCTTGTATTCCATGCGCTTTTAGTTTTAGCAGTAAACGTTTGAGGGGAACTTTGTGAAAGGCCTTTTGAAAATCAAGGTATATAATATCTACAGCTTTACTATCATCGTAGAAGTTGAGGATATCGTGGAAGAAGTCTAAGAGGTTTGTTAAACAGGAACGTTTTTTACGAAAGCCGTGTTGAGTATCTTTAAGTATGTTATTTTCCTCTAAGTGATTTACGAGTCTGTCTCGTATGACCGTTTCTAGCATTTTACATATAACTGAGGTTAAGCTAATTGGACGATAGTTACTGGGTAGGGATTTGCTGCCTTTTTTTAATATCGGTGTTACGTTGGCTAGCTTCCACTGATCAGGCATAGTTCCAGACTGCAAGGATTTATTGAATAGTAATGTCAGTGGTTTGGAGAGCTCATCCCTAGCTTCCTTTAGAACTCTAGGCAAGATAAAGAGAGAGTAAGAGAGAGGAGGGTGGAGAGGGAGGAATAGCACCGGAATCATCCAAGGTGGAGTTTCTAGCAAAAGTTTGAGCGAAGAGTTTAGCTTTGTCAGAGGAAGAAGTGATGGTTGTGCCATCAGAGTGGAAAAGGGGAGGGAAAGACGAGGAAGAGAAATTGTTGGAGAGGTTTTTGGCTAGATGCCAGAAAGCTTGGGAAGAGCTAGAGTTGGATAGTTCAGTGCAATTATTATTGATGAAAGAGTGTTTGGCAAGTCGAAGAACAGATTTGGCTTGATTCCGGGCAGAAACATATGAAGAATGAGAGTCTTGAGTTTTAAGGCGTCGGTACCGTTTGAATGCTTCCTCCTTATTGCAGACAGCAGTAGAACAGGCGTGAGTAAACCAAGATTTTTTAGCATTAGTCTGAGAGAAAGAGAATGGAATGTATGCTTCCATGCCCGATAGGATTACCTCGGTAATGCGTTCAGCACTCTCCGAGGGTCCCAGGCCATGGAAGCAGAAATAATTCCATGGGAAATCAAAGAAGTACTGCCGGAGAGCCTCCCAGTCGGCAGCACCAAAGTGCCACAAGCGCCGCCGGCTAGGAGGATCGGGTGGGCGTACTGGAGAGATAGGACAGGTGAAAGAGATAGGTTTATGGTCGAAGGAGCCCAAAGGAGAGAAAAGATCAACAGTATAAGAAGAAAGGTTAGAAGTTAGAAACAAGTCAAGAATGTTGGGCCGATCTCCGATGCGATCTGGGATACGGGTGGGTTGCTGAACTAACTGTTCTAAGTCATTTAGGATACAAAAGACGTAGGCTTGTTCACCAGCTGGGTCAGTAGTGTGAGAGGAGAGCCATTGGCGGTGGTGAACGTTGAAATCTCCTAAGAAGGAGATAACTGAGAAAGGAGAAATGGATAGAATGTGTTCCACTGTAGAGTTTAAATAGTCAAAGAATTTGAAAGTATATAATTATATATATAAATATATATATACTGTATATATACCGATATATATATATATATATACATATATATATACAGTATATATATACAGTATATATATATATATAGGTGTGGCAGAGTGGTCTTGCCACTGGACTGGTAATCCAATGGACCCGGGATATATATATATATAATTATACAGTATATACTGTATATATATATATATATATATAATTATACAGTATATATACTGTATACATATATATATATATATATATATATATATATATATATATATATATATACTGTATATATATACCAGTATATATATATATATATATATACACTTTTAAAAGTAGACAGAATGAAAATAAACACCATGTGAGGAAGAGCACTTTATTGACAAATTTTCGCATATAGCTTCATCAGGTCATTTGGTGTATGGCATTGGCCTGATGAAGCTACAGTATATGCGAAACGTCAATAAAGTGCTCTTCCTCACATGGTGTTTATTTTCATATATATATATATATATATATATATATATATATATATATATATATATATGTATATGGCAGAGTGGTCTTGCCACTGGACTGGTAATCCAATGGACCTGGGTTCAAATCCCAATATGTCAATGGGAAGATGCAGCATGTGAGGAGGTGTGTGGAGTGAGGAGAAGAGGGAGGGGAGTGAAAGGTACAGCATGGTGGACAGAAGAGGTAAGAATAGCTGTGGAAGAAAAGAAGAAAGCATATAGAGTGTGGTTGGGTAGTAGAGGGAATGAAGATTCCGAGAGACAGAAACGAGCGAGGTACGTGGAGAGTAAGAGGGTGGTGAAGAGAGTAGTGAAGGAAAGTAAGAGAAGAGTAGATGAGGAATTTGGAAGGAATCTGAGTGTAAAATGGAGGGAGAGTAAGAAACTGTTCTGGAAAGAAGTCAAGAAAGTTAGGGAAGGTAGCAAGGGAAACAGTAAGGGTGTGAAAGATAAGAATGGGAGAATGCTAGCCGAGAAGCAAGAGAGTCGAAAGATGGAGGGAGTACTTCAGTGAGTTGCTAAATGAAAGGAATGAAGAGCCAGCAAACATAGCTGGATATGGTATGGGAGGGAGAAGAAGAGAAGTAGTGGAGGAGGAGGTGGGGATCAGGAGGTCAGAAGTGTGGGAAGCCATGAAAAGTGAAGTTGGGGAAAGCACCAGGAACAGATGGAGTGTGTGGGGAAATGTTGAGGTATGGTGGTGAGATAGTGATAGAATGGGTATGGAAAATGTGCAAACTAGCATGGGAGAAGGGGAGTGCACCCGATGACTGGAAGACTGGCATAATAGTCCCCCTATATAAGGGCAAAGGGGAAAGAGGAGTGTGTGGTAACCACCGAGGAATATGTCTTCTAAGCGTAGTAGGGAAGGTATACAGTAGGGTAGTGATTGAGAGAGTGAGAGTGAGAACGGAGAAATGGATAGGCGACGAGCAGGGAGGTTTTAGGAAGGGAAGAGGATGTGTAGATCAGATTTTTACCCTGAATTGTGTTGTGGAGAAGTATCTGGAGAAGAAACAAAAGGTGTATGTTGCCTTTATGGACTTGGAGAAGGCCTATGACAGAGTGGATAGAGAAGGTTTGTGGAAAGTACTTAGAATATACGGAGTAGAGGGCAAGTTGCTGAAAGCAGTGAAGAGCATGTATGAGGGTGCAAAGGCGGCAGTACGTGTGGAGAGTGAGCAGAGCGAGTTCTTTGACCTGAATGTTGGTTTGAAACAGGGATGTGTGATGTCCCCGTGGTTGTTTACTGTATATATGGATGGAGTCATGAAAGAAATACTATCAAGAGCAGTGAATGTTGGTGTATCGCTGAAAAGGGAGGGAATTGAGTGGAAGCTACCTATACTGCTGTTTGCGGATGATACAGTTCTGATGAGTGATAATGAATGGGAGTTGCAGGGTCTGGTAAATGAGTTTGGAACAGTGTGCGAAAAACGGAATTTGAAGGTAAATACGGGGAAGAGCAAGGTTATGGTCTTCGAAAGGGGTGAAGTCACAGAGTGTGAGGTGAAGCTGAACGGTCAGGCTATGGAGATCGTCAACTCTTTTAAGTATCTGGGCAGTGTGTTGAGTAAAGATGGAACTATGGATGAAGAGGTGCGGGAGAGGGTACAACAGGGGAAGAGGGTTGTAGGAACGCTAAAAGCAGTAACAAGAAATAGGGTGGTCAGTATGGAAGTGAAGAAGTCCTTGCATGACAGTGTGGTAATCCCGACACTGACTTACGGAAGCGAAGCATGGACGTTGGTTGAGAGACTCAGACCAAGAGTGAGAGCAGTGGAAATGAATTACTTAAGGAGTGCGTGCGGAGTTACATGGAGGGATAGACAGACTAATGAGGAAGTAAGAAGGAGGTGTGGTGTGGAGGTAGATGTGCTGGAAAGTGTGAAAAGGAACAACTTGAGATGGTTCGGCCATATGGAACGTATGGAAAGCGAGAGAATGACTAAGAGGGTGTACGTGAGCGAGGTGGAGGGACAGAGGGGGAGAGGTAGACCGAATATGAGGTGGAAGGATGGAGTGAGGAACTACATGAACGAAGGCGGTGCTGGTTGGGGGGAGGGGCATCGACTGACTGGGGACTAAGGTGCATGGGGGCGGTTCGTTCGTGGCCACCCCTTCGGGGATCACGGCGTCAGGCAATAGATAGATAGATAGAAGATATTTTTGGGATGGAATTTGTGCTGTACCAAGTTTCAGTGCATTACCACAGCACACCGAAATGCCAAAACAAAAATATCCTCATTGTTCCCTGATTAACCCCTCTTTAGCGGGGCCGGCCTTAAGTCGGTCTAGAGAACCAAGGACTATGTGGCAGGGACCGACTTGAGGCGGTGTGCAATTTTTACCAATAATTGGCTCTGAGAGAGAGACGAGCGGTGGGAGGAGCGTAGGTCGGCTCTGACTGTTCGGCACGGTTCCCGCGCGGCAACTGCTCTCCCCTCAACATACATTCACACTCACTACCTCGCTATACAGGGAATTATATAAGGAAATTACCGTATTTTAGGGATTTTTCCTTCGTGTTGCACGATCGTTGTAAGAGAACGCGTGGTCGTAGAAGGATGGTTCTGGTGTCATTGGAAAGCTCAATTATCGCCCTTTCAGGGATACATAATTGTATTACACTCTGGCTCTTGTTTATGCATGAAAAAGAGCACGGAAATAAGGTCGTTTAGGGTAAAACCACCCGCTGGGCGGGTAGTAGAAGTTACTGACGGGCCCGCTCGTAGGGCGTTAAATAGCACTGTATGAATATTCCCATATTCAAAATAGGCTACAGGGGGGCAATGCCTAGTGAGTGCTCAATAGGTGGCGTTCTGAGAGTGAGGGTCCGAGCCTGGGAAGTGAGACTGTGAAACGCAGAGGCGAAGCAGTTTCAGAGATGGATTTGGGTTCCAGCCGTGAATAGGTGCTTTGCATGTCTCACTCCCTAGACTGGAACAAGACCTCATGGGCCTAACCGTGTTCAGCAGTAAATTGTAAAGGCTATTAGCCTATGCCCGAGAAGGAGTAGTTGGAATATAGAAAAAAATAAATAAATAAATAAATATATATATATATATATATATATATATATATATATATATATATATATATATATATAACAGTATATATATATATATTATATATATATATATATATATATTTATATAATTTTATATAATAATATATATATATATATATATATATATATATATATAATTATATATATATATAATATATATATATATATATATATATATATATATATATTAAATATATATATATATATATGTATTTATATATATGTATAAAGTAAAAGAAGAGTAGATGTGGAATTTGGAAGGAATCTTAGTGTAAAATGGAGGGAGTGTAAGAAACTGTTCTGGAAAGAAGTCAAGAAAGTTAGGGAAGATAGCAAGGGAAACAGTAAGGGTGTGAAAGATAAGAATGGGTGAGTGCTAGCCGAGAAGCAAGAGAGGGTCAAAAGATGGAGGGAGTACTTCAACGAATTGCTGAATTATTATGTTCTCTCCACCAACCAACTTTACTCCTAAACTCGATTAATGAAATTAACAAACACATGTGGCAGTCCGGGGATTCGAACCTAGGATGCTCACATCGAAAATCAACACACTTATGCATTGCACCACGAAGACAGTAAGGAATGAAGCACCAGCAAACAGAGTTGGATGGGATATGGGAGGGAAAAGAAGAAAAGTAGTGGAGGAAGAGGTGGGGATCAGAAGGTCAGAAGTGTGTGAAGCCATGAACAGAGTGAAGTTGGGGAAAGCACCAGGAATAGATGGAGTCTGTGGGGAAATGCTGAGGTATGAGGGTGGAGATGGTGATCGAATGGGTATGGAAAATGTGCACACTAGCATTTTTTTTTCTATATGAATGAGGGAGATAAAAGGCATAACTGCCTCCAGCGAGTGCCTCCCCCAGATTTCAAAGAGTGACAGGGCCGAAATCAAGGGACGTTCAA
Source organism: Paralithodes platypus (assembly GCA_032716605.1). Taxonomy (NCBI): domain Eukaryota; kingdom Metazoa; phylum Arthropoda; class Malacostraca; order Decapoda; family Lithodidae; genus Paralithodes; species Paralithodes platypus. Next base: position 35,033,658 of record CM064554.1, read on the forward strand.
GCTAAAATGCCTGGACACAAGGAATTTGAAGCAATTTAAGTCATAGGTATAGGGAAAGACTGATTCTGGGAGAGAGTTCCAGAGCTCAGCAGTTGAATAGAAGAAAGTCTGAGAATAGCATTTCACTCTTGGGTTGGAGAGTTGCACAGAGTAGGGGTGGGATTGTGTTGCAAGGCGGGTACTACGTACCCTACGTAGAGGAGGTGGTATACACAGAAAGCTCTGAAGAATACTGATTATTGTAGTAGCGATAGAATAGCGAGAGAGATGCAACATTGCGGCGAAGAGAGAGAGATTGCAGGGTTGGTGAGTGGAGGGGAGTTAATGATACGAAAGGCTTTCTTTTCTACTTTATCTAGAAGGGGAATGCACCTGATTACTGGAAGACAGGCATATTAGTCCCCCTATATAAGGGGAAAGAGGAGTGTGTAGTAACCACCAAGGAATATGTCTTCAAAGAGTAGTAAGGAAGGTGCTGAAAGCAGTGAAGACCATGTATGAGGTGCAAAGGCGGCAGTACGTGTGGAGAATGAGCAGAGCGAATTCTTTGATCTGAACGTTGGATTGAAACAGGGGTGTGTGATGTCCCCGTTGATGTTTACTGTGTATATGGATGGAATCATTAAATAAATACAAGGAAGAGCAGTGGATGTCGGTATATCGCTGATAAGGGAGGGAAATGAGTGGAAGCTACCTGTACTGTTGTTTGCTGATGATACAGTTCTCATGAGTGACAATGAATGGGAGTTGCAGGCTCTGGTAAATATGTTTGGAACAGTGTGCGAAAAACGGGATCTGAAGATAAATGCGGGGAAGAGCAAGGTTCTGGTCTTTGAAAGGGGTAAAGCCACAGAGTGTGAGGTGAAGTTGAACGGTCAGGCTATGGAGATTGTCAACTCATTTAAGTATCTGGGCAGTGTGTTGAGTAAAAATGGGACTATGGATGAAGAAGTGCGAGAGAGGTTGCAACAGGGGAAGAGGGTTGTAGAAATGCTGAAAGAAGTAAAAATAAATAGGGTGATCAGTATGGAAGTGAAGAAGTCTTTGCATGACAGTGTGGTAATCTCGACACTGACTTACAGAAGCGAAGCATGGACGTTGGTGGAGAGACTCAGACAAAGAGTGAGAGGGGTGGAAATGAGTTACTTGAGAAGTGCGTGCAGAGTTACATGGAGGGATAGACAGACAAATGAGGAAGTAAGAAGGAGGTGTGGTGTAGAGGTAGACATGCTGGAAAGTGTGAAAAGGAATACCTTGAGATAGTTCGGCCATATGGAACGTATGGGAAGAGAGAGAATGACTAAGAGGGTGTACGAGAGCGAGGTGAAAGGACAGAGAGGGAGATGTAAACCGAAGGAGAGGTGGAAGGATTGAGTGAGGAAGTATATGGATGAAGGCGGTGCTGGTTGGTAGGAGAGGCATTGACTGACTGGGGACAGAGGTGCATGGGGGCGGTTCGTTCGTGGCCACACCTTCGGGAATCACGGTGTCAGGCAATAGACATATAGAAATTCAGTACTGTATATGTGTGTGTGTGTGTATGTGTGTATTTATACTCTCAGCGGGGCTCAGTCAGCCAGGACGAGTCTCCATGCATTAACACCTTATTGGCGGGCTAGGCGGTCTAGCGGACCGTAGCGCCCAGCGTTTTTTTTTTTACCCTAAATAGGGTTGTTTACGTGATCATTTTCATGCCTAAATAAGACCCAGAGTGTAGAACAAGTATCTATCCCTGAAAGGGCGTAAACAGACCTTTCCAATGACACCATAACCATCCTTGTACGACCGCTGGTTCTCTTGCAACGATCGTGCAACACGAGTGCAAAAACCCTGTAATTAGGTAATTTCCCTACATAATTCCCTGTGTAGCGAGTGTGAGAGGGGAGGGAAGGGTGGGTTTCACTTCAGTTGGTCCACCGCGGTGGTGGTGAGCGGTCATACAGTTGCTAGGCTCCTCACACCGCTCAGCTCTCTCTCTCAGCAACATTACGTGCTGAAAATGGCGCACGACATAAGTTGTGAACCGCCACTTAGTCCAAATTTATTTCACACAACATAAGTTGCGCACCGCCAGTTAAGGGTTAACCCTCTCCGACATATGACGCAATTCTGAGCCTATTAGGGATACTTTAAAGCCTTTATTACCATCAGGGTTTTTTACAAACCTTTATTTTAGTTACTTCAACCTCTGCAGTTGTCTTTGAGTTAGATGTGGGCAGACAACTAATTTTGGAGAGGTATTTATAAGAGTGAGAGAACTCTATTTCTTATTGCTAATCTGGCAACCTCTGCGTCATATATGTCTGAAGGAGTTAATATACTCTACTATGGCGTGATATACAACATTTAACCTTTTCCTGGAATAGGGGTCCTACGACTTGTATAGTAAATGGAATACTTTCTCCAAGTAATAATATAATAATCTTCCTTAATAATAGAATAGGAAAAGGTTAAGTTTTTTGCAGGAATGATTAATAACTTTTGTTTTTGTTTTGTGTTATGCTAAGTAGTTCTCAGCATAAACGACCAAGCTGCCTGAACCATGGGCAAGACCACCACAAGCACAGGGTCAACTTGAGGGATAAGAGCCAATTCAGGGTTAATGCTATAACTATTATCTACTTAAGACTAAATGTCTTTGTATAATTTCATTCCCTTGATTGACTAATATAAAGCACTAATAACATGTTCAAATTTCCCTTGTTTAATGTCTAATGTATTATGAAATTCATTTATTTCAAGAATCATTGTTTAAATATGTCATTAACAATATATAAAACTACTCACATACATAACGTAGTTTTCCCTAAGCCAAGACACTGTATATATTTATTAATACCTCACCTCTTGTGTATTCTAATAACATTATTTACTAACGGTATTTGGTATGACATTGCTCCTTAACCCCTTTTGTACCGGTGACCTTTTGTCATGTTTATTCTAGCCATATTTAACGATTTTGTGCAATTTAAGCAATATTTGTGGCAGTAAAAAATGTCAAGTGTGATAGTTCGAAACCTGTTAATTGCTGGAGGCCCTTTGTAAGCTGAATAGAATCGTCTAATAGTAACCAGAATTAACATACAAGGAGGATGCCGGTAATGAACGGGTTAATGTTTAAAAACATAAGTTACATTCTGTTCAAGTTACTATGTGAAATATTAAGTAATACAATTGCATTAACTACGCTTAGAAACTGATTATTGTTCTGTGTGCACTGTGCGTATCCGGTTTTTGTAATTCACTATTCTTTTAAATATATTGTAATCCAATTCGCTATATAGCATGTTCAGGATTACATGCAACCTTTACTATGTATTAATATCAAAGGTTTAGTTAATCCAGTAAAAGATATTCTACAATGCAGTCTCACCCAGTATAACACTCTGTTGTCGTGCTTTAAAAACTCAACTCCAAACTTGTATGACCACGATATAGTAAATTGGAAAATCTAACAATCCCGGTGGATCACATGCTTTCATTAATTTCATTGGAAGGTGCTTGGTGTTGGGAATGAAATTAATACAATAGATTATTCATTTGTATTAACGTAAGTTACATATTCATGGCTAATACTGCATATATATATATATATATATATATATATATATATATATATATATATATATATATATATATATATATATATATATATATATATATATATATATATATATATATATATATATATATATATATATATATATATATATATATATATATATATATATATATATATATATATATATATATATATATATATATATATATATATATATATATATATAGTATATATATACAGTATATATATATATATTTATATATATATATATATATATATATATATATATATATATATATATATATATATATATATATATATATGTATACTGTATATATATATATATATATGTATACTGTATATATATATATATATATATATATATATATACAGTATACATATACAGTATATCAGTGTTTATAGCTACAATTCAATCTGAATAATATTATCATTATTAGTAATATTAAAGTAATACTTCTAGTAGTAGTAGTAGTAGTAGTAGTAGTAGTAATAGTAGTAGTAGTAGTAGTAGTAGTAACTGTAGTAATATCATTATTAACATTTACATACACGCCTAAGCTCGCTCTCAGACTCACACTCTCTCTCTCTCTCTCGCTCTCTCTCTCTCTCTCTCTCTCTCTCTCTCTCTCTCTCTCTCTCTCTCTCTCTCTCTCTCTCTCTCTCTCTCTCATACCTGAACACGTTGATCAGAGGCGAACACCACCAATCCGGAGCTTAGCACGTGTAGGTCTCGCTTTCGGATCCAGGATATTTGCTGTAGAAGAAAAGAAAAGAACACTTATTACGTAATAAATAATATGGTTGTGGTCGTGAATACCCATACAATACCAGTGAGGTCCTATATGTTATATTTTGACAACTATTAGACGATTTGATTCCGTTTATACTTCCAGCAATTAACTGGCTTCGAACTATCTCACTGTCTTCATGGTGCAATGCATAATTATGTGTGTTGATTTTCGGTGTGAGCGTCCTGGGTTCGAATCCCAGGACTGCTACATGTGTTTGTTAATTTAATTAATCGAGTTTAGGAGTAAAGTTGGTTAGTGGAGAGAACATTTATAATTAACCCCTTTCAATACCATGGATCCTTCTTAAACTGCACAAAATCATCTGAATATAGCTAGAATATAATAATTAAAATGACGTCGCGGGTACAGAAGGGGTTATTATCTCCTAATAATACAAACAAAATACATTAATCGAACCAAGAACTCACAATTGATACGTACGCTCGGATAGCATAGTTCACTCATAAACATATGTGGACCACCTATGTTTTTACTGAATGCAATTATAACTGTGTGCATTGATTTATGGCTACAATTTGCTTCTCAATTAATAGTATATATTGTATTGTAGTTGATGTATGGAAATTTGTGATCATGAATTCGTTTCCAGATATGTACGTCCATGATAAAACAAAAAGGTGAAGTCCACAAATATTTATGGGTGAGCTAGATACTATGGCATCCGGGTGTACCTTGTTTGATTCACTCCCTCGGCAAATTCAAGTCAGATAACTATCTTGTCATATTAGTTTACTTTTAATAATATTAATAGTATGCTGGCATAACTCTCAATACAAAAAAAAAAAAACTAAGAATACATAAAATACAAGTAAATTAGTACATATTAAATAATTAAGGTTGAGACACCAGATAGATAATAGAGTGTTGTCAAGGTATTGAAAGGCTTTGTCATAATTGATGCAGCAGCACTATTTACAGTCAATATTAATTCAACGAATGTTATAAACAGGAAGCTGAGTCTCAATGTCACAAAGCATTTTTTCCCCTATATCATGCTGAACGAGAGGAACTAATTGCATAGTGTGGTGGTAGAGTATAATATATTTGATACGTTCAAGAAAATAATAGACATTCATACAATAGACATCAATACAATTGATACGTTCAAGAGAAAAATACACAGTGGTTTGCCTTCGGACGAAACCTGTATTGAATCCAACTGCATCACCGGATACTGTAGTGATAACATTGACTGTAAACGCCTGTTTTCACAATTATCACAATAAACGCCATTCATATTTCCAAAATAAAGTATACTCTATTGCATAATTATTTCTAAGGCACCAGTATATTTATATAGATTGGTCTTACATGAATATTTTCTAAATGTAACCCTGATTGAAAATCCTTGCTTCTACAATACAGTGTATGCATATATACCGATTAATAAACCCTTCTGTACCGGCGACGTATGTTTATTTTTGTTTACCTATATTTAGACTATTTTGTGCAGCTTAAGAAGGATCTATGGTAATATAAAGGGTTAATTAAGATAGCTCGAAGCCTGTTAATTGATGGAGGCCCTTCATAAACCTGAATAAAAACTGTCTCATAATAGCCAGCATAAAATGAAAAGGACCGTACTGGTACTGAAAGGGATAAGTGTAATTGTCAAGAGCTGTTGCTTTTCTTTTTCCGGTTGTAATGCCCAGTTAGCAGGTCTCTTTAGCTCTTAGGCCCCAGATATTTGGCTTCGGTTAAAAGGGGATGGGCTCATCTATTTGCTGGTTTATTTATCTTTTTATGTTTTGTTAGTGTACTCCCTATACCTCCATCAAGCTTAAAAAACACCCCCTAGACCCCTCCTTTAAGATACATTTTTAAATTTTTCGATAGAAAAATGTTCCGGCCGAAGGCCGATTCCTATTAAAATTACATGCTCGCTATCACTCCACAGGAAAGCATCGACGCCTAAATGGCACAAAAGGTCTTGATATCAATATAGACATGGGACGAAAAGTCTTAAAATCAACAAACTAATGGGGCGAACGTCTTAATATCTCAAAACTAATGAGGCTAAATATGACGGAGAAGGGGGGCCAGAAAAACGACCCTCCCCCCTATAACAGCCAAAGCCTTCCCTAATGACTCATGTTGGTTGGTTATAGCTGCAGGATGGATTCTACTATTGCCGCTAAGTGCTCAGAAGACTGGGAAATGACCTGGGTGTTTATGAAGGTATCCATTATGGCCTGGTAATAAGGTCCACTTGGCTCACAATATGACAACACGTCGGTCCTTGGTGTTTATGAAGATATCCATTATGGCCTGGTAATGAGGTCCACTTGGCTCACAATATGACAACACGTCGGTCCTTGGTGTTTATGAAGATATCCATTATGGCCTGGTAATGAGGTCCACTTGGCTCACAACATGACAACACGTCGGTCCTTGGTGTTTATGAAGATATCCATTATGGCCTGGTAATGAGGTCCACTTGGCTCACAACATGACAACACGTCGGTCCTTGGTGTTTATGAAGATATCCATTATGGCCTGGTAATGAGGTCCACTTGGCTCACAACATGACAACACGTCGGTCCTTGGTGTTTATGAAGATATCCATTATGGCCTGGTAATGAGGTCCACTTGGGTCACAGCATGGCAAAACGTTGGTCCTTCATGGAGCTTATCATTATTGTCAACCTTAATATTGCCTGGTTAAAGGGAATATGTATAAATGTCCCAATTTGAGGTTGCTCCTTGTAATCATGTATGGAGGGAGCACTTCAATGAATTGTTGAATGTAGGGAATGAAACGCTGGATAACATAGTGGGATGGGGTATGGGGGGAGAAGAGAAGAGAAGTAGTGCAGGAGGAGGATGAAATCAGGCTAGACGTGTGTGAGGCCTGAAAAGGGTGAAGATGGGGAAATCATTAGGATTAGATGCTGAGGTATAGTGGTGAGATAGTGATTGAATGTGTATAGAACATCTGTAGACTAGCATGGGAGAAGGGAAGTGCACCTGGTGACTGGAACTCAGGCATAATAGTCCCTTTGTATAAGGGTAAGGGGGAGAGAGGAGTGTGAGGCAATCACAGCAGGATATGTCTCCTAAAAATAGTAGGAAAAATGTACAGTAGGGTAGTGATCGAGAGAGTGAGAGTGAAAACGGTGGAATGGGTAGGTGATGAGCAGGGCGGGCTTGGGAAGGGAAGGAGGTGTGTAGACCAGATTTTCTCCTTGAAATGTGTTGTAGAGTAATATCTGGACAAGGACTACAGTGTATTGCTGGCTTTATGGACTTGGAGAAAGCCTATGCCAGAGTTGATAATTAAGTAGGTCTGTGTAATATACAGGGTGTTTCATAAATACCTTTCATAAATTTCAGAATGAATAGACCTAGCAATAATAAATATACTTTACTATGTGACGGTTTTGGAAATTTCTCATATTTACCGGAATATTACACATTTTAGTTTAAATAGGAAAGTCTAGGGGATGCAAACGATCAGTAGATTACCATCACCTCAATTACTTTATTTTGTCATAAATGTTTGAACATCAATGTATTTTACAGTATTTACAATAGTTGCTCGAAGTTTTTCCCACCCTCGTTGATACAGGCTTGGGCTCGGCGCATAAGAGACTATCGCACTCTTTTAAATATCCCTGGTGTGTTTCTTACTTCTCTGCATGCCTCTTGAACTCGTTGCCACAGTTGCTGACGGGTGTTGATTTGGGTGGCATACACCCTGCTCTTCAAGTGTCCCCAAAGATAAAAGTCAAGAGTAGTTCGGTCCAGTGATCTAGGTGGCCAGGCGATGGGACCACCACGGCCTATCCACTTATCAGGGTACATAACATTAAGGAAATCCCTCGTACCTCGTGCAAAGTGAGCTGGAGCCCCATCCTGCATGAACCACATTTGTCTACGTGTTCTGAGAGGCACATCTTCAATTAGTATGGGTAAGTCATCCTGAAGAAATCTGGTATACACATTGCCTGTAAGTCGTTGTCTATCTATATGCTCAGGCCCAATCCCCATTTTGGGGGTAGCCGACTCAAGACAGAGCAAGAACAGGGAAAACACAAAAACAACATAAAACAAAAAATAAACACAGATAAAAAACACAAACTCACACACATCCAGGTCACCCAGTCGTTGTGGTAACATAAAAGGTCCGATTAGATGGTCACCAAGAATACCGGCCCAAACATCAACGAGGGTGGGAGAAACTTCGAGCAACTATTGTAAACACTGTAAAATACATTGATGTTCAAACATTTATGACAAAATAAAGTAATTGAGGTGATGGTAATCTACTGATCGTTTTCATCCCCTAGACTTTCCTATTTAAACTAAAATGTGTAATATCACGGTAAATATGAGAAATTTCCAAAACGTCACATAGTAAATTATATTTATTATTGCTAGGTCTATTAATTCTGAAATTTATGAAAGGTATTTATGAAACACCTGTATTGAAAATATACGGAGTAGCCGGTAAGTTGCTAAAAGAAGTGAAAAGCATGTATGAGGGTGCAAAGGCGACATTGCATGTGGAGAATGCACAGAGCGAGTTCTTTAATCTGAATGTTGGGTTGTTGAAGAGCCCTGTGTCTTTGAGAACCTGGATCGTAACACTGTGAACTTGACCTTTCATATGGAATTGTATAGTTTCTTGTATGATCTTGTCCTAAGTATTCCGAATATACATGGTAAGTCTAGTGAGAATCTAACAGTTAATATAAGAAATACTAGTATAACAAATATTTTGACCTTTGACCTTTCCCTTCAGAATTATTTATCTAAAATTTGGTCAATAGGATATCGAGGTTACCAGTAACTTGTATAGTGAAAATGAAGAAATTTGAGTAAACACTAGGACACATGAAATATTGACCTTATTTTTAACCTTGACCTTTGACCTTAACCTTTAAGTTAAATTGAAAATTTCTTTTTCACTGACCTTTGCATTGACCAAATGAATATACAGGAAGGATGTAGTTACTGGGTGTACCGCTACCGACATACAACATAAATCATCTATAAATACTTATAATAAAATATATACTTATAAATCTATAATACTAGGTTAGGTTGTTTGGTTAGGGAAATGTATTTTTGTATCCAAAGGCAGTCAAATTAGACGGGAACATGATGGTGAGCGTCCGCGTAGTGTAAACAAGACGGGTGGTACACCCAATAACTAAATTCTTGCCGAATATACCCGTGAAGTTTGGTGAGAATCCATTGAACGGTCTAGGAGGAGTTTCCGGACGGACGCCGGACGACGACGACGACGGACGATGACAGACAAGCTGACTGATGGTGCACAGTACACGGACGGGATCTGTGTGCGCGATACCATTCTGATCGCAGAGTTGATAAAAAAGGATGCCATGGGTACTGAATGGGTTAACTATACAACGTACCACTCTCGCTCTTCGTTGGTGCTTATTCTTAATTTCGCACACTCCTATTCTTTCTATTTTTCTCAAGTAAGGGTTTATCTATTGCTAACTTTGAGCTTCACATATTGTAATCGTTGAAGCAAAAGGGTTATTTTTGTTGGCAGCCGCTTCACCACCATTACGTAATTTTCATCATACTTTGGTTACTATTAGACGATTTTCTTTAGTTTGTAATCTACCTATACGACTCAAATGGGTAAATACGATCTCAATAATCTCTCTTATTGATCAAGGTCCTAAACATGCATAAAATCAGCTAGTTTTATCCACAAGCAAAGGTAAAAAGGCGTCATGATGCTGCAGGGGTTAAGCGAAATAAAACCAAGGAACACTGACAAAATGCCAGTATGAATGTTGTGTCTTAATGGGGGATGAGCGTGTTTATTTCCTTGTTTATTTATATTTTTATTTTGTTCTTGGTTTCATCCCAAGACCTTCATCATAAAAAAAACACCCCAATGACCCAATTTTAATATAAATTTCTATATTTTTTCGATAGTAAAATATACCGGCGGACAGGACAAAATTGACACCTAAATGACAAAAAAGTGGGGGGAAAGGTCTTCAAATCGACAAATAAATGGGGCGAACGTCTTAATATCTCAGAACAAATGAGGCTAAACATGAGGGAGAAGGGGGTTCAGAAAACTCTATGCCACCCCTTAAAGCGTATGTCCTATTGTACTGTACTACTCACCGCTAGGTCCCCCAGGCTGCCAACCCGACACTGTAGGTAGGCGGTGTGGTCCACTGTAGCCGTGACGTTCCCTCCACCAGGGGGCAGGAACTCCGGCTCTTTGGGTGGGGCACTCACAGACACTGTAACATAAAAGAGGTACCTTGTATAATGTGTGCTTGATCTGTGGATGATGATGAACAGTATGTCTGGATACATGATCTGATTAGCTTCAATATAATATTATATCGAGGGAAAGTTACTATAGGTAGCGTCAAGGAACTTGACAATAATTCTCATCCCTGACCTCTCTGTAACTCAAAAGAGCCTAGAGCAAAGTGGCTGTAAATTTCCACTGCTATTTCCTGGTTGACTCTTCTCAAATGATAGAAACTGTCAGCCCGATTGCTTTCATTTATTTCGAGTTATAAGAAGTTAAGATTATTGTCAAGTTCGTTGGCGCTACCTCTACCATTCTTAATGACTATGAATGCCCATGGAGAGCTTATACAACTTCATTGAATAGACACTTTATGAACGCATGTGGCGACATTACACTGTACAGGGTATATGCTTAAAATTAATATACATTTATGCCCTTCTTAATGACTACGAATGCGCGAGGGGCGGTTCTATAACTTCCTTGAATACAGACAATATAATATACACATGGTACGTACGTCATCCTAACTTCTTGGGATAGCACAATCTGTATGGTAAATTCAAGAACAATACAGAAAGCTTGGTCACGGTCTTGCAATCACATGAACACAACTGAAATATAGTTATTTTACTTTAATGCAAGCCCTCTTTATCCAACTTTATAGACCTTGGAAGTGGACATGGACACTATTACGAGGGGAGGACGATACACTTATGAATTTTTATATATTCACGGCTTTCCGCCTCGCTTTAGACAAACCTCAGAATACCTGGGACTGTAGAGGTTGGTCTGTCACCAATTAGACAGACTTCAGGGAACCATGGGCAGCACAGAGGTAGGTCCACCCCACTTCATGCGGACTTCACCAACACGCATTGGCCTACCACATTTCAGGTGGACTTCACCAACACGCATTGTCCTACCACATTTCAGGTGGACTTCAACAACACACCCGTTGGCCTACCATACATTAGGTAGGCTTCAGGATACCTTGGACAGCACAGGGCTTAGACTGTCGCAATTCAGGTAGACTTCAGGATACCTCGAGCTCTATGGAGCAGGTTTGGGCACAGGGATGTCTGTCTTACACTCATTCAGCATTCTCAGTAACTCGGCCTTTCATTGTACACTAAGGGGATCGTCCTCTCTAAATAGGATTAATTTTCGGCCTCGTGTGAAAAAAAAATAATGTTTTGCCCCAAAAGACTACACTCAATATCCCTCTGTAAGTGTGTAAAATATTGTTGCTAAAATTCACAAAGAAATCGGTCTATTTTTAAGTGTTTTCAAACTATCACAGGCCGTCTGGGCGCTTTTGCGACAGGGGGCTAGGGTACAAAGGAGTACAAATGAAATCAAGCAACAACAGATCTAGTGACCCTTCTAGGCTGCTTGTCCTCCAAAACACTGAGGATCAAGTGTCCAAACAGTGGTTTAGAGTGGGTAAGGGAACATTGGAAAGGGAACTACTGCCCTGGAACTAATGTCTGTGGCTGGATTAGGAAGTTAGTAGGGGACAGATGGGTTAGTAACTGAAATAAAGTTATTCATACAAACGCAGTCAGTCGCGGGTTTGATGCGAGATATTTGTCTAAGCGGAGTTTAAATGAATCAACGGTGCTGCAGTCTATAACGTCTCGGGGAAGCCCATTCCACAAGTTGACAACTCGATTGAAGAAGAAATTCTTAGATTTGTGTGAGTTAAAAGATTTACCAATAATTTTGCAACCGCTTCCCCGCGTGTAATTAGATTGGTCGATAGTGAAGTACTTACTACAGTTCATATTGTCGATACCTTTGATGATTTTGAACACTTGAATTAAGTCACCTCTTAATCTGCGCTGGGTTAAAGGAAATAGATTTAATTCTCTAAGACGCTGCTCTTCGTATGGTTTGTTCTTTAGGCTAGGTATCATTTTGGTAACTCTACGTTGAACTCGTTCTAGCCTGTTTATATCTTTTTGGTAATAAGGGCACCAGGATTGAACGCAGTATTCCAGAAGAGGGCGGACTAAGGAATTGTAAAGGGTTAGGATAACTTCTTTGGATTTATGCTCAAATGACCTGCCTATAAAGCCAATTATTTTGTTTGCCTTCTTAACAACTTCTGAACATTGTTGACTCGGTTTTAGGTTACTCGATATTGTTACTCCCAGATCGGTTTCTCTATTTACATTCGTAAGCTGAGTGCCATTCATCGAATAGTTTGCTTTCTCATTTAGGTATCCGATATGTAGTACTTTACATTTATCCGCATTGAAACTCATTTGCCAAATTTGGGCCCAACATGACAATTTATCTAGATTGTGTTGCATATTGTCAACTTGTTCTTTCGAGAGTATGCTATTTGCAATTTTTGTATCGTCAGCAAATGTTGAGATTGTACAGGTGAGACCCTCATCTATGTCGTTGATGTAAATTAGAAAGAAAATTGGTCCTAGTACCGAACCCTGGGGTACCCCGCTACTTACATTGGTCCATTTAAATGCCTTACCGTTTATGACTACTCTTTGCTTTCTGTCGCTGAGCCAATTTTCTATCCATTTCAACACACCGTCTTGTATTCCATGCGCTCTTAGTTTTAGCAGTAAACGTTTGTGGGGAAGTTTGTCAAAGGCCTTTTGAAAATCAAGGTATATAATATCTACAGCTTTACTCTCATCGTAGAGGTTGAGGATATCGTGGAAGAAGTCTAAGAGGTTTGTTAAACAGGAACCTTTTTTACGAAAGAAATGTTGAGTATCTTTAAGTAAGTTATTTGCCTCTAAGTTATTTACGAGTCTGTCTCTTATGACCGTTTCTAGCATTTGACATACAATTGAGGTTAAGCTAAAAAGGGTGTGTGTGTGTGTGTGGGTAAGTGGGTGGGTGGGAGGGGGGGGGGAGGGAGGTCTCTATGTCTATACATTATGCATGAATCCAGTATATCTACATACACTATATATAATATATGCAGAAAGATGTCTATATATATAATATATGCAGAAAGATGTCTATACATTATGCATGAATCCAGTATATCTACATACACTATATATAATATATGCAGAAAGATATAGAATTGAAATTTGCATTGCGTTCACTACACAATTCATCTTAGAAGTCGAGTTTATCTACAGTAAACACTCTTCCAAGTTTTCACCCGTTTTTCTCAAAATGTAATTTAGTTAGATATAAATGCAATAGGTTTTGTAAGTTTTTGCCTTAACAAAATTGTATACAGTATATCTCATTGGAAAGAACGGGAAGAATTCTATGAATATCTAATTTTGTATTTTATATATTCTCCCTGTATCGTACACAGCATATTGTCAAAATCGTAAACAAAACCTTAACAAAATCACCTAATTTCCTAATCATTTAATTCAAATTTGTAAAAATACAATTAAACCGCTATAAAACCATCCTCTCTGTATTGTTTAAGCACAATGACAATAATATACAGGGACATTTGTAGAAATAGATAGTTATCTAGTAAAGCCTATTTTTCACTCTAATTTCACACTAATTTGGTCCTAATCCAAAACCTAATTGAAAATATTTCTTGAACATTGATATGTGATAATATCTTATAGTCCTTACGTGTGTACCAAATTTCATTGAAATCAACCAAGACATTTTGCCACTCTCTAAGTATGGGGTGGACGATCATCGTGTGCAATAATCGTTGGAACCGTAGGAGATCAATGTCTTCAACTCCTGCAATTGTGGGGGATGTCTGTCACGCGATTTTCGAGTTGGCGGGGACGATAGTCTAAATCTCTTTCTTGGAATGTTTCTGTAGTGTCACGCCCAAGTTGGAGAAGGGGTATGGCTATGTTGTAAGCAAGTGGGTGGGAGTGGGGGCGAGGAGGCTCATGGAGAGCTCAAGATGGGGCCTCGTGGAATGTGAGGGAGGGAATTTAAAGAAAGCTGAGGGTGGGGGCTCTTGGAGAGCGTATCGTTTGCTGTATCTTGACCCCATTTAAGGGTCTTCGGGCCTTTTATGCCTGACCATGATCACGTCGCGGTGGCGATGCTCGTAGTTTACCAATCAGGTCATGTGGCAATTGTCGATATTCAGCCTTATATCTTAGATCCGGATTTTACGAGGACAAGTAAGGTGTATAGTTAAGGTGTATTCGTCACATTTAAACGATTTTATGAAGCTTAGGAAAGACATTATGTTAGCTAAGAGGATACATTAAGATAGTCTGTAACCTTTTAATTGGTGTACGTCCTTTCAAACCTGAATAAAATCGTCTAATAGTTGCCAGAAATCAGTGAAAAGGATGTCATCGGTACTGAATGGGTTAAAGGTGGTGTCACACGCTATTCGTATGTCCATTTTTACGGGCAATTGTTGCCTGCCAGCTTCAATATATATGTTCCATAATAATTAAACTAGCTCACATAATCTACCTTCGATCTAGTTTCCGATTCCAATGTGAAAAAGCCTCAAAATAGTACAAGAAAAACTTGCTCTCTGAAAATTTCCGGAAAATCGCTCGTGTAACACCACCTAAGTCAGATTTCGGGCTGCACTTACCTGTCTCGCGGTTCATCCTCGAGGGTGACTCTGAAAAGAGAGAAAAATATTGAAGTGCTACTCATGTTGGCAGAAATGTTGTTCTAATTAGTTAATAGCAGTAGCGAGGAGGAAGAAGCAACATTTGATTACAATTGTTTTAGCTAGTTTTCAAGCTGAATACTTTTCTGGAAAATATTTTGAAAGCAACACAATGGAATTACATTAACCCCTTCAACATCATTACGTAATTTTCGTCATGTGTTGGCTACCGTTAAACGATTGCCGTTAGCTTGTAATCTACCTAAACAACTCAAATGGGAAAATACGACAATATACCCTCTTAGTAACATAGGTCCTTCTTAAACTCCATAAAATCATCTAATTTTAGCTAGAATCAAAGGTACAAAGGCGTCATGGTGCTGAAGGAGTTAAAACATAAGCATAAATACAATCCCATTCCGTAATTCGATGGTGAGGTGTGAGAGACGATACCAAAAAAAAAATTAAGAGCAAAACTGAATAGACTATACAAGAGGAGAGTCAAGAGCTTCCAACAATGTTCATTTATATGATGGTATAACGTATCCAGTGAATATTTCTAAAAAAAAAAACACTCATCGAATGTTCTTACCTGCTCCACAATACAAACTATGCTGGGTGTGGTTAAGCCTTAAACTGTGGTGTCCCTATATGGTATCTTGGAATATGGGTTCAACAACTTGTGTATGAAATGGAATACTCTCTCCAAGTAGGATTTCTCCTTCTCCTTAATAAAGATGACGTTGCAGGGCCCTGGAAACATCCTTTGTCTGGGTCTGCGCCGCTAAGTTTATTATTATTTGGTCATATGGTAACTTGGCCCTTCACTCTATCTCAGGACATATTTTCAACATTCCGTATAATTTGTTCGTTTGCGACATAGTATATGGAACACCTTTCCTACATGCTAAGGACTTTGGTAATAAGCATAATGCAATAACCAAGCAAGGTGAATAAAGAGGGAATCTTTATCAGCTTTTGGCGGCCCCCAGCATCATGGCCAATTAGAAAATATGAGTAATGACACCTTCAATTAACCAGGCTCCCTCTAATTGCGCCACTTCACGCTATTGTAGCAACCTGATTAGAGGGTCCTTTGCCGCCATCATCACCGATTGGCGAATGTTTTTGGCTAATAGCAAGGGAGGAGGTGGTGGTAGTGGTTTAGAAGGTAGTGGAGGTGGTTGCTGTAATGGTGGTTGTTGTTGTGTTAGTGATGGTGATAATATTGGGGATGGTAGGGGTGGGGTGAAAAGACACTCACAAGGCATCCATGTTAGTCAAAGCTGGGTGCATTTAACCCGCCCTCTGCCAACAATGTGTAGGGTCTAATACGTTGAATGCAGCCAGTGCCAACATTGCCTTCACCACTGTTGAGGATGTGATTGCACATTGGATAGCTGACAATAACAAAGAATATGACCAACCATATTTGAAGATGCTGTGAATGACAATACAGTATAGCTGCTATCCCCAAATCATGTGACGAGCATGAATATTGTGTTGTCATCTAGTGCGACAGAAAGGAAGTTAATATCACCTCAAAGTTTCCAGGTCTCTGATGAGTTTTCGCTGGGTGGCAGGAAGTAGATGAAGGAGATGAGCAAATATTTTATATCTATATATATATATATATATATATATATATATATATATATATATGTATATATATATATATATATATATATATATTATATATAAATATATATAATATATATATAATACAAAAAAAAAAATATATATATATACTGTATATATGTGTGTGTGTGTGTGTGTATGTAAAGGAAACTATAGTGGGATGCATGGAATAATTAATGTAGTATATAAACACCCCGAATATGTTTTAAGGAAGGGAAACCGAAATAGTGTTTGTGGGAAAAAGGCAGAATGCATAATTATGACAAACACTTGCTATACATGAAGGTTTAAGCAACAAGACATGCAATACAATGTCGACTGTAAAACCAGAATCCCTCTTCCCATATATGGTCATAGATCACCCAAGGCCCTCCTATTTTTCACTGTTTGTCCCCTCATCCACTTTTCTTGTCACCCTTTGTCCCAGATCAAACGAGGAGTTCATTAATCATAAGCTACCCTCCGCTACACCCTCGATCTATATTTACTCTCTTTTTCTCCTCTTTCTTGGTCTTACCCTAGGTGCAGTTCCCCACGTTCACCTACTTGCATCTTTTCACCCAACTTAGTTCATTCATCCTCTCCACATGCCTGAACCATGCAACCCTACTAATAAGCATTTCATCATTGATACTCCTGATGCCTAACCGTCTCTTTAACTCTTCACTAGATATCCTATCTTGCAGTTTGGCACCACACATCCATTTCAACATTCTAATCTTGTTGCATTCCAATCTGTTGATATCATCTACTTTGATGGGCCAAGTTTCTGAGGCATATTTCAATGTGCTTCTAACACATGAAGTGTACACCTTTCCCTTCAAGGGAAGAGGGAGTCTTCTCATAGTGAGTAGTGGCAACAGTTTTCTGAACTTTTCCCTGCCTCTTCTAATTATGGCGATAGTGGTGGCCTCTGCTCCACCACCGGTGGAAATAGTGTCTCCCAAATAGCAAAACTTGAACACCATCTCCAGTGCCTCATTCCCAAAGTTAACACTCTCAAGCTGATCATGGATCACAAGCTCACCTTTGCATATGATGAATACAAATTTCTCAATTTCTGAATTCTTCCTCAGTAGAGGTCCCTATATTCTAGTACAGAGCTTCTTCCTGTGGTGTACCCAACAGAGGGAAACGCTACACTGTTTTTAATTTTTAATTTTTTGTTTTTTTTTGTTTTTTTGTTTACCCTAGGCGGGTCTAAGGGGGGGGGGGGAAGTAGAGGGGGGGAGAGGGAAGAGTAAAGAAGGAAAGTTTGAAGGAAAGTAGGAGAGTAACAGTTGGTGGACAGACCACCTTGCTATGTTGTGTGTTTGAAACGTATGTTTTTGTGTTGGGGCAAGTGGTGTATTTTATTTATGTTTGCTGTTTGGTAGCTAGCTAAGGAACAAGGTGTGATTGTTATTATTATTACATACATATATCTATATATATATACATACATATATATATATATATATATATATATTTTTTTTTTTTTTTTTTTTTTTAATAAATTGGCTGTGGTTCTTCTTCTGTGTTTATTTTATTTAGACTGCTTTTAAACCAGTTGTTGAATCTTAAATTTGGTTGTTGTGCATAATTTTCCTTAATTTTCTCTAGAGTTGGGTCTTGTGATAGTTCTAGTTTGTGCCATATTTGTGTTGCTTGTCTATGAAGTCTGACATTTAATGGTAATGTGTTTGTGTATTCGTGTATTTGTTGTGTCGTCATTGTATAGGGGTATCTTTGGTTTGTGGCGAATCTTAGGGCTTTGTTTTGTATTTTTTGTAAGCGTGTGATTTGGTTTTTGCTCATGGTGTGTGTGGGAATAGGGGGGTATTCTAATATTGGGATTACATAAGCTTTTACAAGGTGAGTTTTTATTTGTGTGTTCATATCTCTGAATCTGAATAGTTTGCCCAGAGCTGCTATGGCTAGGCCTTTTCTTTCTGTGATGTTTTGAATATAGCCTTGAGTAGTTATGTGTAACCCGAGTATTTTTCCTTTCTGTGCATCTTCGATTCTGTTGTTATTCACATATATAGGTGTTTTGTTTTTTGCTCCTAGTTGTAGTATTGTAGTATTTGTTTATGTTGGTTTTTATTTTCCATTCTTCCTCATATGTATTGATTGCTTCTGCTTCTCTTCCTGTTTTTCTGGCTATGATTCCCACTGTACTGAATTTGCGCCCACCCATTTTCTGCATATTGCGCATGGGTATGCACCACTTTTCTCTACCTATCCTAGCCCTAATCTACTGTGTATAGCCTTTTTTTTCTGTTAGCTTTTAACCTTTTACTTGCCATGCCCTCTCTCCAGTTTCTGAACTTGGCCTTGGCATCCCGCACACTGTCTGCGATAAATACTAGGTCATCTGCGTATATCAGTTCCCAGGGGAAACCAACTCTGAAATCTCCAGATAGTGCCTCCAGAACTATAACAAAGAGGAGGGGGCTTAACACAGAGCCCTGGTGGACTCTTCGCACTGTGAACCCCTCACTCAGTACACCTTTCACCCTCATTGCCGTTCGTGAATCCTCGTATATCTTCATTATCACACGCACCAAGCGCTCTTCTACGCCAAGTTTTCTGAACGAAATTATACAACATATCTGGGCACCCTATCATAGGCTTTCTCCAGGTCTACAAACACAAGGTACAGATCCCTATTTCTAGGAAAATATATTTTCTGCAGTTACCTGAATATGAAGACAGCATCGATTGTACCACGTCCTGGCATAAAACCGAGCTGCATATCATCGGTAGAAATGCTTTCCCTGATTATGCCTTCAAAGACTCTCTCACAGACATTCATGACTTGATCAAGCATTTTCATGCCCCTATAATTTCCTCTATCTAGCGAATCCCCCTTACCCTAATATATGTTTGCAGTTACACTGGTATGCCAGTCATCAGGGATTCTCTCCTATATAATGATGGAATTTATTTGCTCTGTGACCAGTCTTACTCCAATGTCAGCTGATGCTTATATCATCTCAGCAACAATGGCATAGCAGCCTGCAGCTATTCCATCCTTCATTTTATTTATTGCGCTACTTACAACAGCTGGAGGGGGGGGGGGGGGGGGGGCATGTATTGGCTTTTCGTTACTAAGCTGTTCTCTTTTCCACTCAAAATTCACACTCACAATAATTTATAGTGTACCTTCCAACCATCAATGATTTATAGTGTACCTTCCAACCATCAATAATTTATAGTGTACCTTCCAACCATCAATAATTTATAGTGTACCTTCCAACCATCAATAATTTATAGTGTACCTTCCAACCATCAATGATTTATAGTGTACCTTCCAACCATCAATAATTTATAGTGTACCTTCCAACCATCAATGATTTATAGTGTACCTTCCAACCATCAATAATTTATAGTGTACCTTCCAACCATCAATAATTTATAGTGTACCTTCCAACCATCAATAATTTATAGTGTACCTTCCAACCATCAATGATTTATAGTGTACCTTCCAACCATCAATAATTTATAGTGTACCTTCCAACCATCAATAATTTATAGTGTACCTTCCAACCATCAATAATTTATAGTGTACCTTCCAACCATCAATGATTTATAGTGTACCTTCCAACCATCAATAATTTATAGTGTACCTTCCAACCATCAATAATTTATAGTGTACCTTCCAACCATCAATGATTTCTTTGTCAGCGTAAATATTTGTCTTATTATCATTTCTGCCACTGTTCTCCTACATCTCTACTGTCATCCTTAACTCGCCTAGCTAAGTTGAAGATCCTATTGGGATTTTCTGTATTAATCACTTAGTGTATGACCAAGTGCTGTACAATTTTCTTAGCTTTGTATATCTATTTGTTTGCAATGCGCTTAGCAGTTAGCCACCACATCTTCCTCCTTACTGCCTCCTTTCTTCCATGCTTTGCAGTATCTTCTTTTCTCCTTAATTGCATGTTCAACCTCGTCGTCTACCACCAGGAAGTGCTATGTCTGGGGTACTTTAGTTTTGCCATAGACTTTGTCAGTGTCGGCTAGAAGGCTACGTTCCAGGACGTTCCATAGGATGTTTACATAATTTGGCTTAGCACCCCTATTCCTATCCATTTCCTCCTGTTCGCTACAATACCTATCCTTTTATTCAGATTTATTCAACAACCATACTTTCTTTTTTGGCATGTTTACAGGGCTTGTGCTTACTGTATTATATCTACAATTTGATGTGTTCCATGTGGTATTTTATAGCTCCTAAGGTTCGAATATCACTGTAGATCATCACATTATCGTACGAATTGAATATAGCCTACTGTTCTCTATTATTCCATTTATATTAATTAAACTATATAAGTTTTAGTAATGATAATGATAATGTGATAGGTGATATCAGAATCTTAAGAGCTATAAAATACCACATGGAACACATCAAATTGTAGCTATAATACAGGAAGCACAAGCAAGGGAAGACATTCCGTCACTGCCTATTTTAAATGTGTGATACCGGTAAGTAAATCATGGCCTGTGATTGGCTAATCTGCGTTGCTCACGTCAGTGAGTCTCCTTTCTCGCTTACTTCTTGCGTTTATCAATTTATTGTTTCGCTTGTGTTTATTTTATGATATGTAAGTTATTATTTTGTTTCATGTGATATTTAATAGCTCTTTAGATTCGGATAGGACTATAATTAATTAAGTAATCATTACAATTACTTAAACGTATATTATAGTTTAATGATTACAAAAGGAAAAATAAAGATAATAAGAAGAAATTATCAGCTCTGTCACTCATTTTGGCCAGTGAGCAAGGGTACTGATACATGAAGCTCGATGTAAACACCAGTTAGGAGCCAGATGCACAGGTCAACTGAATGGAGTATAGTAGAGTCACTTGCGGCACCTATCTGCTCTTTATCAGCCTCGGCAGCGCTTTACCAAGGCAGCACCAAACGAAAAACTTCACTATTTAGTAAAGGCTGTTGGTCCAGAAGTCTAGCATCATTTCCCCCTATTACAGTAGTCACCTCTTAAGGGGCCCTCACACAGTCAGGAGTGCGAGCTAGAGTCACTAGGAGTAGGGAACAATTCGGATTCGCGGGCCTATTCGCGGTGAAAATCGATGACTCCTAGTGACTCTAGCGACTCCTGTTGGACTCCCACTAGCTCAAACTCCTGACTGTGTGAGGGCCCCTTTATGACACACAGTGGGATGCAAGGGGAATATTCTATATTTCCTCCACCATGGTTGAAGGCCCTTTTACCCCTTGGGGGGGTTGATAACATAATTAATGCAAAACATAACAAATAAAACACAATTTATCTTAATAGGAAAAGGTGTAAATGTTGGTTGGTTTATTAATATATGTATCATATGTTTTTTATTTCCTCCCTAGACCTCCATCAAACTTAACCCTCTCCGACATATGACGCGATGTTGAGCCTATTGGGGATACTTTAAAGCCTTTGTTACCATCAGGGGTATTTAGAAACCTTTATTTTAGTTACTTCAACCTCTGCAGTTGTCTTTGAGTTAGCTGTGGGCAGAAAACTAATTTTGGAGAGGTAATTATAAGAGTGAGAGAACTCTATTTCTTATTGCTAATCTGGCAGCCTCTGCATCATAAATGCGTGAAAGGGTTAAACATGCCATCCCTAAGATCTCCCTTCTAGATAAATATGCACGTTTCAGTAGACAAAATTTCCGGCCACAGGCCGGTTCCTCCCAAATTACTGGCTCGCTATCGCTCTCTATGAACAAAAATCAACACCTAAATGGCACGAAAAATCTTAATATTGACAACAAATCGGGTGAAAGTTCTTAAAATCGCTAAACTAATGGGCCGAACGTCTTAAAATCTGAAAACTAATGGGGTTAAACTTGAGGGAGAAGGGGGGCCAGAACAAATACGATCTTCCCTTAAGGACATATGAAAATCAACAATGCCGTGGATTTTAAAACAAACATTATTAACATAACATTTATTGACAATACAGGACTGCTGCACATCTAAAGAAAGGTTCAAGGAAAGCCGAAAATGTGTCTTTACAATAAACACTTCACCTCTTGAGGATCTAAGGCGGATATTTTACATTTTGGTTATCATTAGACGATTTTATGCAATTTAGCAAGGATATCTATGAGCGAATCCGAATACAGAATCGAAAGAGAGATAAATGGGAATTAAAAAGTAAATTATTGACAACAAACTTGACCATTTCAAGATCCGATCCACATTTTTTGTCTGGCTAATATCATACGATTTCATGCAGATTATGAAAGATATATTGAAGTCAGAGGGTTAATTGGGATAGTCTTTACCCATATATAATTCCCACAGGTCCTTTCTAAACTGTCTAAGCTTGTCTAATGATAGACTGAATAAACTGTCAAAATATGTCTAAACCTTTAAATGGTTAACATATATGGAGCATCTATATGTGAGCATTACTAAATGAATTATATATGTTGGTACAATATGACCTATGGCCCAACAAAATTAATAAAAAAACGCATAGAATAAAATGATCATTAAGATGAGAACAGGAAGGTTCTTAACCCCTTCACCACCATTACGTAATTTTCATCATATTCTGGTTACCAAAAGACGATTTCCTTTAATTTATAATATAACTATAAGACTCAAATGGGTAATACAATCTCAGGGTGACAGGTCAGTTGAACCAGTGCCACTTCAACCAGTGCCACTTTAACCAGTGCTAACTCAACATGTGGCCACTTCAACCAGTGACCATTTCAAGCAGTGACCATTTTAACCAGTAGGTTAGGTTAGGTTAGATTAGGTTAGGTTAGGTTAGGTTAGGTTAGGTTAGTTAAGTTAGGTTAGGTTAGGTTAGGTTAGGTTAGGTTACTGGTTAAAATGGTCACTGGTTGAAATGGTCACTGGTTGAAGTGGCCACTGGTTGAGTTAGCACTGGTTAAAGTGGCACTGGTTGAAGTGGAACTGGTTCAACTGACTTGGAACACAATCTCAGTAAACGCTCTTAGTAACATAAAATCTTCTTAAATGCATAAAATCTAATGTTAGTCAGACTCAAAGGTAAACAGGCTGAAAAGGTGCTGAAAGGGTTCATGACATGCACACATTGCACAAGTACGGTACAGCAGGAGAAGTAAGTGAGTGAAATATAATGGAAAACAATACGGTTTGGTACGTGTACTGTGAGGAAAAGTTCATAGACGAAAGTGAGGAGGAAGGAGGAATGACAATAAATGCATAGAAACATATTAAGCCCAGAAAGCAAAACAATACAAAAGTGGAGTGGAGATACAAAACCCAGTGATGAAAAAAGATGAACAAAAAATAAAGTGAAGTAATGTTGAAAGAATGCAAGCAAAACATGTAAAGAAAAGAGACGAAGAGGGGAGTACGAAATAGTACAGTGGAGAGAGAGGCAGACAGAGGCGACAGCGAGGGAGACAAGTGGTGCTCTTCAAACAGTGTTGGTTAAGAGGGGTATTTTGGTTATAATTAGAAGATGTTATGCTGTGTAGGAAGGATATTTATGGTAAATACCATCTCAAAAAAATACCCTCGCCAAAATAATACCCTCATTGTTCCCTGATTAAATAGCAGTGTATGAATATTCCCATGTTCAAAATATGCTACAGGGGGCAATGCCTAATGAGTTAATTGCTCAATACTTGGCATTCTGAGAGTGAGGGTCCGAGTCTAGGAAGTGAGACAGTGAAGCATAAAGGTGAAGCTAATCTACAAACGTACGGTATAACATTATAACTTGCTAATCTATAAACGTACGGTACAACATTTTGCTCACAGCTAGTATCAATTGACAAGGACCTTTAACCCCTTCTGTACCGACGACATCCTATGTATTTTATTCTGGGTACTACTAATCGACTCTACGCAGATTAGGAAGGATCTCTATTTCAATCAACTATTTCAATCAACCCTTCTAACTACCACATATCCTTCCCTAAGCTGCATACAATCGTATAAATATAGCTAGAATAATACATAAGAACATAAGAAAAAGGGAGTCTGCAGATGCCGATTTGCCCAAACAAGGCAGATCCTTCTCACACCTAACCCTAATTATAAGGCCTTATAAGCTGGGCTTATAAAGTCCAGCTCACTAACAACATTAGGACTGACCTCACCGAAACGGTTAGAGGTCAGAAAACAGGGGTCTACAGAGCGCCGATTAGCCCACATCTGACAGATCCTCCTCACACCCAACCCATCTCGTCCATTACCCGTGCCAATTTTACCGTGCCATTTTTACCCGTGCCATTTTTACATGTGCCATTTTTACCTAAATTCGTCTATCTTAAAGCTCCCTATCGTTCTTGATTCCACTATAGCACTCGGTAGCCTATTCCACCTATCTAAACAATATTTGCCTATATCCTTTCTGAAACGAAATTTATCTAATTTGAAAAAAAAAATCGCTATCACTGAGCTTTATTATATTTTTCATGTCCCCTTTATTAATCCCACTAACCCACTTCAACACCTTTATCATGTCCCCTCTAACTCTGCGTCTCTCTAACGAATGTAAGCCTAATTTCTTCAACCTTTCTTCATACGGAAGATTTCTAATATTATGGATAATTTTGGGGTTCTACGTTGTACTCTCTCCAATTAATCTATGTCCATTCTGTAATAAGGACACCAAAATTTAACAGCATAATCCATATTGGGTCTCACTAATGACAAGTAAAGTTTTAAGATAACATCAGCAGTTCTTAATCACACTCCTAGAGATGAACCCGAGAATCCTGTTTGGCTTGTTACGAACGCCTATACAATGTGCTCTAGGCTTCAAATCATTGCTAACAAACACACCTAGATCTTTCTCACAGTCTGAGTTTTCTAATTCCATATTAGCTAGTTTATATTTAACATTTGTATGAATCTTCCCTGTCTTTAATATCTTGCATTTGTCAATGTTAACCTTCATCTGCCAATTTACTGACCATTCGTGTAAGGTATCTAGATCCCTTTGGAGGCACTCTATATCTCTATCTGAATCAATTTGTCTCCCCATTTTGGTATCGTCTGCAAATTTACTTATCCAACTAGTTATACCTAAATCAAGGTCATGTATGTAGATAACAAACAACAGAGGACCTAATACAGGGCACGTGGTATCCGTATTGCAACACAATCCCACCCTACTCTGTGCAACTCTCCAACCCAAGAGTGAAACGTTACTCTGTCTTTCTTCTATTCAACAGCTGAGCTCTGGAACTCTCTCCCAGAATCAGTCTTTCCCTCTTCCTATGACTTAAATTGCTTCAAACTCCTTGGGTCCAGGCATTTTGGCTCGAACGTCCCTTGATTTTGGCCCTGTCACTCCTTCAACTTTGGGGGAGGCACTCGCTATAGGCAGTTCTGCCTTTTGCCTCCCTCACTCACATAGAAAAAGAATCAGAATGTTGGTGTCCTTATTATAGAATGGATATTGACTCTCTGGAGGCAGTCCAACGAAGATTAACGCAAATGATCCACATTGTTAGAAATTGATCATATTAGGAGAGGCTGATAACCCTTGGCTTGCATTCGTTAGAAAGACGAAGATGTATAGGAGATATGATAAAGGTGTTTAACCTTAGTTTGGCGGGACCGGACTTAAGTCGGTCTAGAGAAGAAAGGACTATGTCGCGGGGACCGACTTCAGGCGATGTGCAATTTTGAGCAATATTTGGCTCTGAGAGAGAGACGAGCGGTGGGAGGAGCGTAGGTCGGCTCTGACGGGTTCGGCACGGGTCCTGCGCGGCAACTGATGTCCCCTCCACACACATCCACACTCACTGCCTTGCTACACAGGGAATTATGTAAGGAAATTACCGTATTTTAGGGATTTTTCCTTCGCCTTGCATGATCGTTGCAAGAGAACGCGTGGTTGTAGAAGGATGGTTCTGGTGTCATTGGAAAGCTCAATTATCGCCCTTTCAGGGATACATAATTGTATTACGCTCTGGCTCTTGTTTATGCTGGGTCTCTGTGGGTTAAGGCTTAACCCTTCCAGCCCGGGTGTCATTTTAAAATGACACCAAAACAAAAGGGCCGGAACCCGGGTGTCATTTTAAAATCTTTGTGCTTGAAAGCGTGCTTCAAAATTTGCGCGGCTAATTTTGGCATGGTAGGAGCGACCGCAGCGCCACCAAGCCTCAACTACTAGTGTTATCAGTTCGTACGTGGCCGCCATAGCGAGTAATACTGAAAAAATGTTTTCCGACGTGTTCGATTCGTTGCAACCTCCCGCGGGCCCCAGTGCTACCCCACTCGCAACTTCAACGCCTGTTCCAACCGAGAAGAGAGCTCAACAAAAGAAAGTTAAGCGTTTGTTGAGTGATAGCGCTATACAGCGACAACTTTTTGAAAGTGATGAAGAGAGCAGTGGCGAAAGCTTGGTGGACAAGGTACAATTTATAAGTGAAAGTGAAGACGATTTCGTGGGCTTTGGAGACGACGATAATGTCGATTTATTTGAGGGGGGAGACAGTAGTGATGATCCTGATGTGGAAGTGTTTCAGGAAGGTGCCATTGAGCTTCCCAGTGTGCTAGAACCTAGGCCTACCCCCTCGCCATCTTTGCTAGGTCAGCCTAGGCCTAGCCCTAGCCCTACCCCAGGACCTTCCCCTTTGCCTGCCCGTACGCCCTTGAAAGTGGGCAAATATTTCTACAAACAATCATTGATCAAAAGTGCAGCTAAAAAAGCACGCAGGGCAGCCGCAGAAAAGCATAGGGAAGCTGAAGATAGCGATAATGACGCCGACCCTGGCCTAGCAACCACCCGCATTCCATTGTCCCGACGCCTTGACACGGGACGCCGCGTGGGTCACCCACAGCCCTCGCCTTCATCTCTCGTTCAGGATGACCAAAGGGCCTCTTCAAGTGGTATTGGTGATGTGCCACAGGCCTCAACACACCGCAGAGCATTATTTCCTGCTGAAAAGCCCTCGGCTCGCCGCAAAAGAAGCCCAACTCCCGAGGCCTCGGCTCCCATTCTTGAAGCTCCCGCAGCCTCCCGCGCCCCACACCGCCGAGTCACTTCTTCACCAGAATTGTCTCCTGAGGAGGATGCTGACGACCCCAACATTGCCCCAGATGACCTGACGTCGCCTGAGGAGGAAGAGGAACAGGAACAGGAACAGGAACAGGAAGAGGATGTGCCGACAAATCGAGGGAGAGGGCGAGGTCGTGGGCGTGGTCAGCCTGCCGACGCCGCTGGCCCTGGGCCTGGGCCTGGGCCTGGGCGTGGGCGTGCAGGGCGTCCGCCTGGGCATCCGCCTGGCCAAGGGCGTGTGCCAGGGCATCCAGGGCGTGTGCCTGCTGCAGCACGACCTCGAGCATCAGCATCCGACCTGTTTGTGTGGACAGATGGAGCTGATTTTGAACCAGATTGTCCTGCCTTTGACGAGGTACAGATGGGTTCGGGGGTGTCACCAGCATATCCCTGTGGCCCAGATGCTACCCCCAGTTAACTTTTCTGTGGCTTCTATGACAAAGAAGTCATGGAATACCTCGTCAAAGAGACAAATCACCACCATGCTATCTGTGCCAACTTTCTTGGGAGGAAGACCAGTGCCAAGATGGTGGCATGGAGAGCTCTCACTGTAGCAGAACTATATGTGTTCTTGGCACTCACAATGCTGATGACTCATATAAGGAAGCACGTTCTGGCTGACTACTGGATCACTGGCGATATCATAACGACTCCATCATTTGGCAAATACATGTCCAGGGACAGGTACTTCGACATCCTCTCCTATCTCCACCTGACAAACAACATGGCAGTCCAAATTCCCGACTCATTATGGAAGATCAGGAAGCTGTATGACATGATACGTCATCGGTTCACCACATACCTGATTCCTTTCCAGAAGATGTGCCTCGACGAGTCTCTGGTCCTGTTCCGTGGTAGGCTACACTTCCGACAGTATATCCCATCCAAGAGACACCGCTTCGGCATCAAGCTCTTCGTCCTCTGCGACTGCTTGACGGGGTATGTGCTGGACTTTATAGTCTACAGCGGCAAGGCTGGAGAAGTTGTGACTGACCCTCTCATTGGTTTTGGTGGCGCTGTAGTGAAGAAGATGATGGAGAGGCACTTCAATAATAACCACATCCTCTACATAGATAATTATTACACGTCGCCTCTCCTGACCAAGTACCTCCATGACCGCAAGACTGGAACTGTCGGCACAGTCAAGGGCAAAAGGAAGGGCATGCCAGGCTACCAAACCAAGAC
The DNA here is from genome assembly GCA_032716605.1 of Paralithodes platypus. Lineage (NCBI taxonomy): Eukaryota > Metazoa > Arthropoda > Malacostraca > Decapoda > Lithodidae > Paralithodes > Paralithodes platypus. Next base: position 35,062,705 of record CM064554.1, read on the forward strand.
GAAGAAGGCTGACATCTTCCACAAGAAGAGTGGCCCCATTCTCTCCATCCACTGGCATGACCAGCGCAAGGTCAACCTCCTCACCATATGCCACAAGGCCCAGATGGTTGCCACAGGGAAGGTGGACCGAACAACCAAGAACCCCGTCCAAAAACCAGCTGCTGTCCTGGATTATAACATCAACATGCGCCTCGTTGACAAGTCCGACATGCAGATGGGCTTCATCGACTGCCTGCGAACATCTTGCAGGTGGTACAAGAAGTTTATCCTGCATACGGTAGATATGTTGATCCTCAATGCCTACAACATCTACCGTCTGAGGACTCCAGGAGCCAAGAAGTACAAGTCCCTGCTGAAGTTCCACAAGCAGGTGCTACTTGAGCTCCTGGCTAAACATGCGGGTACACCAGGCAGGCCAATACAAGGACCAGGCCACCTTGACAGAACGGGGTGTGCTGAATTCTTCAGGATGCACCAGCTCAGCGCCCTTCCTTTCAAAGCACCAGGTAGTAATGTTAGGAGTCAGAAGAGGTGCCATGTGTGCAGCCACACAACTCGCAGACCCCGCAAACCCACAAAAACCACTTGGGAATGCCTCGAGTGTCAAGTTGGACTGTGTGCTGGCACCTGCTTCAACGACTTCCACACTCTAACAAACTTTTGAAGTGGAAGTGACAACAGTGAAAGTGACACTCAAATGTAGGCTAAGAATAATAATATAACTAAGTATAAGTGAAAAGGACACATAAGTAATAATAAGTGCCTTCAATAAAAATATGAACCAGTGAAAGTGACACTAAAATATATATTTCTAACAATAAATAAGTGAAAATGACACTCAATAAGCCTAGGCCAGTCAAAGTGACAGTATAATAATAATAAAACTAAGTATAAGTGAAAGAGACACACACAAGTAATAATAAGTGCCTTCATAACAATATGAATAAGTGACAGTGACACTATATATATTATTAGCTTACCTAACAATACATAAAAGTGGAAATGACACTACCAATTATCAAAGTCCAGTGAAAGTGACACTAATAATCATAATAATAATAATAAAACGAAGTAATAAGTGACAGAGACACAAATAAGTTCATATAAATAACTTTATTGAGTGAAAATAACATAATAACTATAATAAATGACAGAATAACCAATAAAACACTATCAAATCGCATCCTGGCATAATTGCGGGTGGAGCGACGAGTGCAACTGGGCGTCGTAGCCGGGGCCGCGGTTGAGTGTTCGGACGCGCCGAGGTAAATACGCGGCAAAAGTTACCTCCACTTCCATCACCATCACTCCGGAACCAGTTGAGCTAGAGAGCTCTACTTACGTCATTCTACGCAGGAAGGTAAGGCGCTCATTTCTATATATGTTTGATTAATGTAGGTCATATATTAAGCGAGATTAGCCTTAGTTTACTTTTGTTGATATTCGACCAGATCGCCCGGATACGAGCTCCGTCATTAGGAGAGCCTGCCCGGGCCAGGAGGGTTAATAACGGCGAGAGTACCCGTTCAAATGGATTCAAATTGGATAAGTTTTGCTTTAGAACAGATATAGGTTATCACTGGTTTGGTAACAGAGTTGTGGAAGTGTGTGGTTAGCTCAAGAACGGTAGAACATTTCAAGTGCAAACTTGATAGTCATATGAATGATATGGGTTGGGTGTGAATGGGATCTGCTTCGTGTGGGCCGGTCACCCTTATGCAAAATTCTGGTTTCCTAAGTTCTAACCTAACCTAACCTAACCTACCCTGTGGTGAGTACACTACCAGATATATATAATTACATTATGCAATATTGCATATTGCATCGAAACATATTGTATTGATCTATTACTTCTTAATATAATATTTTGTTGTATGTGCCATTTTTTCCTAGTCCGTAATTTGTGATATTTTTTCCGCTGCCTTTTTTTCCTGTGCCTTTTTTTTCCGGTGTTTTTTTTTTTTCCGACTCGGGGGATTCCCATGAACTTTTGTAACAGCTCAAAATCTCGTATCGACCCCCGATACGTCGCTTGGACCGCGAGAGTCACCCACGGCTAATTCCCGATATCCACGATTATGTTGCCGATTCGCCGTATCAGGCTGAAATTTCGAGTCGGGAACTCGCCTAGAGGGGAAATCATGTCAGTGTGCAACGAACTTTAGGCTGAACCTCTGGCATTTCGGATTCATAGGTATCATTTTGCATACAGTAGTCTCTTATCTTAAATGTTAAATTGAGGGAGGGAGGGGCGGTGTGGTATAAAGGGGAAAGGATGAGTGGAGGATGCGGTATAGGAAGCTACTACTACTAAGAATAATCACTATGTATTTCCATCTCCTCTTTCCCATTAATATTATATATTCCTCTACGCTTAACAGTTCCCACTACCCTCGCCGTCACACTCGTTTGACTCGATAAGCCCCAGTTCACACCTACTGTATTATACCATCAACCCTCCCCTGTCCATTCAGATACCACCAATGCCCACCTTCGCCCACCCCCTTATTTGACCTCTCTCTCTCTCTCTCTCTCTCTCTCTCTCTCTCTCTCTCTCTCTCTCTCTCTCTCTCCTTCCATGTTCTCCATTGCTAGTATCCATACACCTACTTTCTATGTGTCACCCAATTTTGAGACATTTCCCGGCACTGGCACGGTATTTGAAGTTTTGTTTGCACATGTTTAAAAACCTGAGTAATCTCATTTTCGATACGTGTTTAGGAGATTGAAGGCACCAATCCAGCAGGGCAGCACTCAGGGGAAGGCCTAATTGGCTTTGATAAGGAGTTACTGGAACTTTGTTCCTTATGTCTGTTTCCCTTCATTGTCTTTGTTTGTGTCTCAACTACACACAGAGTATAACAGCTAATTCTCGCAAACACCTCCCCTTTTCATCAGTACACTAAACAATCACAACCCAATTGTGTCCAATACAACCACAATTTGTTTTATTATTATTATTGAAATGTCTTCCCAGAGATGTTTGTTGTTCTGTCATCTCATGAGTGGAGCCATATACTTAACTCTCTCAGTTCAAAAACACTTCTTCCACTTACACTCGAAACTTAATCATATTTGTTTGTCCTTGCCCTTCGGCCGGGAATTATACGCATAAAATACAAATTAAACCATCTGGTATTTAGTTCAGAAATGAGAGCTTGTAAGGCTGGAACAAGTGTGGAATAAGGGCATTAGACTCATCTGATATATACTGTATATATATATATATATATATATATATATATATATATATATATATATATATATATATATATATATATATATATATATATATATATATATACCGTATATATATATATATACCGTGTATATATATATATATATATATATATATCTATATATATATATATATATTATATATATATATATACGGTATATATATATATATATATATATATATATATATATATATATATATATATATTTACCGGTATATACATACGGTATATATATACTGTATATTTTTTTATTTTTTTATTTATTTTTTGTCAGCTGTGTTAGAAATAGTTTTTGAAGTACTTATTTACCATTATAGCGATACCCTGTTCCAAATAAGTAGTCCAAAACTCTTGATCATTAACCTCTATAACACAGAAACGATAATCAACCAAATTGTTCTACCATTTGGGAAGGGTCAGCCAGGGAATAGGTATGGAAATTTACAGCCCATTTGCTCTAGTCCTTTTCGAGTTATTGAAGTTAGGGTTCAAGATATCTGGCCTACCTATTTGGAACAGAGTATAGTGCATCATTGTCATTAGGAAGATTACATATTCTCTACCTGAAGCTTTCTGAATAACCATCTGTATATTATAACTTGCTAATCTACAAACGTACGGTATAACATTATAACTTGCTAATCTACAAACGTACGGTATAACATTATAACTTGCTAATCTACAAACGTACGGTATAACATTATAACTTTCTAATCTACAAACGTACGGTATAACATTATAACTTGCTAATCTACAAACGTACGGTATAACATTATAACTTGCTAATCTACAAACGTACGGTATAACATTATAACTTGCTAATCTACAAACGTACGGTATAACATTATAACTTGCTAATCTACAAACGTACGGTATAACATTATAACTTGTTAATCTACAAACGTACGGTATAACATTATAACTTGCTAATCTACAAACGTACGGTATAACATTATAACTTGCTAATCTACAAACGTACGGTATAACATTATAACTTGCTAATCTACAAACGTACGGTATAACATAATAACTTGCTAATCTACAAACGTACGGTATAACATTATAACTTGCTAATCTACAAACGTACGGTATAACATTATAACTTGCTAATCTACAAACGTACGGTATAACATTATAACTTGCTAATCTACAAACGTACGGTATAACATTATAACTTGCTAATCTACAAACGTACGGTATAACATTATAACTTGCTAATCTACAAACGTACGGTATAACATTATAACTTGCTAATCTACAAACGTACGGTATAACATTATAACTTGCTAATCTACAAACGTACGGTATAACATTATAACTTGCTAATCTACAAACGTACGGTATAACATTATAACTTGCTAATCTACAAACGTACGGTATAACATTATAACTTGCTAATCTACAAACGTACGGTATAACATTATAACTTGCTAATCTACAAACGTACGGTATAACATTATAACTTGCTAATCTACAAACGTACGGTATAACATTATAACTTGCTAATCTACAAACGTACGGTATAACATTATAACTTGCTAATCTACAAACGTACGGTATAACATTATAACTTGCTAATCTACAAACGTACGGTATAACATTATAACTTGCTAATCTACAAACGTACGGTATAACATTATAACTTGCTAATCTACAAACGTACGGTATAACATTATAACTTGCTAATCTACAAACGTACGGTATAACATTATAACTTGCTAATCTACAAACGTACGGTATAACATTATAACTTGCTAATCTACAAACGTACGGTATAACATTATAACTTGCTAATCTACAAACGTACGGTATAACATTATAACTTGCTAATCTACAAACGTACGGTATAACATTATAACTTGCTAATCTACAAACGTACGGTATAACATTATAACTTGCTAATCTACAAACGTACGGTATAACATTATAACTTGCTAATCTACAAACGTACGGTATAACATTATAACTTGCTAATCTACAAACGTACGGTATAACATAATAACTTGCTAATCTACAAACGTACGGTATAATATTATAACTTGCTAATCTACAAACGTACGGTATAACATTTTAACTTGCTAATCTACAAACGTACGGTATAACATTATAACTTGCTAATCTACAAACGTACGGTATAACATTATAACTTGCTAATCTACAAACGTACGGTATAACATTATAACTTGCTAATCTACAAACGTACGGTATAACATTATAACTTGCTAATCTACAAACGTACGGTATAACATTATAACTTGCTAATCTACAAACGTACGGTATAACATTATAACTTGCTAATCTACAAACGTACGGTATAACATTATAACTTGCTAATCTACAAACGTACGGTATAACATTATAACTTGCTAATCTACAAACGTACGGTATAACATTATAACTTGCTAATCTACAAACGTACGGTATAACATTATAACTTGCTAATCTACAAACGTACGGTATAACATTATAACTTGCTAATCTACAAACGTACGGTATAACATTATAACTTGCTAATCTACAAACGTACGGTATAACATTATAACTTGCTAATCTACAAACGTACGGTATAACATTATAACTTGCTAATCTACAAACGTACGGTATAACATTATAACTTGCTAATCTACAAACGTACGGTATAACATTATAACTTGCTAATCTGCAAACGTACGGTATAACATTATAACTTGCTAATCTACAAACGTACGGTATAACATTATAACTTGCTAATCTACAAACGTACGGTATAACATTATAACTTGCTAATCTACAAACGTACGGTATAACATTATAACTTGCTAATCTACAAACGTACGGTATAACATTATAACTTGCTAATCTACAAACGTACGGTATAACATTATAACTTGCTAATCTACAAACGTACGGTATAACATTATAACTTGCTAATCTACAAACGTACGGTATAACATCATAACTTGCTAATCTACAAACGTACGGTATAACATTATAACTTGCTAATCTACAAACGTACGGTATAACATAATAACTTGCTAATCTACAAACGTACGGTATAACATTATAACTTGCTAATCTACAAACATACGGTATAACATTATAACTTGCTAATCTACAAACGTACGGTATAACATTATAACTTGCTAATCTACAAACGTACGGTATAACATTATAACTTGCTAATCTACAAACGTACGGTATAACATAATAACTTGCTAATCTACAAACGTACGGTATAACATTATAACTTGCTAATCTACAAACGTACGTATAACATTATAACTTGCTAATCTACAAACGTACGGTATAACATTATAACTTGCTAATCTACAAACGTACGGTATAACATTATAACTTGCTAATCTACAAACGTACGGTATAACATTATAACTTGCTAATCTACAAACGTACGGTATAACATTATAACTTGCTAATCTACAAACGTACGGTATAACATTATAACTTGCTAATCTACAAACGTACGGTATAACATTATAACTTGCTAATCTACAAACATACGGTATAACATTATAACTTGCTAATCTACAAACGTACGGTTAACATTATAACTTGCTAATCTACACACGTACGGTATAACATTATAACTTGCTAATCTACAAACGTACGGTATAACATTATAACTTGCTAATCTACAAACGTACGGTATAACATTATAACTTGCAAATCTATAAACGTACGGTACAACATTTTGCTCACAGCTAGTATCAATTGACAAGGACCTTTAACCCCTTCTGTACCGACGACATCCTATGTATTTTATTCTGGGTACTACTAATCGACTCTACGCAGATTAGGAAGGATCTCTATTTCAATCAACTATTTCAATCAACCCTTCTAACTACCACATATCCTTCCCTAAGCTGCATACAATCGTATAAATATAGCTAGAATAATACATAAGAACATAAGAAAAAGGGAGTCTGCAGATGCCGATTTGCCCAAACAAGGCAGATCCTTCTCACACCTAACCCTAATTATAAGGCCTTATAAGCTGGGCTTATAAAGTCCAGCTCACTAACAACATTAGGACTGACCTCACCGAAACGGTTAGAGGTCAGAAAACAGGGGTCTACAGAGCGCCGATTAGCCCACATCTGACAGATCCTCCTCACACCCAACCCATCTCGTCCATTACCCGTGCCAATTTTACCGTGCCATTTTTACCCGTGCCATTTTTACATGTGCCATTTTTACCTAAATTCGTCTATCTTAAAGCTCCCTATCGTTCTTGATTCCACTATAGCACTCGGTAGCCTATTCCACCTATCTAAACAATATTTGCCTATATCCTTTCTGAAACGAAATTTATCTAATTTGAAAAAAAAAATCGCTATCACTGAGCTTTATTATATTTTTCATGTCCCCTTTATTAATCCCACTAACCCACTTCAACACCTTTATCATGTCCCCTCTAACTCTGCGTCTCTCTAACGAATGTAAGCCTAATTTCTTCAACCTTTCTTCATACGGAAGATTTCTAATATTATGGATAATTTTGGGGTTCTACGTTGTACTCTCTCCAATTAATCTATGTCCATTCTGTAATAAGGACACCAAAATTTAACAGCATAATCCATATGGGGTCTCACTAATGACAAGTAAAGTTTTAAGATAACATCAGCAGTTCTTAAGCACACTCCTAGAGATGAACCCGAGAATCCTGTTTGGCTTGTTACGAACGCCTATACAGTGTGCTCTAGGCTTCAAATCATTGCTAACAAACACACCTAGATCTTTCTCACAGTCTGAGTTTTCTAATTCCATATTAGCTAGTTTATATATAACATTTGTATGAATCTTCCCTGTCTTTAATATCTTGCATTTGTCAATGTTAACCTTCATCTGCCAATTTACTGACCATTCGTGTAAGGTATCTAGATCCCTTTGGAGGCACTCTATATCTCTATCTGAATCAATTTGTCTCCCCATTTTGGTATCGTCTGCAAATTTACTTATCCAACTAGTTATACCTAAATCAAGGTCATGTATGTAGATAACAAACAACAGAGGACCTAATACAGGGCACGTGGTATCCGTATTGCAACACAATCCCACCCCTACTCTGTGCAACTCTCCAACCCAAGAGTGAAACGTTACTCTGTCTTTCTTCTATTCAACAGCTGAGCTCTGGAACTCTCTCCCAGAATCAGTCTTTCCCTCTTCCTATGACTTAAATTGCTTCAAACTCCTTGGGTCCAGGCATTTTGGCTCGAACGTCCCTTGATTTTGGCCCTGTCACTCCTTCAACTTTGGGGGAGGCACTCGCTATAGGCAGTTCTGCCTTTTGCCTCCCTCACTCACATAGAAAAAGAATAGAAAAACAAAAATCTATAGGGGACACCATTTTTGACTGCTCCCCATTCTGACTTGGTACCATTAATGCTGACTCTCTGCTTCCTACCAATTAGCCATGACCTAATCCATCCCAACAACGCCCCACCTATTCCATGCGCCTCAACCTTTCTCATCAGTCTCTCATGGGGAACTCTGTCGAAAGCTTTACTGAAATCTAAATATATTATATCATATGACTTGTCATTATCTACTGCTTCATATACTGTACTTCGGAGAAAAAACTAAGCAAATTAGTAAGGCACGAACGTCCCTGAGTGAATCCATGCTGAGAAGAATGTATTAAATTAAAAGTGTCTACTATGGGTTTCAGAGGCCGTGTTACATCGTTTTTCGGGAATAATTTCTTAACAAACAGTTGGATCAGTATGATATTTTGACACAGCTTTGTTCACACCGTGCCCTAATTTTCGTCAATATAGTGCATTCCCAAAAGTGTAGAATTAGGCCACTTGTCTCTGTGTCATGAGGTTAAAGTCACACATTAATGACACGGAAACGGACAGGGCTACCGTGGCTTACCTGTGAGAACCACCAAACCATTCTTGCTCCTCCATCAAACACGATAGTTATCACCCACCACCCAACCCTACTATTGCCTTTAATTTCTAGTTATCTGTCAATATCAAATATAAATATACAAAAGTATGTGTTTTTGTATATTTATATTTTGATATTGACAGATAACTTGAATTTAAAGGTGATAGTAGGGTTGGGTGGTGGCTGATAACTACCGTGTTTGATGGAGGAGCAATAATGGTTTGGTGGTTCTCACAGGTAAGCCACAGTAGCCTTGTTCGTTTCTGTGTCATTAATGTGTGACTTTAACCTCATGACACAGGAACAAGTGGCTGAATCCTACACTTTTGGTAATGCAATATATTGACGAAAATTAGGGCACGGTGTGAAAAAACCTGTGTCAAAATATAATACTGATCCAACTGTTTGTTAAGAAGTTATTCCCGAAAAACGATGTAACACGGCCTCTGAAACCCATAGTAAGTGGTTTCTAATTTTACTAGCAATAATTGACTCTAGTAGTTTTCCTATGATTGACGTAAGATTAATGGGACGGTAATTGGATGCTACTGATTTATAAAAAAATTGAAGGTCGGAACAACATTTGCAAGCTTCCAAGCTTCTGGAACTAAGCCTGTCTCTAATGACTTGTTAAATAGAAATGTTAATGGGTAACTTAACTCATCTCTGCATTCTTTTAATACTCTAGCATACCGCATCAGGACCAGGCGATTTATGAGGTCTCAGTCTGTCAATTTCCTTAAGCACATCATTTCTACTTTTAGTAACCATACTTAACCTATTTTCTATACTATCGCTATATACCTTACGGACTTCTGGAAACTGTGCCAAATTTTCATTAGTGAAAACAGAAAGAAATTGACTATTTAATGTACTGCAAATTTCTAAATAATTTTCTGTCATTTCTCCTATCGAAGTTTTAAGGGGACCAATTACATCTCTAACCTTGGATTTATATAGTTGGTGAAAAGCTTTAGGATTATGTGTTGAGTCATTGGCAACCTTGATTTCATAATTTCTTTTTTCTTTCCTAATATCCTTGTTTACCTGTCTTGATAGATTCTGATAGTAAGCAAGTAGGTGAATTTCGTCTTTCTTAATTTGTCTATATATTCCTCTCTTTTTTCCTAGAAGATATAATAGTCTATTATTCATCCATTTGGGTTGGTTCTGTGTTGATCTTAATTTTCTTTTGGGGATATATTAATTTTGCGCATTGAATACTGACTTGATAAAAATTATCGTATGTATCTACCAAGTTTGACGTCTCTTCCTGACTTAAGCTGACAGGTACAGTCACGGCGGTAAATTGTGGATCAGGGAGATGAACCCCTTTCGAGACACTACGCACGTATATCTAATCCGAACACAGTCTACACACAATGAAACTGGGTAGTTTAAACTGCCAGGCCCCGCCTACTACTGGGTCGCCAGTCAGTTGGCAGAACACATTTATAAGTAGATAAATCGTTTAGAAACACACACACACACTTCACTATGTGTTTTTAGAAAGAGTGTGTATACGTTAACAAATATTTAGGGTATTGTTCCGGAGTGAGTGAAAATTTGACGTTGTATACAATATATATCGTAGGTATGCCGAGTTATATATTCAGTGTTGTATAATGCAGAGACGGTTTTAGTTATGTATCGACAATGTTATGTTCAGGAACATAACGGAATAGGCATCAAGATGAAGACAAGTGTTATGTTCAATATCCAAGTTTCTTGCAGAATGCCTACTATAGTTAGGTTTTAACCTTTTTAGCGAAAGTGTTGTCCGTTTTGATATATTCTAGTTACCATTAAACGATTTTTTTTTAGATTAGGAAGGACATCTAACAATTAAAGGATATCAATTATTTTATTAAATCCTTATAGCTAACACAATTCCTTCCAAAGCTGTATAAAACCGTCTAAATATAACTACAATTTAAATAGAAAAGACGTCGCTCAGATTGAAAGGGGTAACGCTCCTACGTATAATTTATCATAGAGATGAGTAAAAGTGGATGGCGAAACACAATAGGCCTATGTTACCTGCTATGTAAACTACCATTTTCTGACCTCGTTTAGGATACGTCAGTGTCATAACATATTTTTGAATAATATTAGTCATACACAGAGAGTGAGAGACAGAGATATTTACATATATTTAATAGATACACTGGCCACACAGATCTTACGATCGCTGCGAGGTGGCCAGGACTTAATCTTAGTAGATATAGCAACCATAAGAGTAAGATAAAGTGAAGGAAAGGATAGCAAATATGAAGGTTATCTACCCCCCCCCCCCCTCCCTCTCTCTCTCTCTTTCTCTCCTCCACTCCCACCGTCAATTTGCCGTACATGAAAACAGAAGTGAATAACATTGCAGGGCTTAGCTATCGCTTGAATACATATTTTATATAATCGCTAGAAATGGAACGGATATGTTATGCATACCTTCAACTCTTTTGTTTCTGCTCTCTTCAATTTATAACAGTGTTAATTTCTGCCTGGTTCTCTTATCAATAATCGTTTTCTACTCCATACCAACTTCTCTGTGGTATGAGTTTAACCTGTATATTAAAATTTGTATATTGAGCCACTATCTATAACTGCATTAGGGAGCTCATTCCACTCACCAATTATAGTAGGGGTGAAGACACCTTTAGTTGTGTCTAGGTTCACTTTCCTGCCTATTAGCTTTAATTTGTTTCCTCTTGTGGAACTCTCATTGGCTATCATAAGTAAATTATTAGAATTTAAGTTACTAAATCCCTTCAACATTTTAAAACACTTTATCAGCTGTCCACTTCTTCTACTTTAGTTACCGGAAATAGATCAAGTTCCCTTAATCTCTCATTGTGTTGTTTATTTTGAACCCCTTTTTTACCGACTGGATCTTTTTAACTTAATTTTGGCTACTCTTAGACGATTTTATTCAGTTTCAAAAGGGCCTCCAGCCATTAAAAGGCTTCGAACTATCTCACTCGACCTTTCTTAACACCACACATCCTTCTTAAACTGCGCAAAATCATCTAAGTATACCAAGAATCATATTAAAAACACGTCGCCGGTACAGAAGGGGTTAAGGGGTGGGATCTATCTTGTTGTTCTGCACTGAAGGGATTCGAGTTTTTATATGTTTGTTATTAAGTAGGAAAACCCAAACTGCACAGCATACTCCAGATACGGCCTCACAATACTTTTGTGTAATGGTATAACTATGTCTTTACTATGACAATGAAAATTTCTTCTAATGAATCCTAGTGCTCTGTTTGCTCTGCTAGCTGCTGCGGTGCACTGGCTTGTGGATTTTAGATTTCTGTTTATAAGCACTTATTATTTGTTTTATCTGCAATATGCACTCTACCGTGTCATCCTTCATGTGATATTCGCATTTATTGTTTTGGGAGCTTATTATTTTGTAGTATCTGACATTTGCTTTCATTAAAGGGCATCTGTCAGTTTTCTGAGAGAGAGAGAGAGAGAGAGAGAGAGAGAGAGAGAGAGAGAGAGAGAGAGAGAGAGAGAGAGAGAGAGAGAGAGAGAGAGAGAAGGGGGGGAGGGCGGGGGGGGGGGGGGAGAGCGAGAGCGAGATTATGTGCTAACTTACAACAAATGGGACTCCAGACTTGAATGTCCTGATGTGCGGGTTTAGCGGTATTTAAGGCTTCATATTCTCCCATGTCCTATTTTTACTACCACTATCGTTACCACTTTCTATTCTAAAGGTTAATTTCCATATATCACTACCCCATGAAAAATTGCTATGATATGTGCAAATGAGATTAATGTATTCCTTCATTTCCATAATAATGGTGTAAAATATACACATTTGTATTCGTAGTTGTTGTTGTTGTTGTTGTATTCGTAGTTGTTGTTGTTGTTGTTGTTGTATTCGTAGTTGTTGTTGTTGTTGTTGTATTCGTAGTTGTTGTTGTTGTTGTTGTATTCGTAGTTGTTGTTGTTGTTGTTGTTGTATTCGTAGTTGTTGTTGATGTTGTATTTGTAGTTGTTGTTGATGTTGTATTTGTAGTTGTTGTTGCTGTTGTATTTGTAGTTGTTGCTGTTGTATTTGTTGTTGTTGTTGTTGTTGGTTGTTGTTGTTGTTGTATTCGTAGTTGTTGTTGTTGTTGTTGTTGTATTCGTAGTTGTTGTTGTTGTTGTTGTTGTATTCGTAGTTATAATAATTAGTTAAAGTAGGGCTTAGTTGCTATCAGCCCTGCTAGATTTTTAAGGCAGTCCCTTATTATTATTTGTATTCGGTAAAATGTTAATGTGTATGGAGATATACTTATATTGTTGTGCTAATTACTTAAAAATCACTGGTTGTCTCAGTAAAATTGCTAGGTGATGCGTTTGGTAACGCTCGTAACACTGTCAGTTACCTGCTGTCACGTGAGTTTATTGTATACATGTAAATTGACCTACGGTAGGATAATACTATATTATTTGTCGTTTTTCATTAACAGTAGTTAGTTTTAGTTATATATTTCTATTATTATATCATAATCATCACCATCAGCAGCCTTAATTAGTCCACTGCAAGCCGAAGGCCTCTCCCAAACGTTTGTAATCTAGCTGGTCTGATGTTATCCTGTTCCATTAAACTTTAGCAAAGTTTCCGATCTCATCCCTCCATCTGGTTCCCTGTTTATCCCTTCATCTAACTCTATCTCTAGATTCCTATTGTGCTCCATTATTGGTCCATCTGCTATAATATCTTCTAAATATATGATCTTTCCAAGCCCATTTCCTCTTGTCAATGCGATTATATTCTAAGTGTGTTTCTTCTCGTATCCAAGAGGCTGTTTTTGTCTCTCAATGTTATCCCTAACATTATCTTCTCTTATCTTAATTGGCAGTACAAACTTTGTTATACTCCGAGTTTATGATCCATTAATTAGTACAGGAATCACACATTGTTTGCATACTTTTCTCTTAAATGCAAGGGGTAACTAGCTTATCATAATCAAATTCTGCTTACCAAATGCGCTCCATTCCATATGTATCCTTGGTCTAATTTTTCTAGAGTGATCGGAGTTTGTTTTTATAACCTGGCCTAGGTATTATATTCCTCCCCTGAATCTGGTACATAATACTCTACTGTAACTTAATTTGATGTGGTTGCACATGATCGATCATTCAACATGCTTTTGGGTTTCTATTAATTTTTAACACAAAGGCTTCCATAGTTTATATCATCCATCATTTGTTATAAGTCTTCCCCTGAGTCGTTAGGATAAACTTTATCATCAGCTAATCTGAGGTTGCTTCTATGTTCCCCATTAACGTTTATTCCTTTATTGTCCCATCAAGATTACTAAATATGTCTTCCAAACACGTGTGAACAGATTTGATATTGTAAAATGTAGTCTATCTAATTACAGGAGTTGTATTGCACGTTGTAGTCTGATCATTTTTAATGGAAACAGTATCATTTCAACTATAAGGAAACAACAAATAAATAAATATATCAATAAATTAATACAATACATAAATAAATAAATCGGAATACAATAATCACTATAACCGTGTTATATTTTGTTGTCGTTACATATGCCTATACATACACAACTGTGTATGGGCGGAGCTTATTAACTATTAATGCACTGGTTTCACTGGCGTCGTGCTCGCTGAACCAGCAAAGGTAGAAATTGTTCGAACCTGCTGCCAATGTGTGGCTAGGACTTTGGCACACACCCTGGTCTACGACTTACCGCCGTGAGTGTACCTGAGAAGGGGTACACTCATTTGGACACCTGGATCGACTTAATTTTTTGACCATAGGGTCCGTTATAAGGGCTCTTCTTAACCCACCATAATTGACTTTTCTGAAGTCAGGTATTAACCTTTCTTTGGCGGCGCCCGGCTATAGCCGGGCAAGAGAACCAAAGTCTATGTGGCGGGGCCCGGCTATAGTCACATGCAATTTTGAGCACGTAATGTGCTCTGAGAGAGAGCGGAGCGGTGGGAGGAGCATAGGTTACCTCATGACCGCTCGCCACGGTGGCCGTGGAGCTACTGAGATGTACTCCGCCCTACTCCACCCCCCCTCACTCGTTTCACACGTAATAATGTAAGGAAATGACGGTATTTTACCGATTTTTCCCTTCGGTTGCACGATCGTTGCAAGACAACCAGCCATCATAGAAGGATGGTTCAGGTGTCATTGGAAAGCTCAATTATCGCCCTTTCACGGATAGATAATTGTATTATGATCTGGCTCTTGTTTATGCATGAAAACGAGCACGGAAACAAGCTCGTTTTCGGTAAAAACACCCGCTGGGCGGCACAGTCAAATATACTCCACCACCAATTATGATGTGATTGGTATAACAGAATCATGGCTCAATACAGTAGATAGAGACTTTTTAGCAGAGTATTCACTTCCCGGTTATGTAATGTTTGAGAAAAGCCGAATAAATAAAAATGGAGGTGGCGTTTTATTTTATATCAAAGAAAGTCTTAACCCGACCCTCTTGTCAAAACCTCAAATTGTGAACGTCGACACAGCTTTTGTGCTAATAAAGAATAATAAAGGTACAAAAATAATACTTGCATTAATATACAGACCTCCAGCTCAATCAGTGCAAACTGACCGAGAAATTTATGAACAAATTGCAGATGTAAGTAACTCACTAGATACTGTATTTATTGGCGACTTTAATTTACCTGTGACCTAGTGGGGCGATAGTCTTACTTCACACTCCGGACATGACTTGTATACGAACTTGCAAGAGAGTTCGCTTTATCAATTTGTTCGAACACCGACCCGTGGTAATAACGTTCTTGACATTGTACTTGCAACAAAAGAAGAATTAATAGAGAATTTGAATGTTGGTGATGAATTCAGTAACAGCGTCCATCGTACGATAACTTTCACTTTAAACTTTACTAGTAACGAACCAAATAGTAGCATCGAAAAAGTCCCTAATTTCAAGAAAGCAAACTTTCATAAACTTAGAGCTATGTTTAAAGAAACTGACTGGAGCTTTTTAATTAACAATAACGACATAAATACATCTTGGAAGTTTTTCGAAACCAGTTACCTAAAAGCAGTGCAAGACTGTATATCATCGAAAATACGGCGTCCAGGCCATAATAATAAGCCCAAATGGTGGAATAAAGATATTTCAAACTGCCTGCTAGCAGTTTGCTAATCATTTGCTATCATTTGCTAATGATAGATTAAAATCCTCACAAAATGACGAAGAACGGGTGAAATTTGTAGAGCTACGACGCAAAGCCAAAAAGTTAATTAAGCAAAGTAAAAAGACCGTAGAGTTACATATTGCGAAGCAAAGTAAAACAAACCCGAAAGAATTCTATAGTTATATCAGAATGAAAAAAGTAGTTACTTCAACTGTTGGACCGTTAGTCGATGAAAATGGAGAATACACCAAAGACGAAGTACAAATGAGTAATGCCCTCAATACCTTCTTTGCATCAGTTTTTACAACAGAAGACCTCAGTGATATCCCTACACCATCGCCGATTCAGATTGATAATTCAGATGTTCTAAGCAATATCGCCGTTACAGAGAGAGAAGTATTGAATTGTTTAGATAAACTCAAGGTAAATAAAACGCCTGGACCTGATACAATCTCGCCTAGAGTTCTAAAGGAAGCTAAGGATGAGCTCTCCAAACCACTGACATTACTATTCAATAAATCCTTGCAGTCTGGAACTATGCCTGATCAGTGGAAGATAGCCAACTTATCACCGATATTCAAAAAAGGCAGCAAATCCCTACCCAGTAACTATCGTCCAATTAGCTTAACCTCAGTTGTATGTAAAATGCTAGAAACGGTCATAAGAGACAGACTCGTAAATCACTTAGAGGAAAATAACATACTTAAAGATACTCAACACGGCTTTCGTAAAAAACGCTCCTGTTTAACAAACCTCTTAGACTTCTTCCACGATATCCTCAACCTCTACGATGAGAGTAAAGCTGTAGATATTATATACCTTGATTTTCAAAAGGCCTTTGACAAAGTTCCCCACAAACGTTTACTGCTAAAACTAAAAGCGCATGGAATACAAGACGGTGTGTTGAAATGGATAGAAAATTGGCTCAGCGACAGAAAGCAAAGAGAAGTCATAAACGGTAAGGCATCTAAATGGACCAATGTAAGTAGCGGGGTACCCCAGGGATCGGTACTAGGACCAATTCTCTTTCTAATTTACATCAACGACATAGATGAGGGTCTCACCTGTACAATCTCAAAATTTGCTGACGATACAAAAATTGCAAATAGCGTACTCTCAAAAGATGAAGTTGACGATATGCAACACAATCTAGATAAATTGTCACATTGGGCCCAAATTTGGCAAATGAGTTTCAATGCGGATAAATGTAAAGTACTACATATCGGATACCTAAATGAGAAAGCAAACTATTCGATGAATAGCACTCAGCTTAAGAATGTAAACAGAGAAACCGATCTGGGAGTAACAATATCGAGTAACCTAAAACCGAGTCAACAATGTTCAGAAGTTGTTAAGAAGGCAAACAAAATAATTGGCTTTATAGGCAGGTCATTTGAGCATAAATCCAAATACGTTATCCTAACCCTTTACAATTCCTTAGTCCACCCTCTTCTGGAATACTGCGTTCAATGCTGGTGCCCTTATTTCCAAAAAGACATAAACAAGCTAGAACGAGTTCAAGGTAGAGTTACCAAAATGATTCGTAGCCTAAAGAACAAACCATACGAAGAGCGTCTTAGAGAATTAAATCTATTTCCTTTAACCAAGTGCAGATTAAGAGGTGACTTAATTCAAGTGTTCAAAATCATCAAAGGCATCGACAATATGAACTGTAGTAAGTACTTCACTATCGACCAATCTAATTACACACGGGGAAACAGTTGCAAAATTATTGGTAAATCTTTTAACTCACACGAATCTAAGAATTTCTTCTTCAATCGAGTTGTCAACTTGTGGAATGGGCTTCCCCGAGACGTTATAGACTGCAGCACCGTTGATTCATTTAAACTCCGCCTAGACAAATATCTCACATCAAACCCGCGACTGACTGCGTTTGTAAATGAATAACTTTATTTTATCCTCCCCTCAGTTACTAACCCATATGTCCCCTACTAACTTCCTAGTCCTGCCACGGACATTAGTTCCAGGGCAGTAGTTCCCTTTCCAATGTTCCTTTACCCACTCTAGACCACTGTTTGGACACTTGATCCACAGTGATTTGGAGGACAAGCAGCCTAGAAGGGTCACTAGACCTGTTGTTGCTTGATTTCCTTTGTACTCCTTTGTACCCGCTCTTTGAGTGTTAATGTTGTATTATTTCTGGTATTACCTTTCCATTGTATATCAAAATACGCAGAATTGTGGTCGCTATTTCCTAGGTGGTACGCTATCTCTACACTAATATATGTTCATTGTTACTGAAAGCTAAATCGAGAATATTATTACCTCTAGTCGGCGCATCTATGAATTGAAATAACAAAATATCTTGTACTACCTCAATAAACTCCTCAGAATCAGAGTCGCCTATTTGATGCTGCCAATCTATATTCGGAAAATTAAAGTCCCCCATAATGCACACATTGCTAAACCTTGATGCCATTTTAGTTTCCTCCCATAATGACGTTCCGTCATTTCTACTCATATTTGGTGGTCTATACATAACTCCAATAACTATGGTCTCACTACCTTCGTTAACCTCTACCCAAACACTTTCATTATCATTATTTAGTCTAATACCTGATTTAATACAGCTTTTTAATGTACTCCTGACAACCACTGCTATATCGCCGCCCCTCCTACTTGTTCGGTCATATTTAAGGGGAGCGTCTTCCATGGCCCAAACTGGTGAGGATTGGAAAATCTGAAATTGAGATTTTTATTGCAGCATTGATGGGAACACTGTAGGAGTGATATGGCTAAGTTTTAGACTCGTAAAATAAAAGATACCCTAAATACAGGCTAAACGAATAAAGGTGAATGAACAACGTTAAGGCGAATGAACGGGGGGGGGGGGGGGGGGGGGTGTTGGAGAAAGGCCTCCAGTGCTTTGGCCCTCGTTGCTGACCCGTCAAACTATCTCAGTTAATCGTTTTTGCTACCACGACCACGTATCCTTTCAAAGCTGAATAAAATCGTCTAATAGTTACCACAATATAATGAAGAGGATGTAACCAGTACAAACTGAGTTAATATATACGCACATGCACGTATACATACATACACGGTCACGTATACAAACATTATATGCATACTATACACAAATACACAACCTCATATACATATGCACACATACTTATACATGTACTGTATGTGTGTGCCTATGATATGTATGTGTCTATCATTGGACCCCCTTCATATTGTATACACGCTTTAAGGGAGTAGTACTTATTTTTTGGTCTATTTATTTAATTGTTTATTATTTATTTTTAGCTTCCTCGCTAGACCTCCATCAAGCTAATCAAAATACCCCTAGAACATCTTTCTAGATAAATTTGTACATTTTTCGGGAGATAAATTAATGTCCCGGCCGAAGGCCGGTTCTTTCTAATGGTTCAGGCTTGCTATCGCTCGCCAGGATACAATCAACATCTAAATGGCACAAAAGGTCATACAATCGCCAAACTAATGGAGTGAATGTCTTAAAATATCAAAACTAATGGGGCTAAGGATGAGGGCGAAGGGGTAAAAACAGAAAATGTCCCTTAATTACATTCCGAGTTCACAATATACACGGTGGGCCACAAAAGATGGAACCATTCACTTAACAATAATTTATTAATGAGACAAAGTACACTAACAATTACTATATTACCTGAAAGGTGACACAATATCAATAAACAAGTCAAGGGGTGAAGTCTCTGCCAAAAGAGGTGAAGAGGAACATTGGTTCGTGGGAAACAAGTTCGAAGGATTTTAGAACTTATTTCCGAATTTCGAATTTAATACCGAGTGGATATTATCGAACATAATTCCAATTAGCACTTTTCGAACCTAATTCAAACTAAAACATTTTGAACTAAATTCCAACAACCTAGTTTTCGGCCTTTTCGATCTTACTGACGTTTACTTGGAAAGACATTCGAAAACGTACCTGTTTCAAACCCTGCACCATCAACACGTACTTATTGCCACGTACGTATTTCCAAGTAAATTGTATAATAATACATACGATCCTATTTCCAAGTCCCTGTTCAAAATCGGAAAATTGGTTGGTGGGAAACAAGTTCGCAGCTTTTCCAACCTATTTCCACGTACCTATTTCCCAAAAACTAACACGAACGTATTGTACACGTACCAGTTTCCCCCTCCCACAAGTTCTGTTCCTCTCCGTGAAAGTATAATGCGCATGATTCAATTACGAGTGTAGTTTCTTATGTAGTGGAAACCTCATATGATTAGTAAACTGAATATAAAAACATAACAAACTCGCAATTCAGTGATACTATTTTACTCTCATACATAATCTCACAACGAGGAACAGGTTTACTTATGTGGGCGACTGTACATAAGCAAACAATTGAGCACAGAGAAGTGGCACTAGAAAGCAGGAGCAGGTAAAACAAATATGGCGTGCATTGCCTGGATAAACGAGAGAGAAGGGGGGGGAAGAAAGTGAAGGCAGGGGAGAGGAGGACTTACGTAAATAGCAGCATGGTGAACAATGAGACTCCAGCACAATTCCGTAAATTCCGTACCAATGCATACTACACTCTTGGCTCTTCGCAAACACTGACTCCACGCTCAAACCAATAGAAACTATCCGAAAGATCATAAAGCAAAAATAGTATATTAAAAATAAATAGAATAGGCCTTGACGCTATGTTATACAGGAATTGTAGTTTCCTTGGACATATATTGCAAGTATAGGCTATACACACATAGTACCCTTACAAATATGCATTTAGTAGCCACATAATGTGTTTGTTGCGCACAAACTTACAGTAGGTATATACTGCCAAAACAATATAGTAAATACAATTTTGGGAAACCAGTTCAGCTGCAAAACCACTCAATCACACCTTACAATAAGTAGAGGGAATGATCAGGTATATGTCTAACCCAGATCCAACTGTCAATTGTCAGTGCTGTATTATACACAATGCACACAATAACAACCACACATATATTCATATACCGGAATATATATATATATATATATATATATATATATATAATGGTGCAATATTGGCCCCTAAACTGGTTAACCTATATAGCCATCTTATTCGCGCCGGTAAATTCCCGCTTTGTTTGAGCACTGCAAACGTAACCGCTATTCCAAAAAGGTTCCTCTGCTTCTCATTTACCATGTGAGAATAGGTCTATCTCAATAACACCTGTCATATCAAAGATGTTTTGAACAATTATTGGCTAGACGTTTTATTAAGTTCATTACAAAACAAAATGTATTACCTTCTACTGAATTTGGGTTTAGGAAGGGTTTTGGCACCTGTGATGCCTTGTCCACCGGCTGCAGTCTAATTTTGATGCAGGATTTGAAGCCAGATTAGTATCACTGGACTTCAGTTCGGCATTTGATAGAGTTAATCATAAAACTGTGTTATATAAACTAAAATTAATAGGTGGCCCTTTTTATTCCATTTTGGATTATTTTTTATCTAATCGGAAGCAATGTGTGGTTGTTGATGGGAAATGTAGTTCGATGGTTGATGTGGTTTCTGGTGTTCCGCAGGGTAGTGTCCTTGGACCTGTTTTGTATACATTATATACAGCTGATATGTGGCAGAATTTAGAGAATTACTTGATGGCCTAAGCTGACATTGTACTCATTTATTCCTTCACTGAGACATCGAGTTGACGTGGCCAATTCTATAAATAGAGATTTGACAAAACATTCTAGTTGGTGTACTAACTAGGGCAGATTTTGAATGCTAAAAAAACACAATCAATTATCTTTAGGCGTAGAGAACTTTTAATCCCAATCATCCACTTATATTACTTAACAATACTTATCTTGATTCTTCTAATTATCTTAATCTACTTGGTGTTACTTTAGATAGTAAGCTTAATTTTGAAGCTTATCTTCGTTCAGTTTCTTCGTCCATTGCTCAGAAGACTGGACTACTTAGAAAATGCAGAAAAACGTTTGGCAATAATAATGCTGTTTTACGTTCGTTCTTTGCATTCATGTTGCCAACATTTGAATATTGCTCTACTGTGTGGATGTCTGCTGCTGATTGTTATCTTAGGTTACTTGATAGAGCAATCAATAACATAACATTTGTGTTGCCCAATTTAACTATTGACCTGCAGAAACGTAGATGGGTTGGGTCACTATAATTTATATTTAAGGTTATTAATAATAATCAACATCCACTTCATCCTGCTCTTCCGGTGCCTTTTACAGCGGATCGCCTTACACTACATTCTAATAACATTATAAATAGCAACAGCAAAGCATTAGCTGGTGTTAGATGTAATTCATCCCAAATTTCACGATGCTTCATTCCTAATATTTGCAAGGAGTGGAATGAATTACCAGAAGAATGTATATCAGCTTCTGGTGTAATGGTTTAGATGCTTATGTTCTGGGTGTGGTGTCCCGAGTTCGAATCCCGGGAGGACCATATGTTCTCATTAGTTTATTCAAGTGCATTGGAGTTTGTAATTGATGCATAATGTTAAGAACGGTGTGTTACTTAATGATATAGGTTCAGGAAGTAATGTATAACGAGGCAGATCCTTAGTGATCTTGGCCCCATTCATTGTTATTTCCACTCACTAAAACATTACGCTTTCCATAATGCAGTTGTGTCGAGTACATGATTAGATTGATATCCAAAATTCGAAAATGGATATTAGTTGTGATCGTGTATTCGACCTTTAACTGTGGTGGTGGTGTAATGGTTTAGATGCTTATGTTCTGGGTGTGGTGTCCCGAGTTTGAATCCCGGGAAGACCATAATTTTATGCGTTCATTAGTTTAATCAAGTGCATTGGGGTTTGTAATTGATGAATAATGTTAAAAACGGGGTGTTACTTAATTACATAATGTAATTGTAAAATAAAGAAGCTTATTGTTTAATCAATTCAGATCATAAATGTTGTCATTGTTTTCCTGTTTTCCTTTGATTTTCTCCCCGTACAGTATGTCTCCCAGCGGGGCCACCCATAGTCTTGTAGGCTTGACCTTTCCACTGAGAGACTTCTGTATTTGTATAACAATAATAATAATATATATATATATATATATATATATATATATATATATATATATAACTGTCTTGATAGCGTAATGTATAGTGCGCGGAATTTCGATGTGAGTATCCTGGGTTCGAGTCCTCGGAGAGCCACATGTATTTGTTGATTTAATTAATTCAGTTTAGATGTGAAGTTGGTTGGTGCTAAAACCCTACTAATATATATATATATATATATATATATATATATATATATATATATATATATTGTTACGCATCTGGATCCTCAAGTGGTTAACTTGATGAATCTAGATAGCACAGAGATATATATTAAGGTATCAGTCAGCTGAAGGCAAAACAAAAGTAAAATCTAATAAAATTATTTCCTGTTGTTGCTTCCTTTCCTTTTGGATCTTAGGACTTAGAACCTTTATTGACTGATACTCTTTAATTATGAAAAATACTGAAACTAATTAAAGTCATGTAGTATTTTTAAAAATAATTATTATTTAACCGAAGCTTAGTAGGCTATGGTTATGAACCGAAGAAGTATATCTAAAGAAGGACTATTAATTCTATAACAAGTCTTGAAAAATAAATATTAAAGTAAGAATATTTCTGTCTCTTACCCCTTTTGAAATGAATAGATAGTTTTCTTATATGTCCTTTTAATTATATTTAATGTAATTATTCTTGGTTCTTGTCTTACGTTAATAGTATTATATTATTATTATCATCAGGATTAATATCAAAGTCACATAAAAAGTTAGATATATATTTAATAATTAGTTAAATGTATTTCTTAACCACGTAACATTGAGGTTTGATTATGAGTAAATAAAGTTACAGGATCGCTTCATAGATTCGATTCAGGTCTCACTCAAATAATATGAAAAGCAAAAATAATATTTTGAAGCTAAAAGAATTTTCTTCAGCTTAGGAAATCACTAGAAGTAATATTAACACAGCCATGTTAGTCTAAGGCGATATTACTAATACGAGACAATAGCATCACCGTACTAAGCACCGTTAAGCAATGTAAGCTTAATTCAAAGAAAATTAAAGAACTCGTAAGTATTAATATAAAACAATAGTATTACTTTCATCATAACCCAATTACTTAAAGAGTTGCTTTAGTCCACAAGTTAGTCAACTAAAATAGTTAAGTACATAATAATAGCGTTAACGTTAATTCCCAAGCAAATAGTTAAGTACATAAATAGTAGCGTTAACGTTAATTCGTAATCAAATAGTTAAGCACATAATAGTAGCGTTAACGTTAATTCCCAATCAAATAGTTAAGCACATAATAGTAGCGTTCACGTTAATTCCCAATCACATATCTCACTAACCAACATAACGTAAGTGTTTACACCGAACACACTTAACACACATATATAATCTGACTGACAGTCACAATCCCATTATAATACTTCACCCCGTCTTCCTCCAGCTGCAAGTTCACCTTCCCCAACTCCAAATGAGACTGATTTGAATGCCCACAACTCGGGTCTTATATACTAAACAATGATGGTGTAGGAACGAATCAGGAGGCGGGGGGTGGTGCCCGCTCCAATCACAGCTCCTCGAGTTGCATAGCAGGTGCATGGTCCAATCACAGCTCCTGGCGTCGATCATACGTCATAGCGTCATCGAAGTAGTTTGCAGGGTCCCCTATGATGCACGCAGGTGTGAAGGCTAGTTTGCTGGTATGGGGCGAGCTGGTTTCCCCACTCGCTAGTTCGCTCGCTAGTCTGCTTCACCGTTTGGGTATTGTAACTCCTTCAACTCTAATTCTAACTCTTAAATTAACATACAGGGCTCCGTATGTCAGACCTCCCCCCTATAAAAGAGTTTAAGGAGTATAGTACATAATATTAACACCTTACGAGCGGCCTATGCGGTTTATTTATATGTACCGCACAGCGGGGTGTTTTTAGCCAAAATAGGGCTGTTTACGTGATCATTTTCATGCCTAAATAAGACCCAGAACGTAAAACAAGTACCTATCCCTGAAAGGGCATAAACAGAGCTTTCGAATGACACCATAACGATCCTTGTATGATGGATAGTTTTCTTGCAATAACCGTGCAACGCGAGTGCAAAAAGCAGGTAATTCGGTACTTTCGGTACATAATTGAGTATGTAGCGAGTGAGAGAGGGAGGAGGGAGCTGAGATTTGTGTCAGTAGGTTCGCCGCGGTGGTCTGGAGCAGTCATACGCTCCCTAGTCTCCTGCCACCACTTGTCTCTCTCTCTCAGCCACATTACGTGCTGAAATTGCCACTCGACCTATGTCGAGCGCCGCCACATAGTCCAGCTTTATTTAACTCGACTTATGTTGCTCGCCGCTAATTAAGGGTTAAACATAATACATAAATAGATTCACCACCAGATTGGCAACAGCAAGATTATAATGAGGATATAATAAGCATATCACCCAAAGTAGGCAACGTCTCCAGGTACCACATCAGAACATAGACGGAACGTAGCTGGAGCGTTATTCGAACTGCAAGGCATTATCTCACAGCTGAAGGCTTGAAAGCGCACTACAAAAGCATAATATTTACCTCGCTATAAGGGAGAGCTAAGTGCCAAAATCCTCTCATTAAGTTAAACTTACTGCTGTATGAGGCCAACCTGGTAAATGCAATCTTTGATCCGTGGCAGTGGGTAGGTATCGTTCTTTGTGACAGCATTAACTTGCCTATAGTCCCTACAAAACCTATGGCTCCCGTCTGGCTTTGGCACAAGTATGACCGGACTACTCCACTGGCTTAAGGCCCTTGTGATCAGCTGGTTTGACAAATTTAAGTCAAGCTCGACCTGCAGTATACTCCTGCGTTGTGGCGAGACACGGTAGGGGGATAGTTTAATGGGAGTTGCATCCCCTATGTCGATGTCGTGCACGGCCAAAGAAGTGAGCCCTGGAGTATCACGGAACACACTGGGAGACTGAGATAAAACAGAGATTAGTTGGTTCGCTTGATCAGAGGGAAGATGACATAGTTTAGATGGTAATTCCCTCCAAGCCACTGAATTATACTGAAAGTTGGATAGGCTACATGACAAGTAAAAGTCTGCATGGATACCTTCAGGCTCTGGAACAGTCTGTTGCGGGTCAGTAAGAGAACTGAAGACTTCGTCCGCACCAGGCTGTCCACAGGTCCTGACAGTCACTGCCACAGTGGGAGAATCTGGAGGAGAGGAATCAGGGGACCTATGGTAGGGTTTCAACATATTTATATGGAATACTTGCGTGGGCTTTCTCCTGTCTGGGGTAGTTACTAGATAATCGGTAATGCTCACCCTCCGAATGATCTTATATGGGCCCCTGAACTTGGCAGATAAAGGTTGGCCAAAAAGGGGGAGCAGGACCAAAACCTCATCACCGGGCTGAAACTCCCTCTCACGGGCTTTTCTGTCATACCATTTCTTCATGGAGCTTTTAGCCACTGTCAAGTTTTGAGCGGCAAACTCACATGAGGATCTCAGCCGGGTTTTGAAATCTGAAACATACTTGAGGAGGTTTTGGTTCCCCTCCTGGCCAACTAGGCTATCCTGCAATAGTTGCAAAGGACCTCTTACCTGGTGACCGAAAACTAGCTCATTAGGGGAAAAACCCAGGGATTCAGTTGGAACCTCACGAGTAGCAAATCAAAGAAAAGGTACCCCTTATCCCACTCAACTCCGGTCTCTGTACAATACTTACGTAACATTCCCTTTAATGTCTGATGATATCGTTCGAGAACCCCTTGACTCTCTGGGTGGTAGGTACTAGACTTAACATGCTCGATACCCAACTCCTTCAGGGACTGCTGGAAAATGTTAGAGGTCAAATTAGTTCCTTGATCACTTTGCACCTCATGGGGGAAACCCATTCTGGTGAAAAATTTGAGCAGTTCCTTGATGACAGTTGGAGCAGAGGTAGTCCTTAAGGGTATAGCCTCTGGGTAGCGAGTTGCCATGTCCATGATAGTTAATAAATAAATGTTACCTTGGGAAGTCTTAGGCAATGGGCCTACAATGTCCACTACCACCCGAGTAAAAGGATTCTCGAAAACGGGCAAGGGCACCAGAGGATGTACAGGCACCTTCTGATTGGGTTTTCCTGTCATCTGGCAAGTGTGACACACTCTACAAAACTCCACTACATCTGCACGCATTCCTGGCCAGTAAAAGTGGGCTCTGATTCTGTCTAGAGTTTTTCTCACACCAAGGTGTCCTGCAAATGGTATACAATGTGCCATTTCCATGATATCTCTACGACAAGGTTTGGGGACTACTACTTGATGGACGTCCCAAGCCCCGTCATCGATTGGTCTGTGTGGCGGTCTCCATCTTCGCCACAATACTCCTCCTTTGAGGTAGAAACATTCACCACCCTCCTTCTCACATTCCTCTTCACTCATGGCCCTGGCAGCTAACTCCTTGCATTCACTATCATCTCTCTGTAGCTCTACCAGGCCACTAGGACAATTTGGAGGGGTTTCATGGTCATCGTTAGGGTCAAGATGAGCCATAAAGGTGTCAGATAAATCCACCTCAGTCACATCATCAGGCACAGTTGGAGCGTCATTCACACTCTCATCATCCCTTTCATCAACTCTTACATTCGGTACATTTCTGTCTGAGGGAACTGCTACTTGAGACATTGAACGTGTGACAGCACACACAGGGAAAACAGTTGGCATCTCCTTGTCGAGCTCACCGGTTAGTGGCTCGTTAACACCATACGAGCGGCCTATGCGGTTTATTTATATGTACCGCCCAGCGGGGTGTTTTTAGCCAAAATAGGGCTGTTTACGTGATCATTTTCATGCCTAAATAAGACCCAGAACGTAAAACAAGTATCTATCCCTGAAAGGGCATAAACAGAGCTTTCGAATGACACCATAACGATCCTTTTATGATGGCTAGTTTTCTTGCAATAACCGTGCAACGCGAGTGCAAAAAGCATGTAATTAGGCACTTTCCCCATACAATTCCGTATATAGCGAGTGAGAGAGGGAGGGAGGAGGTGGGATTCGTGTCAGTAGGTTCGCCGCGGTGGTCTGGAGCAGTCATACGCTCGCTACTCTCATGCCACCACTTGTCTCTCTCTCTCAGCAACATTACGTGCTGAAATTGCCACACGACTTATGTCGAGCGCCGCCACATAGTCCAGCTTTATTTAACTCGACTTATGTTGCTCGCCGCTAATTAAGGGTTAACAGGGGAAAGTGACAAAATGGCGTCTGGTCGGACCTTCTCACCTGCTACATCATTCCCCAAAAGGAGTGTTACCCCAGGCACAGGGATATCTTGGGACCTACACAAAGCTATGGTGGCCTCACCCTGTAGTAACTCACATTCAATTTCGCCTTTTACCAAGTGTGCATAAAATGGGCCTCCAGCACCTCTCATTACAACTGGTTCGCCAGGTGGGCACTCGTGTAAGGATTCACCATGAGGGTGCTAGTAGAACCGGTGTCTCTCAAAATGTTTACCTCATGCATACAACCATTTAATCTCACGTTGCCAGATGAAATAAAGGGACGGTAACTGTCCTGCACTGATGGTGAAATTATTATTGGCTTCACCCTAGTGGGTTGCACCACACATGCTACTACACCCCTGTCTAGATGATTTACGTTAGCTGCTAGGTACTCCTTCTGTCGGGAGTCCTGTATTAAAGGAACTTTTGGTGCTAGGTACTCCTTCTGTCGGGAGTCCTGCATTAATCCTTAATTAGCGGCGAGCAACATAAGTCGAGTTAAATAAAGCTGGACTATGTGGCGGCGCTCGACATAAATCGTGTGGCAATTTCAGCACGTAATGTTGCTGAGAGAGAGAGACAAGTGGTGGCAGGAGAGTAGCGAGCGTATGACTGCTCCAGACCACCGCGGAGAACCTACTGACACGAATCCCACCTCCTCCCTCCCTCTCTCACTCGCTATATACGGAATTGTATGGGGAAAGTGCCTAATTACATGCTTTTTGCACTCGCGTTGCACGGTTATTGCAAGAAAACTATCCATCATAAAAGGATCGTTATGGTGTCATTCGAAAGCTCTGTTTATGCCCTTTCAGGTATAGATACTTGTTTTACGTTCTGGGTCTTATTTAGGCATGAAAATTATCACGTAAACAGCCCTATTTTGGCTAAAAACACCCCGCTGGGCGGTACATATAAATAAACCGCATAGGCCGCTCGTAAGGTGTTAAAGGAACTTTTGGTGCTAGGTACTCCTTCTGTCGGGAGCCCTGCATTAAATTCACATATGGAATTTGAGATACGGCGGCAACTGTCTGCCCCGATCTCTCGGTTTTCTCCTTAGCCCAGCACTGATAAGCTAGGTGGCCTCTCATGCCACAAAAAGTACATACTTTAGGGATAACGGGAACGTTCCCTCTTTGAGCATTACTATTACTTTGGGCCCCACCTCTGTTACCATTGCCCTGATTCGCATTTTTAGTTTGGGGAACAATTCTATTTTGGCTAGCTGGGGAAGACGTTATAGGCTTGTGACTGGGTCTGTCAGATTTGTGATTGGGATACTTAAATTTAGAACTAGAATTATCGTAGGGCTTCTTTCCACGAAATTTGTTGTTGAGCACGTATGTGTCAGCCATGTCAGCAGCGTCGGCAAGACAATCTACCTTTTTCCCCTTTAAATGATAGGATACAGAAGAATCAATTTTCCATAGGAAATTTTCTAACAGGACCAACTCCTTCAGATCGTTGTAGCTTGTGACTTTCTTACTCTTGACCCAATGATTGAAAGTTTTAGTCATGGTCCTGGCAAATACCTTATGGGTTTCTTCTACTTTCTTCTGGTTTTTACGGAAAGATTGCCTGTAAGCCTCAGGCTGCAATTGATAGGTTTTTAGGATAGCTTCTTTGAGATTGTCATAATCCTGCCTAACTTCTGCTACTTCTGACAAATACGTGGCTCGAGCCTGCCCTGTCAAAACAGTTTGTAACATAAAAGGCCATTGATCTCTTGTCCACTTCATACCTCCAGCAACTTCCTCAAACAAAACAAAGAAATCCTGCACATTATCCTCAGTGAAAGGTGGAATGACACTAGTCATAGTTAATCCCAGAGGGGGAGCAATTTCGGGAGCATTTGTATTGACATTTAGTTGAGCCGTACGATATTGATATTCACATTGTTCGGTCGTTGCACTGGCAACGATCCTAGTGATCTTGACCCCATTCATTGTTCTTTTATCTCACTAAAACATTAGGATGTCCGTAATGCAATTGGATTTAAGTACATGATTAGATTGGTATCCAGAATTTGAAAATGGATATTTATCGTGATCATATAGTTTGCCTTTTAACTGTGTTGGTGGTGTGATGGTTCAGATGCTTGTGTTCTGGGTGTGTTGTCCCGAGCTCGAATCACGGGAGGATCATATGCTTTCATTTATATATTTAAGTGCTTTGGGGTTTGTAGTGGACGATTAATGTTAGCCCCTCCGACCCCAAGGACGCACGTTATGTGTCGCCTATGTATTAAACCAACAGTCCCAGCGATGCAGCGTATGTTACCGCTTTAATTACTCTTGTCCTATGGCACCTAGAGAGTTCAGATATGTATGGGAACTATGATAGGATCCCACAGAACAATACTGATGGTTGGCAACCCCCAAGTCCAACAGCGTGTGTGTGGGCGAGAGTGAGAAGCCAGTATACCATCTACCCATCACTCAGTGATGGTGGACGATGTCAATTGCTTTATCTTCGTCATAGCTTATACATTTAAGATATCGTGGAAAAAGGCAAGGAGGTTTGTCAGACATGAGTGCTTAATTCGGAAACCACGTTATCAGTCCTTTATAAGGTTGGTATTTTCTAAATGGCACAGAATTATATTTCGCATTATTGTTTCAAGCAGCTTCCATATAATTATAATAGTAATATCCCTATAGCATCGTCGGTTGAGATAAATAATTCTAACGTTCTAAACAGTATCAGCATTACAGAGAGAGAAGTTTTGAAATGATTAGATAAACTCAAGATAAATAAATCGCCCGGACCTGATACGATCTCGCCTAGAGTTCTAAAGGAAGCTAAGTCTGGGACTATGCCTGATCAGTGGAAGCTCGCCAACATAACATCGATATTAAACCACTGAGCCCCAGGCTATATAATATAAATGTACACTCCAGGCCCAGCAGGTTGTAAAAAAAAAAAAAAAAAATCAGAAAACATCTGGAATGGGTTAGAATTGAAGGAGAAACACCAAAAAAGCGATCCCCTAGGTCATTAAGGGGTCCTAAGGGGTGCCCGGAAATCTGAATTAATATGGGGAAATGGG
This sequence comes from Paralithodes platypus, assembly GCA_032716605.1. Lineage (NCBI taxonomy): Eukaryota > Metazoa > Arthropoda > Malacostraca > Decapoda > Lithodidae > Paralithodes > Paralithodes platypus. Next base: position 35,094,285 of record CM064554.1, read on the forward strand.
TAGGCAAAAACATGCAAAAACAGGTTTTTGCGCGCTCACACGCACGCGGTTGGACTTTGAGGGTTTTCAATCTTCGGCATTGTTGCGTGGGATACTTACGCAGTTCATTTACAAATCTGAGCCTTCTAGGTGCCTTAGGACCGGAGTAATTAACCGCGACGCACCCTATGCGGCGCTGGGGTTTAGCGTTACAAACATTGCCGAGGCATACGCTTGGGTTCTGTGGGTTAAAAAAAATAAGAAATCCTTACCTAGTAACTATCGTCCAATTAGCTTAACCTCAGTTATATGTAAAATGCTAGAAACACTCACAGAGACAAACTCGTAAATCTCTTAGAGGAAAACAACATATTGTTATGTAATATGAATTAAAATAATATATAAAATTAATAAGTACAATTGTGATAGGGTTAATATACGTATTCTAGGTAAAGTAACTTGATACGTAAGTGTGAGTAGAGATTGCGTCATTCATTTCACGTGATCATGTCTCGTACGGAGGCAGCGGCGCCTGCAGTCTCGTATGGTCGCGATCGTGGTAGAATATTCTGGTTTCGTGAGGCCTATATATTATGTGCGGCCCGCTCTCAGTCTGTCTCCATATTCAACTGACCAGCTGTTAGCATCACACCTCTCTCTCTTGCCTGTACATAGTGATATATAACTTGTGTAGTGATACAATTATCTTTCCAGGCTACCTTCAACCGATGTTTAAGCAACCCCCAAGCTGATTCCTGTGATTTGAGTGTTGAGTATACCATATAAGTGTGTCCCATATTATAGCCTATTATTGATATTGTGTATTATCTAGTGATCAGTTTCTAATTAATTATCATTGAGTTTTCTGTAAATTCATATTATTTTGTTATTTCCTTTTGATTGCATTTATAAATATTGCAAGTGTAAAGCATTAATTAATTTGTGATTAGTTTCCAAGTTTGTGAATTTGATTAGATTAAAATATTTTCTCAGGTGATATTTAAGTGCTTTTAAATAGTTGTATTAATTACTTGTATTGCTTCTATTAATTTTGTGTGGATTCCCTTAAGTTATTAAACAGATATTAACCATTTCCTGTGATCTTGAGAAAATATTAATCTTGTGATTTAACTATGTTTACCATGCATTGCTTCAGTAAAGATATATATTTATTTATTGCCACTTGTATATTTTCTGATAATCATAGTGCATTATATATTCTTATTTCTCGTCCTGAAGAGACTGAATTTATTTGTTACATTAATACTTAATTATAATTAAACTAAGAATTTTTAATCTAGTTTCCTTGAACCTGGTTATTTTGGAGAGGGTTTTGATGTTAGTCTTTGAATTTAAAGTTAACCTATTGTTTGTGTCATTTCACCTTGCCCATAAACATAACAATATTTAGAGATACTCAACACTGGTTTTTGTAATAAACGCTCCTGCTTAACACCTTACGAGCGGCCTATGCGGTTTATTATATGTACCGCACAGCGGGGTGTTTTTAGCCAAAATAGGGCTGTTTACGTGATCATTTTCATGCCTAAATAAGACCCAGAACGTAAAACAAGTACCTATCCCTGAAAGGGCATAAACAGAGCTTTCGAATGACACCATAACGATCCTTGTATGATGGATAGTTTTCTTGCAATAACCGTGCAACGCGAGTGCAAAAAGCAGGTAATTCGGTAGTTTCGGTACATAATTGAGTATGTAGCGAGTGAGAGAGGGAGGAGGGAGCTGAGATTTGTGTCAGTAGGTTCGCCGCGGTGGTCTGGAGCAGTCATACGCTCGCTAGTCTCCTGCCACCACTTGTCTCTCTCTCTCAGCCACATTACGTGCTGAAATTGCCACTCGACCTATGTCGAGCGCCGCCACATAGTCCAGCTTTTTTTAACTCGACTTATGTTGCTCGCCGCTAATTAAGGGTTAACAAACCTCTTAGACTTCTTCCACAGTAACCTCAACCTCTATGATGAGAGGAAAGCTGTAGATATTATATACCTTGATTTTCAAAAGGCCTTTTGACAGAGTTCCCCATAAACGTTTATTGATAAAACTAATAGCGCATGGAATACAGGACAGTGTGTTGTAATTGGCTGAGTGACAGAAAGGAAAGAGTAGTCATAAACGGTAAAGCATCCAAATGGACCAATGTAAGTAGCGGGGTACCCCAGGGATCGGTACTTGGGCCAATTATCTTCCTAGTTTACATTAACGACATAGATGAGGGTTTCACCTGGTCAATCTCAAAGATTGCTGACGATACAAAAATTGCAAATAGCGTACTTTCAAATGAACATGTTGAAGATATGTAACATAATCTAGATAAGTTGTCACATTGGGCTCAAATTTGGCAAATGTGTTTCAATGCGAATAAATGTAAAGTACTTCATATCGGAAACCGATATAAGAAAGCAAACTATTCAATGAATGGCACCCAGCTAAAGAGTGTAGACAGAGAAACTTATTTGGGAGTAACAATACCGAGTAACTTAAAACCGAGTCAATAATGTTCAGATGTTGTTAACACCCCAGCTGCGGGGCCCGACATATGTCGAGCGAGAGAACCATGGCCACCTCTGCGGGGCCGGATATATGTCGGAAGGGATGTTGAGCACATTATCGGCTCTGAGAGAGAGTCCACGCGTTGGGAGGACGATAGGCGGGCTCTGACCGGGCGGCACGGACCGAGGGCCGCGATTCACGTAACCTCTGCACCATTCCACACCCCCGGCCACACGCGAGACCAAGAAAAAACTCGGGAATTTACCGTATTTTAGGGTTTTTGCCCTCGTGTTGCACGATCATTGCAAGAGAACCCGTGGTCGTAAAATGATGATTCATGTGTCATTGGAAAGCTCTATTATCGCCCTTTCACGGATACATAATTATATTACGCTCTGGCTCTTGTTTATGCATGAAAAAGAGCATGGAATGAAGCTCATTTAGGGTTGTTGTTGTTGTTGTTGTTGTTCCCCAAGCTGCCTGGCCAAACAGCCCCAAGGCCCCGAACAAGGCCAAGGCCATAACCGAGCGCCCCCACAGAACCCTCCCCGCCGACCACAATAAAGCCTGGGTGACCGAAGCCACTCCATGGCGGGGAGCTTGAGGAGGGTGCGGAAATGCCCGGGAAACCAAAGCCCCACCCAGGGCCCTGTGCCCCTCAGCAATTATGAAGAGAAAGTTGAGGGGCAAGGGAAAAATATGACGCTTTGGCTTCCAATCTTGGTAGATTGGGAGGTCAATCCATGTTAGAGACGCCGTCACGTGAGATCTAGAAAATATATAAGTAAAAGGAACAGGCAGAGTAAGCTATGGGAATGGCAGAGATTGCTCAGTTCTCACTCTGATAGACCAGCCCATCACCAGCTCATTTAGGGTAATTATGCACGCCTGCCAGGTAGTAGAAGTTACAAACATCCCCGTTTGACAGGGGTTAACTCCTTGCGACATATATGACGCGATCGCGTCATATTAATAAGTCCACCAAAAACTCATATGACGCGATCGCGTCATATGGCCTTATCTCTATACCTTTATAATAAGTTATATGACGCACTAGCGTCATATGGAGCTCAGTAAGTCCGATTAGTTACCTCACGATAAAACCGTTGGTGGCAACCTCATTCACCTCCGATAATTCAAACGGCCGCAGTGTTGTTTTGAGTGTAGTGCGCGGCAGTGGCAATGATCCTGGTGCTCCCGCCTCCTCGGACTTATTGGAACATAATATGTCGCAGGGAGTTAAGAAGGCAAACAAAATCATTGGTTTTATACTCAGGTCAACTTGTGGAATGGGCTTCCCCAAGATGTCATAGACTGCAGCACCGTTGATTATTTTAAGCTTCGCCTAGACAAACACTTTGCATTAAATCCACAACTGAGTGCATTTGTAAATTATTATTTTGTTTTCTTCTATCAACTGTCCCCTACTAACATCTCCTAATCCTGCCATGGACATTTGTCCCAGGGCAGTCTTCCTTTACCATTTTTCCCTTATCCACTCTAAACCACTGTTTGGACACTTGACCATCAGTGTTTTGGAGGGCAAGAAGCCTTGAGGGGTCGCTGGACCTGTTGTTGCTTGATTTCCAGTGTACTCTTGTGTAATTGAGGTGAGGCTTATTGGGTGATAGTTGCCAGGCAGAGCTATATTTTCTTTATTAAAATGGGCGTTACATTAGCTAATTTTCATTCTTTGAGAACTTTATTGTGTTGTCTTGATTTGTTAAATAGATGGGTTATACGTTCTGAGATTTCATCTTGTACTTCTTTAATAACTTTTGGCAAAAAAAAATCGGGTCCAGGGGATTTATAGGATTTTAGATTTTATATTGCATCGGTGATGTCTTCAATTGTAGTTTCAATTTTGCATCGGCCATTATAGTTGCTAATTTGAACTGTCAGAATATGAGAAACAGAGTTATTAACCCCTAAATGTCGGCGCGCAACTTAAGTCGAGTTAAATAAAGCTGGACTATGTGGCGGCGCTCGACATAGGTCGAGTGGCAATTTCAGCACGTAATGTTGCTGAGAGAGAGAGACAAGTGGTGGCAGGAGAGTAGCGAGCGTATGACTGCTCCAGACCACCGCGGCGAACCTACTGACACGAATCTCACCTCCCTCCTCCCTCTCTCACTCGCTATATACGGAATTGTATCGGGAAAGTGGCTAATTACATGCTTTTTGCACTCGCGTTGCACGGTTATTGCAAGAAAACTAGCCATCATAAAAGGATCGTTATGGTGTCATTCGAAAGCTCTGTTTATGCCCTTTCAGGGATAGATACTTGTTTTACATTCTGGGTCTAATTTAGGCATGAAAATGATCACGTAAACAGCCCTATTTTGGCTAAAAACACCCCGCTGGGCGGTACATATAAATAAACCGCATAGGCCGCTCTTAAGGTGTTAATGTCTTCCTCAGTGAACACTGATGCAAAAAATTGATTAAAGTGTTGCTCATGTGAGTTAGATCATCAATTTGTTCCTCTTTTTCTTCAACTAGCGGACCAATTGTCGAGGTAACTACTTTGTTTAGATCTGATATAGCCATAAACTCATTTGGATTTGACTTGCTTATATTCGCAATAATATTATGTTGGTCATACCTTTTTTTGCTCTGTTTAATTCAGTTCTTTGTTTTCCGACAAACATTGGTGAAATTTTCCCTTTGATTTTGGCATTTGGTCCGGGAGAATGCTTCATGGGCGAGTTTCTTTACTGCTAGACAGTCTTTGATTTCCTTGTTCCACCAGTTAGGTAATTTATTATTTCGATTTGAACGTAGATATTGGACAAGTATGAAAGCTTCTACAACATTATTATATATGCTTGAGAATGTTTCCCAAATTCGCTCTATGTCTGTTTGCTGGTTTATGAAATTCTAATAGGTGTAATTGAGGATGTTTTTCAGCTTGTAAAAGTCAGCCTTTCTGAAATTTAGTACTTTCTCCTGACTTTCATTTGGTTTGACATTAATGATTTTAACCCACTTGCTATCCTGTGGATGCGGGGGGGTTGCTGATTAGCATTCAAAAATAGAGTTATCTCAATCTTATAATTACCTCTCCAAAATTAGTTTTCTGCACACAGCTAACTCAAAGACAACTGCAGAGGTTGAAGTAACTAAACCAAAGCTTTCTAAACACCCACGATGGTCACAAAGGCTTTTAACCCAGGAACGGCGCCGAGACTCTTAAGAGGTTTTACTGGGCGAAGGTGACAGGACTCTTAACTCCCCCAGACATATTATGTTCCAGTAAGTCCGAGGAGGCGGGAGCCCCAGGATCATTGCCACTGCCTCGCACTACACTCACAACAACACTGCGGCCGTTAGAATTATCGCAGGAGGCTGAGGTTGCCACCAACGGTTTTATCGTATGGAAACTTATCGGACTTACTGAGCTCATATGATGCAAAATTGCGTCATAAACTTATTGGAGAGGTATAGAGATAAGTCCATATGACGCGATCGCGTCATATGAGCTTTTGGTGGACTTATTCATATGACGCGATCGCGTCATATATGTCACAAGGAGTTAAGATCCAAGGCCTAATTTTTTTTTTTAAAAGACCCCAGTGGTACTCAAAACAAAGGAATATGTGATTAAGTGAGATATTCCCCTCCATAACTTCCTATCACTCCTCCACATGTGTCCAACCCCCCCCCCCCCCCCCCTCCCCTCCCACCACCACCACTTTAATGATAAATTATTTGTCATCTATTCCCTTGTTTATTGGTTTATTTTCTGCGTCAATATCCCCCACCTGGTTTCAAGGTTGTGTGGGACACATATAGAGATCGTGGCAAGAGAAAGACTTCACAAACAAAACATCAGTGTTGATCGATAAGTGAGAAAGGGAGTGTGTTTGATGCGCTTGCTCTCCTCTCATGAATGAACCGGTCGGCAATACATCGTCTGTTTCACCCCCCAAATACTATTCCCACTTGTTTTTTTGCTGTTACATGTTAATATCTTCATATTAAACGTAAAATAGGCGCATATGAATAAGTAATAACGATATTTATTGGATAATGACGATTTTCGTCAGGATTGTATCAAAATATCTTCGCCTGGCAGACACTTTCAAATACCATAGGTTCGCCGTTTAAAGGTTAAGTATCCCAGAATAGGCTCAAATTGCATCCTGTGCGTGAAAGGTTAATGTTGAAGGTTATTGAACGGTGATCACTTGAACTAAAATAATCGCCTATCACGACGACTTGATTTACTAAATCATCTCGTGTTCTGAGGATGAGAAAAAATAATATTGTTGCCACGCATGGGGGAGTTGACAAACTGATTTAATGAACTTTCCAGTAAATTCTTATAGAGATCTTGTCCTGTGTGTGAGGCTATGAGTTCGCCCCATTTAGTCATTGGCAAATTGAAATCACCAAGAATTTTCGCATTTTGACAATTACTTATCTCTACTTTTTTGTTGTACAATTCCAAATCGATAGTTGATGATTGGGCTGGAGGCCGGTACGTTTATCCCAAGGTTAACTTATTGTGTGATATATCTTTCATATTAATATATATTGCATCAGTATGATTTACTGTCTGAATGAAGGCAACTACAGGATTAAGATTTTTTTTTTTACGTACGGTATAGTAGAACACCAACTCCATTTCTATCCGTTCTACTATATTCGAACATATTATAGCCTGTCAGTAAATATTCCTCTATATCGCCTACCTCGCAAGAGGCGAGTGGGTTTGCTTGCATTCGCCGCTAGTGTAGCCTCCGCGACTCGCGTTATCAGTTGGATGACTCTAGCACGTCTTTCGATATTTTGTGTGTGTATTGTCGTTCATATCCAGTGGATATATATATCGTTGACTCTCGTAAGTGAGCATTTACTATTATCAAAGGACTGTCGGAAGTGAGTATTTACCCATTATCCAACAATGGAGTCAGTTAGGGAAAGATAAAGGGTTGAGTTGTGTATTGTTGAAGAGTAATTGATAGTCTTGTGGAAGATTGCGATGGTGAGATAGAGGATGAAACTGGGTCTTGGAGGCGTTGAAAGAAATAAAATTGTCTTTAACCCCAGTTAGAAATAATGTATAGATCAGAAGATAGGCATACTATCGCTTCGTCACATTTGTTTTGAAGTGCTTGCATGCTGGGTTGATGCGAAAAACTGGTTGGACAGTGTCAGGTAGTGTCATCAGCACATGAGTGGACAGGGCTATAGGTACAGTTGAGGAGATCATAAATAAATCTTAGAAAGATAACTGGAGACAGAACAGAACCCTGAGGAGCACCGGTTATGATGGGTTGAGGAAGCAGACGATGGCCGTCCACAATTACAGCTATGGAGTGGTCTGAAGGAAATTTGAGACAAAGGCACAGATAGAGGAATAGAAACCGAAGGAGTGTAGCTTGGAAATTAGTGATTTGTGCCAGACTCTATCGAAGGCTTTCGATAAGTCTAGCGCAATAGAGAAACTCTCACTGAAGTCCTAAAAGGAGGATGACCAAGAGTTAGTAAGAAAACCCAGAAAATCAGCAGTAGAGTGGCCCACAAGGAAACCATACTGGAGATCTGAAAGTAGATTATGGGAAGATAAATGCTTAAGACATTTTGAGTTAAGAATAGTTGCAAAAACTTTAGATATGCAAACAATGAGAGCAATGGAATGATAGTTGGAGGGTTGAGAGCAGTCACCCTTCCCTGGGACAGGTTGAATAAGAGCAAACTTCCAGCAAGAAGGAAAGATGCTAAAGAAAAGACAGAGACGAAAGAGTACACCTAGGAAGGGAGTCAGCTTGGAAGAACAGTCCACGAGTATAACAGGAGGAACACCATCCGGTCTGTACGCCTTTTTAGTATTAGGCCCAGAGAGGGAAGAAAGTACATCCTTAGAAGAGATTATGATATTAGGCATAAATAAGTTAGAGGGGGTGGAGAGGGAAGAATAGCACCGGAATCTTCCAAATTAGAGTTTTTTAGCGAAAGCTTGAGCAAAGAGCCAGCTTTGTCATAGGAAGAAGTGACGGTAGTGCCGTCAAAGTGGAAAAAAGGGGGGAAGGATGAGGAAATAAAATTGTTGAAGAGGTTCTTGGCAAGATGCCTGAAAGTTTGGGAAGAGCTAGAGTGGGAAAGTTTAGAACATTCCTTATTGACGAAAGCAATTTTGGCTAGTCGAAGAACAGATTTGGCTTGATTCCGGGCAGAAACATAGGAAGTATGAGATTCTTGAATTTGAAAGTGATGGCACCGCTTGAATGCTTCCTCCCTATTGCGGACAGCAGTAGAACAAGTGTGAACAAACCAAGATCTCTCTATCAAATACATTATACCACAAACACATTACCTACTACTCTACCTTTTTCAAAATTCATAAACAAATAATGTATCAATGACTCGCCCCAGAGTCCCCAAGGGGGGAGGGGGGAGCATGATACCACCCATAAAAATGCTCTGGACCTTTATCTTCCAATTTTAATATCAATTTCTGCAGCATTTGTGGCCTCTCTTTTAACTTCCACTATGTTGAACACTACCTCTACTCCGCCAACCCTGATCTTCTCTTTCTCACTGAAAATCAGCTGTCTGAGGAAACAAACATCAAACCCTTCTCTACTGTATATCCTGCTACTATATCTATCCTCAATTCAAAGCCAAAGATGGAGAATGTGATACTTTAATTTTAGCAGGAATTTTCTACCAAAAATTGTACAAAATCATCTAGAAGGGGGATCTAAGGATGTTTTGTTTATCATTATTATTATTATTAGTATTATTATAATATTTTTGTTTTGTTAGCTTGATGGAGGTTTATCGAGGAAACTAATTAAACAATGAATAAATATAGCAAAACATTTACACTTTTGTATATACAAGTATATATATATATATATATATATATTATATATATACCGGGTATTGCTTATCGCTTACTCTTCTTCATGCTGACAAATAGTAGAAGTATCTAGGTTAAGTGTAACCAAAGTAATGACGAGATCAAAATGTGTGTAGAGTACAGGTCCCAGGCGGCCTTAGTGAGGGCTATCCCGTCATCTGAGGCCTACGGAAGCTAGTATTGAGAGCGGGATATCCCGTCACCCGAGGTCCGGGTGTTAAACTAAATATTCGGAAATACCACTACACAAATATCTCTGCTAATACTACTATTGCCATTATTTGTATTACTTTTGCCATTACTAGTAGTAGTGCTATTGCTCTTACTGCAGAACTATTGTCGTACTGCTGAGAAAATGAATGCATCAATTCAAATTATACGAATTGATATCAAATACGGACCAAAACACACGTTATGACTCGTATATAACTATTCATCTATTTACTGAAGTGACGCTTGCTACAGAACTCTTAGTATGTTGTTGCATTATGGAATAGTACAAAAATACAGACATACATGAACAAATAGTAGGACCACTTTACTCTGGCAACACTACGGCCACTAATTTGAAGGTAGGTAAGACCAACTCATATCTCGGGGAGGCAATCATTACAGGCAGTTTTCCCTTTTGCCTCCCTCATCCACATAGAAAAAAAAAATCCTATAAACGGTTAAGGGGGTAGTGGTTATTTTGATTGGTCTATTTATTTATTTATTTATGTGTCATACTTTCCTCCATAGACTTCTATCGAGCCTAAAATAACACCCTCGAGACCCCCTTTCAAGATAAATGTGTTAATTTTTCGTCAGGAAAATATCCCGGCCGAAGGCTGGTTCCTCTTAAAATTACAGGCTCACTATCGTTCGCCCCCCAAAAATAGACGTCTAAATGGCACGAAAGGTCTTAACATCACCAAGCTAATGGAGAGTACATATAAAAATCTCAAAATAATGAGACTAATCAAGAGGGAGAAGGGATGGTCAGAAAAAAAAAACTAGTTTCCTGACCAGAGTTGCCTGATCCACCTTAAGAGGAGATGATTGGTTTTTAGGGTCCCACTTTTCCCTCATAGTTTTCAAATTTCAATATGTTTGTTCCATTAGTTTGGCAATTTTAACACCTTTCACCCCATTTCTTTGTCAATATTGGGATTGTTCGTGCCATATACTGTAGGTGTCTATTACACTATGCTCCTTGTACCAGGAACAAGGATTATAATCAGAAAGAATTATAAATCTAAGCTATAACATTATGACATACTGTAACTGTACCGGTAATCTGCATATAAACGAATATGCCAACGTGGCAATAGGTCCCTTCAAGACCTTTCTCTTCTACCGATGCATTACGAACTCCCCAGACAGTCAACTGGTTGAAAGTAAAGTGGGTCTCCAGACGAGGAATGACCCATACACTCGACTAAGATAGATGAGATGCACACCCTTAGGACGCTTTCTGACTGTTATGATTAGCTAAGCCCTAGGGTCCTCAGTGCTCCCAAGTGTCCCAATGTACTCAGTACCGTACCTACTCAACTAACAACCATCTGTATTGAAGACACAAAGGAATCATATCACAGCGGCTTACCCTAAAGAATTCTTCCGCCAGTAACTTGTGCATTTAAATCAAAATGACAAATGAGGAGAATACACGGAAACAGCATTTAATAATAAACAAAAAAAGCAATCATTCAATCATTTCATCATCCCTGTTCCTGTTACTTAGGGAATAAACAAAGTTATGTTCCTTACCATACAAAAATTACATTTCACACATTATACAGTATGTAAAACACAAGAGCACTTTGCCTTAACCTGGCACAAATTTGCCTGGAGGCTTATGAGTTCTGGGTAGCAACACCACAACCTCCTGTGCAGCCTCATCTACCATTTCCACAGGTTCACATAACCACTCTTCGTTTCCAATATATGGTTTCACTTTTTCAGCTGCTCTTTCAATCTTAGACAAACCAAACACATTCAATAATTCACACGCGGCTCCGTGCCTTTTCTTTTCCATTACCTTGAAAGGCCCGACCCACTTAGGATTAAGTTTTCTACTGGTTCCAGGTATGGTAGTTTCATTTTTCACCCAAACTAGTTCACCCTTTTCAACACATTTGTTAATCCTTTTCCTGTTCGCAATACCACGGTAGGTTCTACCCTTTTTCCTATTGGATTCCTGAATTGCCTTATGGGCTACTTCTAAACTTTCTTTCCGATTAACATCACAGATTTCAGGTAATTCAGAAACACCCTGCCTGTGAGCATGACGAGAAAAGAAAGCAAAATGTGGTTGCTCACCGAGGTTGGTGTGTACGGCCGTGTTAAGTACCCACTGAGTCTCTCTAAAGAACTTTGGCCACCTCAAAGGGTGTCCTTTACACAAAGTTGCCAACACTGATGTCATGGTTCCATGCATTCTTTCACTCAAACTGTTCCCTCGAGGATGGTAAGGCAGTGTGAAACCCATAGATATTATATGCTGAGCACACAAAGATTTAATTTTCTGGGAGGTGGATTCGCCTCCATTGTCTAGAATTAATACTCTGGGTACACCATAATCACACAAATATTTTTGAAAATTATCAGAAACTTCCTCTGTGGTTTTACTTTTAAGAGGGTAGTACTTTACATAACAACTGTAGTGATCCAAAACTGTTAACACATAGCGATATCCTTGGGCACCATTACACAATGCACATGTCTGTTAAATCAATACTATTCCTATCAAGAGGTTGAGTTATGGGAGGAAGTTCCTGCATCTGCTTGTCACCGTGACAAGCCTTTCTCACCTTTTTATCTTTGACATTGTTCACAAGCAGTTACATATTTCATCACATCAGCTCTTAAATTAGGCCAATAGAACATAGTTTCAGTTTTATCAATATATTTTTTTCTTCCTAAGTGAGCAGATTCAATGTCATAGGCACAATGCAGAGCCTCCCTCCTTAACTCTTTAGGTACAAGCAAATATTTAAGACAATTGTCCTTTCTCTCTACAACATAATACAGTATGCCTTCTTTGACTACAAACTGATTAAGCACCGATCTTGGGTATTTATGCTTTGGAATATCACCACCATTCAGAAAATTGATTAAATCTAGCCATCTCTTCTCTTTTCTCTGTAACTCTCTCAGTTTGTCTCTGGTCTTTCCCAATAGTTGCTCTTCAGATTCCCACACTATCTTTAGTACAGGTCTACTCAACTGATTCGCTATAACATTACTTCTACCAGATTTGTAGTCAATATGATAATAAACTAGACGTGCCGTTTTGCCCAAAATCAAAACGGCATACCCAACTCTGCGATCAGTCACCATCAACACTACTAGTCACTATCATCATTAATATCATCATCACTACTACTATTATAGTCATCACTACTACTCTAACCATCATCAATACGACTCTCATCATCACTACAACTGTCATCACTACAACTTTCACCATCATCACTAATACTGTCACCATTGTCACTACCATCATCACTACTATCGCTACAACTGTCATCATTACTCGTCACCATCATCACTACTATTATGACCATTATCACTACTACTACACTCATTTTTTTTCCAGCTGATACTAAATTGCCATATCACCATTCTGATTACTACTTTATTATCATGATTTTGTTGCGAAATAGGTTGCTAATTATGAAAACTTGGCAATAATATAACGCACAGACATAGCAGTATCAGATTTGTCCAGTAATAATCATGAAATAAGATGCAAAGGGATTCAATTTACCATCAGCTGGAAAAAATAGTATAGTACTTTGACCATCATATCTACTACTGTCATCATCACTACTGTCATTATCATCACTACAACTACAATCATCATCACTACTATTATCACCATCATCACTACTACCACCATCATCCCCACTATCACTACTATCACTTCTAATGTCAACTAAACTAACATAACCTAACAAATGCGGGGCAAGTTATATTCGCCCCGTAGGGGCAACGCCATCATTGCTGGATGGTTAGCGTGGGAGGGGGGGGAGGCAATACCATATTTTGGACTTATAATCATAACTATTGCACAAATTAAAACAATCTGTTTTTTAATTACCGTCGCATTCACGCACCGAATGTTCGTTACAAGTTTGTGTGAAAATCCGTCGAAAGTTCTAGGAGGAGTTTTCGGAAAGACAGACATATGTCTCACTATTATCATCACATCTGAGACATGTGTATGATGTATGGCTTTCTGTGATGTGTGTGCCCCTACGGGGCACACACACACACACACTCTGCACCATCAGTGCATAGTTTCAAAGCACGGTATGACAAACATATCTTAGGAGGCGGGAATTAACGAGCATGCTCACTCCCGCAAATACAACTAGTGTAAGTACAGGGAATAGGTACAGGGTGGGCGGTGGGGGTCCTGAAGGGGGGGGGGGGGGGGGGGGGGGGCTGGTTGGGGGGGGGGTGCAAAATCATGTTTAGGACCTAAGATCATAACTATTGCACAAATTAAAAAAAAACAAAATTAATTACCGTCACATTCACGCACCGAAGGTTAGTGTGAAGTTTGGTGAATATCCGTCAAACGGCCTAGGAGGAGTTCTCGGACAGACAGACAGAAGACATTTTGGTTAGCATGTACCACTATACGGGGGGCGATACCACTCTACTTATGCAGAGTTGATTAAAATCTCTCCTTGAGTATCCATCTGTTCATCCATGGAAATTTAGTTTTTCGCTTGAATACAGATATTAGTGGTAGATGGTGAGTCTTTATGACAAACATACTACCCCACAAGAAATGGTGGAACTGTCTACAGGCTAATACGATTGCAAGGCTTCTCTATCAGTGACTGAATATCTACTTTCTACTGGCTTAAGCTTCCTAGAAAAGTAACTAATGGGTTTAACCCTTATTTAGCGGGGTCGGACTTAAGTCCGATACGAGAAAATTGGACTAAATGGCGGGGTCGGACTTAAGTCCGTGGGCGTATTCCCGCCCTAATTTTGGTGGAAAGCGAAACTTGGTGGTCAGGCGGTGTACTACAAGGGCTCACCCACACATCCCCACTGCGTGACCGTGACTAAGTGACCCTCAAGCAGCCATAATGGAAGGTCAAGATTTGCCCGTGTTCGATTCGGTGGCCGCCAATCCCTAGTGCATCGCGCCACCCTACTAACCACGCCCGGCTCACCACCCAGAAACTAGATATCATGCTGAACTCTTCAGAACTTTCTAATAAGCTGTTGGATGAAACCGTCGAAGGTCTGGGTGAGAGTTTTGGTAGTGTGGATGACTCGGAAGACGAAAATAACCCGATCATAGGCTTTCACCCCAAGCAAAATTTGCGTTGGGTGGATGTTGTGGTTGATATTGGACAGACCCTTGAGCAAATTGGAGACGTTCCTGACGAAGAACATACTGGTGTGGGTGTTGGTAAGTACAATTTATATTTTATAATTGCTTGAAAATGTGATTGCAAGCATTTTATCACCTTACGAGCGGCTGGTGGAGTATATTTCACTGTGCCGCCCAGCGGGTTTTTTTTTTTACCCAAAATGGGGTTGTTCCGTGCTCTTTTTCATGCATGAACAAGACCCAGAGCGTAATACAAGTATGTATCCTGAAAGTGCCTAAATTGAGCTTTCCAATGACACCCGAACCATCCTTTTACGATCACTGGTTGTCTTTCAACGATCGTAAAACACGAGTGCAAAAACCCTAAAATACGGTAATTTCCTTATAGAATTCCCTGTGTGGCGAGCGGTCTTGAGGTAATTTATGCTCCTAATCACTGCTCCGCTCTCTCTCAGAGCACATTACGTCCTCAAAATTGCACTCTACAAGAAATTTCCTTTGCATTTATAGCGTATTATTTGCAGGCGTTCGGTAAATTTCTTACGGTAATACAAACAACCAAAGATTGAATATTTGTGCTTGGCATTATATGATTGTGGAGAACAGATGTAGGCCTACCGTATATTATGTTTTCATATATTATATGATACATGTGTAACATTTTTATATTATCACTACTCTCTCTCTCTCTCTCTCTGTCTCACTCTCTTTGTTTGTACTCCTTTGTACTCTCTTTGTCTGATGTAGGCCAGGGCACGCCCCTAACTAATCTCTTCCCTCCCAGGGGACATCACACCTAGCAGATGTTTTTGACCTCCCCTCTCTCTCTGTCTGTCTTCCTCTCTGGGTCTACCTATACTGCATGTGACATTGAAATTGCTTGAGTTTGATTGCAAGCATTTTATAGCGTATTATTTGCAGGCGTTCGGTAAATTTCTCACGATAACTAGGGTGTATGGTACATTTCTTACGATAATACAAGCAACAACGAAGCTTGGCGAAGATTGTGGTCTACAATATACCTTTTTATAATTGCATGTGACCTTGTAATTGCTTGAAAGTTTGATTGCAAGCATTTTATAGCGTATTATTTTCAGGCGTTCAATAAATTTGATAAATATATCAAAATAAGTCCTGTGGGACTATGAAATAGCTATTATTGGACAAGGACAATATTTTGTTCATCCCTCCACTGGAACATCAACAACAATGTCAACAACGTATCGCCGTCGGCAATCGTAAGATTCAGAGTCGTAAAGATTCCAGGACGAGCTCAATAGAAAATGAATGAATGAAATGAATGAGTGTGCAGTACTGCCAATACGTATAGCGACTTCCGCTAGATCTAGAGACCTTTACTTCGATCTAGCAGCAATGGCTTACACTAGCGGTTTTGTTTTGAAATTTCAGAACAATTTCGAAGTGATATATGGATTTTGCCAATTCATATTTCTAGTGGTATTTATCATGTCTTACATATAACAATATATGCTAGCGGATTTAATTTCAATTGGTAACCCTCCCGCTCTAGTCGGCTCCAAGAAAATCGATAATGGTGGCACTTTAGTAAACAGGTGATATACAAAACCGCACGCGGATCGGTTTGGTGTATCGGTATTATGGTAAGTTGGCTACCTACTATTGTTTATAGGATATAACAGAGAGAGAGAGAGAGAGAGAATGCAGAAACTGAACTGAAGAAAGAGTGAAAAAGATATAATAATACAGAAATATTACAAGCAAATAAATGAAATAGAGGGATTAGTTAGAGAAAATAATAATGAGAAATACATAATACGGATGAGGAAGAGGGAAAGCGAGCGAGCCAGAGAGAGAGAGAGAGACAGGAAGAGTGAGAGAGATTAGACATAATAGAGAGATTGCAAGCATTTTATAGCGTATTATTTGCAGGCGTTCAGTAAATTTCTTACGGTAATACAAACAATGAAAGATTGAATATTTGTGCTTGGCATTATATGATTGTGGGGAACAGATGTAGGCCTACCGTATATATTATTTTTCATATATATATGATACATGTGTAACATTGTTATATTATCACGACACTCTCTCTCTCTCTTGTCTCTTCCTCTCTGGGTCTACCTATAGCCTACATTTATAATTGCATGTGACCTTGAAATTGCTTGAGAGTTTGATTGCAAGCATTTTATAGCGTATTATTTGCAGGCGTTCAGTAAATTTCTTACGGTAATACAAACAACCAAACAACGAAAGATTGAATATTTGTGCTACACATCCCTCATACGAAATACCATTCCCACCGTATAGAGAGAATACAGAAACTGAACTGAAGACAGAGTGAAAAAGATATAATAATACAGAAATATTACAAGCAAATAAATGAAATAGAGGGATTAGTTAGAGAAAATAATAATGAGAAATACATAATACGGATGAGGAAGAGAGAAAGGGGACACAAGAGAGGGAAAGCGAGCGAGCCAGAGAGACAGACAGACAGGAGGAGTGAGAGAGATTAGAGAAAATAATAATGAGAATTACATATACGGATGAGGAAGAGAGAGAGAGACAGAGCGCGCGAGAGAGGGAAAGCGAGCAAGCCAGAGAGAGAGAGAAAGAGAAACAGATAGACAGACAGGAGAGAGAGAGAGAGAGAGAGAGAGAGAATACAGAAATAAGGAGAAATAAGAGAAAAATAAGACCGATTACCTAAGGAATAATAGACGCGCTAGAGGCCGAAGTCAGGCCAAAGCGAACGCAACCGAACGCGCCTGGGAAATAGACCAAAAAGTACCTCCTCTTCCTCACCTCTTCCCACCCTCCACACTCATTCATAACATCCATTCATAGACTTATATGGGGAGACGAAGAGTTGCTCTTTCCAAAAATGATCGTTTCGTTCGCATTGGAGCCATAGTAACGGCGCTAGGGCGAGTGAAATTGAGCGAATATTTCGGGATTATGCCCGCTGAGCGGTACAGTGTAAAATACCTGACCACCCGCTAAATAAGGGTTAATAGCCTGTTCATCTTGAATTTGTAACAATACTGCCCTGACATATGTGTCACTAGTATCTGTATGTAGTATGAAATGTTTGGTCATTTCGGCCTTAACTAATACGGGAGCATTTGTGAGTTTTTGTTTAAGGGATTCAAATTATTTCTGACAATCCTCGCCCCAATTAAAAACAAACATTTTCTTAGTGATATTAGTCAAAGGTAATGCAATTTCAGCAAATTTGAGAATGCTTTTCCTATAAAACCCAGCCATTCCCAGGAATCGTCTTACTTCCTGAACATTAGTTGGAGATTTCATGTTACAGACAGACTCGACATTCTCAGCCTTCTTCCGACACAATATCCTATGTCCTAAAAATGTAATACATTTTTTGGCCAAATTTACATTTACTAAAATTTAACGTGACTCCTGATTCATTTAATTTTTTAAACAAAACACTTATTCTTTTAATTAACTCTGAAAAAGTGGATCCCCAAATAATGACATAATCCAAATAATTCCTAGCCCATCCTTGTTGTTTGTAAAGGTGATAGAAAGTTATTCATCTGCCTTGGAAAACTGGTTGGGGAACATGGTAGGCCAAAAGGGAGTCTCCTAAAGCGATATAAAGACAACCCGCCAGTAATGGTGGTCAAATCTAAGCTCTGTTCATTTAACATAACTTGAGATCTAAAGTTGCAAAATACATGTGTCCAGCAGCAGCTTCTACCAACTCATCTAGCCTGGGCAAGGGTTTGATATCGGTCTGCAAATGGGTGTTGACTTTACGGTAATCTAAACAAAACCATTTTGAACCATCCGGCTTATTAACTAGCACTAATGGACTTAACCAAGCCACAGTAGATGTTTCAATGATACCTTTCTCAACCATGGCATCCATCATGTTTGTGATCAAATGTTGTGCATGTTCTGGGTTTCTATACATAGCAGCTCTTACTGGGTTAGTGTCAGCTACCTCATTATGCGCTGCAGATCCTGTAATAGTTCCTATTTCCTTATCTGAAATTATGAACAATTGACTATGTGTTGTAATCAGTTCGCTCAGTAGGTATCCTTACTCTGGCGCTAGGTGTTCCCAGTTGCAATTATCTAAAAGAGCATGAAGTCTCTCTGTCACCTACTACTGGAGTTTGGTCATTATCAGGTATCATATCATTGTACAATTTAATAGGACAACATCTGGCTGGAGTGTCACTTAAATCTTCCTGACTAACACAAACATACTCCCCAACAGCGGTACCTGAGTGTAAAGTTATATTTCCACTGGTGTTATTGGTGAAGGGCATTAGGATATGTGTCTGAAACTCTACAGCAAATAGGAAGATGGCTTTGGCCAACTCATTCCTTATCTTAAACATAAACCATATTAACATTACAGTAAATAGAAACCCATATATCTCATACACAAAACTAACACCATCAGGTTTACTCAAGTTGTAGGCAGCATTACTCCCAGCAACATTCTATTCATGAATTTGGTGATAAATCATTAGGGTACGAAACTTTGTGACTCTTAGTATACTCAAATAACCATAATTATCTCATGGTGGGCAAAATTGATCATTTAACCATTAAAACTAGGGTATGGGAAAGAAAATTTAAGGGGAGCGTCGTCGTGCACTCATGCCTTCAGTGCCGCTCGCCTTGTTCTGCCGAGTAACGTAACTAATATTCCTCCGCCTCGGTCAAAGGATTTGCTAGCCGCACCAGTAGGGGAAATCTTTACTAATTAAACTTACTACTTTGAGTCAACTTTACTGGTCTTCAAGTCAAATAACTATAATCCTGTTCAAATATTAAAAAATAAAAAAATAATATCAAATGTAAATTAATTGTTTAATAGTGTAGGATCTAGTATATATGGTGGATTTGAAAAGTACCATGTCAACCCAAGCTACTCCTAGGCACGACGGCAATAATTCCGGGGAAAATGTATAGTTGGATACAAAAGTTAATTTCTCACAAAAATATATGACAATTCCTGCTACAACATTGTTCAATAGGCTATATCCAGTTGAATGGGGTAAAATTTGGAAACCAAAGACAAAAGGAAATGCATTAAATTATAGTAAATTTTCTTAATTACAGTTCGTTCCATTAGTTTGGCAATTTTAACACCTTTCACCCAATTTATATTTCAATATTGGGATTTTTCGTGCCATATACTGTAGGATTCAAATTTTTCCTGGTGAGCGAAAGCGAACCTCTAATGTTAGGAGGAACCGGCCTTCGGCCGGAACATTTTCTTTATCAAAAAATGTACTAATATATCTCGAAGGCAGGTCTAGGGGGTAAATTTTAAAGCTTGATGGAGGTCTAGCGAGGAAACTCTCAATAAATAGATTAATTTAATAATAGGCCAAAAAGTAAACATTATTCTCAGCTTTATATTCAACAGCTGAACTCTGGAACTCTCTCCCTAATCAGTCTTTCTCTCTTCCTATGACTTAAATTGCTTCAAACTCCATGTGTCCAGGCATTTTGGCTCAAACGTCAGAAAGGGTTATCTTTAGGACCGACAGTAGTACCATCGATCTTTTTAGGCCTATTAGGTCCGGTAGACCATATACATTATTGCTATATACTATATGTCATTATGAGCTTAAATGTATAATAAGTAATATATATAATACGATAATAATAGTCTCCCTACAAACGGCCAGGCCACCATCTTCGCTACAGTTGTATGACTGGAAACTGTCTACTGACTTCAACCAATAGCAATGGAATTCATTGGATGACATCACAACCATTTAGCCAATCACCTGTCATGCGCAGCTGGGCATATCCCATAATGCAATATATTGGAAAAGAAGGTGAGGGTGGCTGACTAGTGACTAGTGTGCCCACAATGGCATCTTCAGCTGGATGACTCTCATACTTCTTTCAATTTGTTGAGTGCGTATGTGATTTTCCTTCATATGCATTGGATTTATATATTGAAGACTTTCGGAAGTGAATATTTACCTATTATCTAAGGACCATCGTAAGTGAGTATTTACCCATTATCCAACAATTGGGTCAGTTTGGGAAAATTAGGATTTTGTCCCCTGTTGGCCACATAGATGAGAATTTCAATATGTCCTGGGAGGGTTATGGGGGACTTGCCCCCCCCCCCTCAATTTATTATGTATCCCAGGTAAGCGGTTATGGCCGAATATATCTTATTCTCTGCTCTTTATCCTCTTTAACCCCCCTTTTTCTCTGATATTCTTAGCCCTCCCCACTAGTGAGGGGCGTATTTTTAGATTGTTGGATAATGGGTAAATATTAATTTCACCTCCTCTTCAGTATAGGAGAACACTAGCTGAAAGAAAAACGCCCCCCCAAAACAAAATAAATAAATAAATAAAACAAAACAAAAATAAAAAAAATAGTGTCTGAAATCACTGTCAGTCCTAAAAGTAACCTTTACCCGAATGTCCCATGATTTTGGCTCTGTCACTCTTTCAACTCTGGGGGCGGCACTCGCCACAGGCAGTTCTGCCCGTTGTTTCCCTCACTCACATATTAAACAACAAAAAATAAAACAAATAAACACGTTTTATGATATTTGGGCCTTCATTACAGGATATTATTTACCTTCAGGCTTCTGCTTTGATTAGGTAATTTCTTAACCCCTTCTATACCGGCGACGTCTTTTTAATTATTTTCAGTTTAATAACGTCTTCCGGCAATTTAACAGACTTCGAACTATATCACTTTACCCTTTTTGCTACCACAGATCCTTCTTAACACTCCTCGAGCGGCTAGGTCTGTAACTTCTACTACTTGCCAAGCGGGTGGTTTTACCCCTAAACAAGTTTATTTCCGTGCTCTTTTTCATGCATAAACAAGAGCCAGAGCGTAATACAATTATGTATCCGTGAAAGGGCGTTAATTGAGCTTTCCAATGACACCAGAACCATCCTTCTACGACCACGGGTTCTCTTGCAACGATCGTGCAACACGAAGGAAAAATCCCTAAAATACGGTAATTTCCTTACATAATTCCCTGTCTAGCGAGGTAGTGAGTGTGGATGTGTGTGGAGGTGGACCCAGTGCCGGCGCAGGAGCCGTGCCGAACGGTCGGAGTCAACCTACGCTCCTCCCACCACTCGTCTCTCTCTCAGAGCCAATTATGTGCTCAAAATTGCATACCGCCTAAAGTCGAGCCCCGCCACATAGTCCTCTAGGTTCTCTAGGCCGCCTTAAGTCGGGCCCCGCCAAAGAGGGGTTAATCTGCACAACATCGTCTAGATATAGCTAGAATAAAATTACATAGACATCGCCGGTACAGAAGGGGTCCACACACATCGTTTAGTAAGAGCTAGAGAATAATTAACCCCTTGCTGTACTGGATACATCATATTAATTATATTCTAGCTATTTCTGGACGATTTCATGCAGTTTGAGAAAGATCTTTGGTAGTAAAAAGGGTTAAGTGAAATAGTTTGAAACTTGTCAACTGATTTTGTACCAGCGACGTTATTTTCATTATATTCTGGCAACAATTAGACAATCTTGTTTAGGTTAGGAAGGAAACCTACCCCTTAACACTTACACTGCAGACATATTTCCGCCTGTTTCCGCTATATTAGGGCTCATTCAAGCATTCCTGTATGATTAAACAAATGTCGGAATGAATTAAACTGTCTTCAACCAAAAACTAGAAAAAATTGCTTCAAAATTACACCAGGACGAGCATCGTAGCGCGCGGGATTCACCTGCAGCGCTACCATAGACATCGGCAAACATTCGCTAATTATGAGCTATGTCATGCTACATTTGCCTTTGGCAGCGCTGCATTGGCTCATGAGATATGGGTCCTGAGTCTCAGTTGCTCAGCAGCCGTGCTAGAGAGTGAACTGGGGCCTGCCGCGCTCCAGCTCACTTACACTCGTCCCCACAGGCTTTAGCCCTTACAGTACCAGCAACGGTTATAGCCATCAGCAGATAAGTCACTCCCCAGTCCCAGAGACGGCTATATCCATCAGTAGTGTACTTTCCTTGTAACTGCCTGTACAAGGCTGTACCAGGTACCACGACCGTTTGTCGATATGGCAACACTGCTCAGCTTATATAAGACCCACTGAACGCTGGGAGAGCCAGTTTTCCTTCATCCCTTGAAGCGGAAGGGTGTTCTATCTGCCTATTTGGCCACATTACTTGGGACTGGGGTGGACTTTTATTACTATACCCTACAGTAGAGCAGGGGTTAAGAGGCTTTAAGGGCCTGTAAATTGATTTAAATAGCCATAGCGTTCCAGAACGTCTCCCGCAGCCAATGGGTTATAAGACTATTTCAAATAATCCCTGTAGCTACTATATATCGTCCATAAGCTTAATACACTAGTCGTCTAAATGAAGCTGACATCAAATATAAATAGACAAAATAGACATCACCAGTACATAGGGTTAATTTCTGAATGCCTTTATAAAACTGAATCAAATCGTCTAATGGTAGCCAGAGTAAAGCTAAAAGGACGGCCCCGGTAATATACTATTAGGGGTTAACTGCACACATCGTTTAGTAATACCTAGAGAATAATTAAGGGGGTGGTCGTTGTTTTTTGGTATATGTATATATTTATTAATATATTTTTTCAGTTCCCTCTCTAAACCTCCGTCAAGCTTAAAACAAACACACCTAGACCCTATTTCAAGATATATTTGTAAATTTTTCGGTAAAAAAAATAACCCTACCGCAGGCCAATTAATTCTAAATGATTGGCTTGCTATCGCTCACCAGGTTAAGAATCGACACCTAAATGGCACGAAAGGTCTTAATATTGATAAATAATTGGGGTCAAAGGTCTCCAAATCGCCAAACTAATGGAATGAACATCTAAAAATCTCAAAGTTAATGGGACAAGAGGGACAAAAAGCAACTAGCTCCCCTTTAAAGCCCAGTATGGTATTGGATGCAAGGTACTCACTGTCTTCCAGGCCGTAGAGCGGTGTGAGCTTCTGGTGTGTGGTGGTGGTTAGTGTCAGCATAACCATCACCACCTCCACCACCATACTCCTTGTGCTTCCCATTGTATCTAGTAACTTTGTTCCCCTAGACCTTCGTCGTACTCCCCATAATCATTGGTGTTCACTTTTTGTCACCAAAGGATAATTTTGTTTTGATATTCTTAGCCCTCCCCACTAGTGAGGGGCGTATTTTTAGATTGTTGGATAATGGGTAAATATTAATTTCACCTCCTCTTCAGTATAGGAGAACACTAGCTGAAAGAAAAACGCCCCCCCCAAAAAAAAAAAAATAAAAAAATAAAACAAAACAAAAATAAAAAAAATAGTGTCTGAAATCACTGTCAGTCCTAAAACTAACCTTTACCCGAATGTCCCATGATTTTGGCTCTGTCACTCTTTCAACTCTGGGGGCGGCACTCGCCACAGGCAGTTCTGCCCGTTGTTTCCCTCACTCACATATTAAACAACAAAAAATAAAACAAATAAACACGTTTTATGATATTTGGGCCTTCATTACAGGATATTATTTACCTTCAGGCTTCTGCTTTGATTAGGTAATTTCTTAACCCCTTCTATACCGGCGACGTCTTTTTAATTATTTTCAGTTTAATAACGTCTTCCGGCAATTTAACAGACTTCAAACTATATCACTTTACCCTTTTTGCTACCACAGATCCTTCTTAACACTCCTCGAGCGGCTAGGTCTGTAACTTCTACTACCTGCCAAGCGGGTGGTTTTACCCCTAAACAACCTTATTTCCATGCTCCTTTTCATGCATAAACAAGAGCCAGAGCGTAATACAATTATGTATCCGTGAAAGGGCGTTAACCCTTAAAAAGCGGCTCACCACTTAAGTCGAGTTAAATAAAGCTGGACTATGTGGCAGCGCTCGACATAACTCGAGTGGCAATTTCAGCACGTAATGTGGCTGAGAGAGAGAGACAAGTGGTGGCAGGAGACTAGCGAGCGTATGACTGCTCCAGACCACCGCGGCGAACCTACTGACACAAATCTCAGCTCCCTCCTCCCTCTCTCACTCGCTACATACTCAATTATGTACCGAAAGTACCGAATTACCTGCTTTTTGCACTCGCGTTGCACGGTTATTGCAAGAAAACTATCCATCATACAAGGATCGTTATGGTGTCATTCGAAAGCTCTGTTTATGCCCTTTCAGGGATAGATACTTGTTTTACGTTCTGGGTCTTATTTAGGCATGAAAATGATCACGTAAACAGCCCTATTTTGGCTAAAAACACCCCGCTGGGCGGTACACATAAATAAACCGCATAGGCCGCTCGTAAGGTGTTAATTGAGCTTTCCAATGACACCAGAACCATCCTTCTACGACCACGGGTTCTCTTGCAACGATCGTGCAATACGAAGGAAAATCCCTAAAATACGGTAATTTCCTTACATAATTCCCTGTCTAGCGAGGTAGTGAGTGTGGATGTGTGTGGAGGTGGGCCCAGTTCCGGCTAAGGAGCCGCGCCGAACGGTCGGAGTCAACCTACGCTCCTCCCACCACTCGTCTCTCTCTCAGAGCCAATTATGTGCTCAAAATTGCATACCGCCTAAAGTCGAGCCCCGCCACTTAGTCCTCTAGGTTCTCTAGGCCGCCTTAAGTCGGGCCCCGCCAAAGAGGGGTTAATCTGCACAACATCGTCTAGATATAGCTAGAATAAAATTACATAGACATCGCCGGTACAGAAGGGGTTCACACACATCGTTTAGTAAGAGCTAGAGAATAATTAACCCCGTGCTGTACTGGATACATCATATTAATTATATTCTAGCTATTTCTGGACGATTTCATGCAGTTTGAGAAAGATCTTTGGTAGTAAAAAGGGTTAAGTGAAATAGTTTGAAACTTGTCAACTGATTTTGTACCAGCGACGTTATTTTCATTACATTCTGGCAACAATTAGACAATCTTGTTTAGGTTAGGAAGGAAACCTACCCCTTAACACTTACACTGCAGACATATTTCCGCCTGTGTCCGCTATATTAGGGCTCATTCAGCATTCCTGTATGATTAAACAAATGTCGGAATGAATTAAACTGTCTTCAACCAAAAACTAGAAAAAAATTGCTTCAAAATTACACCAGGACGAGCATCGTAGCGCGCGGGATTCACCTGCAGCGCTACCATAGACATCGGCAAACATTCGCTAATTATGAGCTATGTCATGCTACATTTGCCTTTGGCAGCGCTGCATTGTCTCATGAGATATGGGTCCTGAGTGTCAGTTGCCCAGCAGCCGTGCTAGAGAGTGAACTGGGGCCTGCCGCGCTCCCGCTCACTTACACTCGCCCCCACAGGCTCTAGCCCTTACAGTACCAGCGACGGTTATAGCCATCAGCAGATAAGTCACTCCCCAGTCCCAGAGACGGCTATGTCCATCAGTAGTGTACTTTCCTTGTAACTGCCTGTACAAGGCTGTACCAGGTACCACGACCGTTTGTCGATATGGCAACACTGCTCAGCTTATATAAGACCCACTGAACGCTGGGAGAGCCAGTTTTCCTTCATCCCTTGAAGCGGAAGGGTGTTCTATCTGCCTATTTGGCCACATTACTTGGGACAGGGGTGGACTTTTATTACTATACTCTACAGTAGAGCAGGGGTTAAGAGGCTTTAAGGGCCTGTAAATTGATTTAAATAGCCATAGCGTTCCAGAACGTCTCCCGCAGCCAATGGGTTAAAAGGCTACAGACTATTTCAAATAATCCCTGTAGCTACTATATATCATCCATAAGCTTAATACACTAGTCGTCTAAATGAAGCTGACATCAAATATAAATAGACAAAATAGACATCACCAGTACATAGGGTTGATTTCTGAATGCCTTTATAAAACTGAATCAAATCGTCTAATGGTAGCCAGAGTAAAGCTAAAAGGACGGCCCCGGTAATATACTATTAGGGGTTAACTGCACACATCGTTTAGTAATACCTAGAGAATAATTAAGGGGGTGGTCGTTGTTTTTTGGTATATGTATATATTTATTAATATATTTTTTCAGTTCCCTCTCTAAACCTCCGTCAAGCTTAAAACAAACACACCTAGACCCTATTTCAAGATATATTTGTAAATTTTTCGGTAAAAAAATAACCCTACCGCAGGCCAATTAATTCTAAATGATTGGCTTGCTATCGCTCACCAGGTTAAGAATCGACACCTAAATGGCACGAAAGGTCTTAATATTGATAAATAATTGGGGTCAAAGGTCTCCAAATCGCCAAACTAATGGAATGAACATCTAAAAATCTCAAAGTTAATGGGACAAGAGGGACAAAAAGCAACTAGCTCCCCTTTAAAGCCCAGTATGGTATTGGATGCAAGGTACTCACTGTCTTCCAGGCCGTAGAGCGGTGTGAGCTTCTGGTGTGTGGTGGTGGTTAGTGTCAGCATAACCATCACCACCTCCACCACCATACTCCTTGTGCTTCCCATTGTATCTAGTAACTTCGTTCCCCTAGACCTTCGTCGTACTCCCCATAGTCATTGGTGTTCACTTTTTGTCACCAAAGGATAATTTAGTTTTATTATATTTATCAATTTAGTATTATTTTTTGTTCATCAAACCTTACTGTATTTCGGGAATGCTCTTACAAAACTAACTCTGATATCATATACAATTATATGTTTAACTCCATTGGATTTTAGAGACTGATTTCATATATCCCTATTTGATCTGTCATGAATATTTTTGTATATCAATTCAACTGTTTTTAAATAAATAGATGAAATTTGTAAATATCAAGTTAATATTTCCTCTGAACACTCACTGTTGTTTACAACTTTTTCCATTTAAAACTCACTAGTGCTGTTCTGCGCTGCCCCACAACCGATATCCTATTAACCCCTTCTGTACCGGCGACGTCTTTTCTAATATTGTGTTCTAGCTACATTTAGGCGATTTTTTGCAGTATAAGAAGGATCTGTGGTAGTAAAAAAGGTTCATCATGATAGATCGAAGACTGTTAATGGTGGTAGGCCTTTCTTAAATTGAATAACATCGTCTAGTAATAACCAGCATAACAATAACAGGCAGGAAGTGTTATTGACCGGTACTTATTGTCCTCACCTGGTAACTCTCACTATTCCAGTTACTGTTTACAACTCTTCTCTCTTTACTTGTTTTGTTAGAAGCTTTTTCATTTGTCTACCACCTCATATCTCACCGTGTCCTGCACTGCTCATCACTATTCTACTACCTCATCATTAATTTAACGAGTGTTCATATCGTTTAATTATATTATATATTCATGTTTGCTTAACAAATCCCTCACATATATTCTTCCATTTATCTTAAATTACTCATAATTTCTTGTCATACACTAAGTATTATCGTTCTTAACACTAATAATCCCCAACAAAATTAATGAAAGCATATGATCCTCTCGGGATTCGAACCCAGGACATATTATTTGACTGATAATTGTATTCATTATTTTATTAGATTGCACCAATATTGCAAATGTTTACTAGTGTTCTTTTAGCATTAACGATGCTTCGGTCTTACAAGTGCCACCGTTTATTTGTGTACCACATGTCTAGTCGTCTAGTGTGAGTTATCTGTTCATACTAGATATAATACCACTTAAGGAAGTCATCATCACCTTAGTTTCGCAGTTGTTCTCACCAGTTGCCTCTTTTTTCTATTTGCCAAGGGATACCATAGTTTTTTTCTTCACAGATCTTATGCAACCTTTGGTTTTCGGCATATACTGTACTATATAAGTTAAACACACACTGTACTAATGAGTGATACAATATGACAAATAAATATACTAAGATCAGATTGTATTATTAGAATTTTATTGATATGACTATTGATTTATATTGATATTTCTCATTGAATGCAAACACCAAAAACAATCGAAATTAAATTGTTTAATATTTATTAGAGATAATTACATTTGCAATTATAGAGGTAGGACTCTATGTACGTATTTGATTGCACACAC
This sequence comes from Paralithodes platypus, assembly GCA_032716605.1. Classification (NCBI taxonomy): domain Eukaryota; kingdom Metazoa; phylum Arthropoda; class Malacostraca; order Decapoda; family Lithodidae; genus Paralithodes; species Paralithodes platypus. The sequence continues at coordinate 35,122,921 of CM064554.1, forward strand.
ATTTATCTTAACCATATTCTGTTTGTTATAAGTGGGTGAAGATTGTATTCTCTTTTTTGCAACCCACTTGTTAATATTTATGTCTTAACCCGTTTTGTACCAGTTCCGTCCTTTTAGCTTTTTTTCTGGTTACTATTCAACGACTTTATTCAGTTTAGAAAGAACATCCAGCAATTAACAGGTTTCGAACTACCTCACTTAACCCTTTTTGCTACCACAAATTCGTCTTAATGTAGCTAGACTAAAATTAAATAGACGTCGCTGGTACAGAAGGGGTTAAAGTATATGATGCCGCTATTTGTACTTTTGATCTGGCTATCATTAGAAGATGTTATTCAAATGACAAAGGGATAAGGGATTTTGAGTCAGAAGGTTAATTAAGATATATTAAATATATCGTATTTCTTGAGGGGCTTCCAAGTCAGAGTTAAATTGTCTAATGTTTAACAGATTTAGGTGAAAAGGCGTCTTCCTGAGTGATTGTTAAAACTTAATGCAAATAATATACCTCTCGTTAGTTTTAAAGCAGTGCTAAAGCATTTACCGTAGATCAATAATCAAAACATACAGTATATGATAATTATCATCCAGTTAATATGAATAGTATATTTCCAAGATTTCACTGCAATCTTTTGGTGCCGCACCTTGCTCTTTTATCTTATCAGTATTAGAAACTCTCCTGTTGAGAACACTTGGCCGGTTCTAGTGCTTGGCTGCTACAACCACTTCCACAGAGTGTTTTGTCAATGAAATAAATGCATGAGAACAACTTGATAATTATACGATAACATTATATTGTTTCCAGATAAACATCATATGCATAGTGTTGTCCTTCTTCATTGTGTAATTTCCATCAATGGACCCCAGCTTGTTAGTTATCAGCATTTTAAATAAATAGGTTAGCATTCACTTCCAGCAATACTGCGTGTAGTAGTTAATAGCAGCCCTACACAAGCTTCTGCCAGAGAGAGGAGTAATACGCACCCTCCTCGTCTGGCCACCAGGGCAATACTGGCCCGACTGTCACAATCTGGCTGTGCAAACTGACGGCTGGCGCTGTGTTCTTAGGCTCGGACTCTGGCTTTGGCGCATATCACTTCAAATTGATAGCGATTTTTGTATTTATTTATTATTATTTATGTGTATTATTTATTTCTATGTTTTTTGTTTTATTCTATCTATCCTGGTTGTGCCAGACTGTATAGTCGTTCCTAGAAAGAAATGGAACTAATTTACAGTTGTCAAGATTACCAGTTATTATCACTCCACCCATCACTTTCTTTTCCTTCATTATCTTGCCATCTCTCTAGTCTTATTCCTCCCCTTCACTATGTGCTTTCACTCCTCTCTCTCTCTCTCTCTCACACACCCTGTGAAACGTATTGTCTTGTGAACGAGCCTATCTTGTAATATTATCACAAACAACTTTATTGTCTGTATGGCTAGTAAAATAGGCCCAGTTTACATAAGACCAACACATTAATATGCTGTGCTTTAATGAAACTGAACTAGTGTATCTCTAACAGTAATTGTATTGAAATGTATAGTTATTTGCCCGCATCCAGTGTTGTTCGGTAGATAATAATAATAATTAAATAAATTCAAGTATCTCTCTCTCTCTATCTATCTATCTATCTATCTCGGTGGCTGGGGAGAAAGCATTCTACTTCGCTATCCTTATCTTCCACTTAGTAGCAAATTTTGTTAGAATTAGCCTGGACTGCCTATAGTAGGGACCACAAGGTCTGTTCAGTCTCTGTATCTATTTAACTCTGTCTCTCTCACTCTCTATTTCCACCCCTCCCCCCCTCCCTCCCCCTCTCTCTCTCTCTCTCTCTCTCTCTCTCTCTCTCTCTCTCTCTCTCTCTCTCTCTCTCTCTTTCTCTCTCTCTCTCTCTGAGTGGGAGCCAGTTTATAGTGGAGTGCCTCAGGGATCGGTCCTAGGACCAGTTTTGTTTCTAATCTATATAAATTACATCGATGTTGAGCTATCTATCTATCTATCTATATGCTCAGGCCCAATCCCCATTTTAGGGGTAGCCGACTCAAGACAGAGCAAGAACAGGGAAAACACAAAAACAACATAAAACAACAAATAAACACCGATAAAGAGCACAAATGTTGATGTTGAGCTAAATAATACTATCTCAAAGTTTGCTGATGACACAAAGATAGGAAAATCAGTATTCACCGAAGACAGAAATAAACTGCAATCTGATTTAAATAAAATAGTAGAGTGGTCGGAGAAATGACAGATGCCATTCAATGTTGACAAAATTAATGTCAGGTCTTGCAAATAGGTAATAAAGACAACAAATATGAATACAAGATGAAAGGCCAGTCAATCAACACAAGTGCATTAGTTAAAGACCTAGGGGTTCTTACTGTATATCTGAAAACCTAAAGACCTCAGATCAATGTGCAGCAGCTTCGAAAAAGGCCAATCAAGCATTGAGATAAATACAGAGAGATTTATAAAAATGAAAACATTATAGTAGCCTACCTTAATTTAAAAGTATAGGGAGGCCCCATCTTGAATATGGCATGCAATGTTGGTCTCCTTATCTGAGCAAGAAAATTGAGAAACTCGAGTTGGTGCAGCTAGAGCGACAAAATTGATTACGTCACTAATAAATCAATCTTATCATGAAAGACTACAAAAAAACACTGTTTTCACTTAAGAAAAGAAGATTGCGAGGATGGCGAATCTCGATGTCACAAAGCACTTCTTCACCTACAGTGGAACAAATTGCCAGAGAAAGTGGTACAATGTAAGACAATTGACATATTCAAAAGAAGTCTAGACATACATTTTGAGGTGGGAATAATATAGGTAAAACTAAAAAATAAAAATAAGCATCAGTAGTAGGTATATAATTTGTCTCAACTTCGTTATTTACTATAAATTTCCCAATAACAAAAAAATATATTTCTGCTGGGGCACTTTTTTTCCCCAACGTAATTTCATGCCGACCAACAGTCGGTTGGAGAGATGGGTGGGGAGAGAGCCTTCTTATTTGCTATCCTTACCTTCCACTTTTTAGCAATTTTGTTTAGCATTAAGTCTGGACTACCTAGTAGGGACTGCAAGGTCCGTGTAGTCTGTGTATATATGTAACTCTATTTATATGTAACTCACTCTTGCTCGCTCACTCTCTCTCTCTCTGACCTTGGACAAATATATATATATATATACAGTGTATATATATATATATATATATATATATATATATATATATATATATATATATATATATATATAACAAGAGGAAGAATAGAGATAGAGCTGCGCCATACGCCATGTTTATTACTCGAATTTTCGGCATCAACAAGGTGCCATCCTCAGGTTATACAGACGGATCCTAAAAATATACAAAATAAATATTATACTTTTAGAAAGAAAATGGATCTAATGTAATACATTGTATCACTTAATAAGCTGAAACATACGGTACCTAGTGAAAAAGCTCCCAAATACATACAAAACAACATTAATCATAACTCACTGGCCTCAAACTCCATCCTGTAAACAATGAACATCAAACAAAAAAGCCAAAATTCTTTGATAATTGATAAGCACACAATCACAAAAATACAAAAAACATCCATGTACTTGGATTTACTTAAAGCTCTTGGAAAGGAGGACACGATTGTAATAGTTAAACCAGATAAGGGTAGAGGAGTAGTTTTGCTAGATAAGAAGGATTACTTAGATATGGGAGAAGGTGCATTAGAAGGAGATTAGTGCATGGGAGAAGGGGAGTGCACCCGATGACTGGAAGACTGGCATAATAGTCCCCCTATATAAGGGCAAAGGGGAAAGAGGAGTGTGTGGTAACCACCGAGGAATATGTATTCTAAGCGTAGTAGGGAAGGTATACAGTAGGGTAGTGATTGAGAGAGTGAGAGTGAGAACGGAGAAATGGATAGGCGACGAGCAGGGAGGTTTTAGGAAGGGAAGAGGATGTGTAGATCAGATTTTTACCCTGAATTGTGTTGTGGAGAAGTATCTGGAGAAGAAACAAAAGGTGTATGTTGCCTTTATGGACTTGGAGAAGGCCTATGACAGAGTGGATAGAGAAGGTTTGTGGAAAGTACTTAGAATATACGGAGTAGAGGGCAAGTTGCTGAAAGCAGTGAAGAGCATGTATGAGGGTGCAAAGGCGGCAGTACGTGTGGAGAGTGAGCAGAGCGAGTTCTTTGACCTGAATGTTGGTTTGAAACAGGGGTGTGTGATGTCCCCGTGGTTGTTTACTGTATATATGGATGGAGTCATGAAAGAAATACTATCAAGAGCAGTGAATGTTGGTGTATCGCTGAAAAGGGAGGGAATTGAGTGGAAGCTACCTATACTGCTGTTTGCGGATGATACAGTTCTGATGAGTGATAATGAATGGGAGTTGCAGGGTCTGGTAAATGAGTTTGGAACAGTGTGCGAAAAACGGAATTTGAAGGTAAATACGGGGAAGAGCAAGGTTATGGTCTTCGAAAGGGGTGAAGTCACAGAGTGTGAGGTGAAGCTGAAGGCTATGGAGATCGTCAACTCTTTTAAGTATCTGGGCAGTGTGTTGAGTAAAGATGGGACTATGGATGAAGAGGTGCGGGAGAGGGTACAACAGGGGAAGAGGGTTGTAGGAACGCTAAAAGCAGTAACAAGAAATAGGGTGGTCAGTATGGAAGTGAAGAAGTCCTTGCATGACAGTGTGGTAATCCCGACACTGACTTACGGAAGCGAAGCATGGACGTTGGTTGAGAGACTCAGACCAAGAGTGAGAGCAGTGGAAATGAATTACTTAAGGAGTGCGTGCGGAGTTACATGGAGGGATAGACAGACTAATGAGGAAGTAAGAAGGAGGTGTGGTGTGGAGGTAGATGTGCTGGAAAGTGTGAAAAGGAACAACTTGAGATGGTTCGGCCATATGGAACGTATGGAAAGCGAGAGAATGACTAAGAGGGTGTACGAGAGCGAGGTGGAGGGACAGAGGGGGAGAGGTAGACCGAATATGAGGTGGAAGGATGGAGTGAGGAACTACATGAACGAAGGCGGTGCTGGTTGGGGGGAGGGGCGTCGACTGACTGGGGACAGAGGTGCATGGGGGCGGTTCGTTCGTGGCCACCCCTTCGGGGATCACGGCGTCAGGCAATAGATAGATAGATAGACTTAGATAAAATGTCCAGAATACTCAATGACAGAACGAAATTCAAGAAGATTAATGGTAGTATTTTTGATAACGTCATAAGGTGGTGATGGGCTGGTCTATCAGAGTGAGAACTGAGCGATCTCTGCCATACCCATAGCTTACTCTGACTGTTCCTTTTACTTATATGTTTTCTAGATCTCATGTGACTGCGTCTCTTCCGTGGATTGACCTCCTTACTGCCAACCTAGAGGTTGGCAGACTAGGAGCCAAAGCGTCACATTTTTCCTTTGCCCCTCAACTTTCCCTTCATAATTGCTGAGGGGCACAGGGCCTTGGGTGGGGCTTTGGTTTCCCGGGCGTTTCCGCACCCTCCTCAGCTCTCCGCCATGGAGTGGCTTCGGTCACCCAGGCTTTATTGTGGTAGGCAGGGAGGGGTCTGTGGGGGCGCTCGGTTATGGCCTTGGCCTTGCTTGTGGCCTTGGGGCTGTTCGGCCAGGCAGTCTGGGGAACAACAACAACAACAACAACGTCATAAGTTTGGAGAATAAATTAAATAGAATACTCAGAACCATCAAAGAAAAGATTGGAGTTGATGTGTATAATTGGTTATATGCTTCTGGCACTAATCCTGGCATCGTTTATGGTTTGCCTAAAGTCCACAAAGATAATTACCCGTTGAGACCCATTGTATCCTACATTAAAACTGCAGCATACAATGTGTCTAAATTTTTAATACCCTTAGTTAAGCCACTGACTACGAATCAATATTCTCTACCTAATTCCAAATACTTTGTTAATGAAATCACGTCTATGAATTGTCCTTCAAATTTTGTCATGGCTAGTTATGATGTTGAATCGCTATTTACCAACGTCCCATTAGCAGAAACTATTGACATAATATTAGACAAATGCGAACCTCAAAATGTCAATGATATAAATAAGAGTACACTTAAGAATTTACTTAAGTTTGCCACATCTGAATCTTGTTTTTTGTTTGATGGTACTTTGTATAATCAGGTAGATAATTTAAGCATGGGATCTTGCTTAGCTCCCTTGTTTTCTGAAACCTTCCTGTGCCCCAAAGAGGTGAGTTGGCTTAATAACTGTCCCTTAGATTGCAAACCTTTGTATTACCGTAGATACGTTGATGATCTGTTTTTGATTTTCGATAATGATGATGGTAATGCCAAATGTTTAAAATATATGAACAGTCAACACAAGAATATAAATTTTACTTGTGAATTAGAAGAAAATAGTTCATTAGCTTTTCTAGATGTAAATGTTCATAAAACGGAACAGGGACTCACAACGGGTGTGTATAGAAAGCCAAGCTTCACAAATCAAGGACTCAATTGGTTGTTTCACTCCAGATATATACAAGATAAATTCCATTAAAACCCTGTTAAATAGAGCGTATGATATTATTGATATATGTTCCACGTATCATCTTTTACATGAAGAAATAGGCAAACTTAGAGATTATTTTGTTAACAATAATTATGTCAGGGATTTATTTGACAATGTGTTGAAGAGGTTTCTTTACAGTAAACTATGTGCTCCTGATCAGGCTAAATCCAATGTTCCTAAATTGATAAAATACATTAAAATGCCCTTTTACGGTAGAGTAAGTTATCAGTACAGAAAATACATATCAAAATTGTTGAGTACTAGTTTCCCCGCGGTTAATTTTAGAATTATATTCAGGAATGAGTTTACCATAAGCAATTTCTTCTCATTTAAAGATCGAGTGCCTGACCAATTTGCTCGAACATTGTATATTAATTTACTTGTCCTGGTTGTCAGACCAGGTATATAGGATGTTCTGGACGTGCCTTTAAAGTGCGAATGTTCGAGCACATTGGTAAAAGTCATCGATCAGGTCAATTTTGCAAAAAAAAAAAAAAAAATCGGCCATTCGTAATCATGCTAGAGAACAAAACCATCCCTACACTCCTGAGGATTTTCAAATAGTTGCCAAGTTTCGGAGCCACTATGAAGCACTTATTGGTGAAAAATGACTAATAAAAAAGATCAATCCTGAACCTAACGTTTCACACAATTCATAATGTTTTATTTTATATCATTCTCTGCAATTAGTGTCCGAAACTTGGGGATTGGTTGTATGAACAGTTGTGTTTGGTTGAGTTGGGTTAGTTTAGTTGTCCATTAGCTATCATGGGGTGTGGATCTTTTACGATGTGCTTAGGTTTTTGAGGTACTGTACAGTACATGGGTGTTTTTTGTGATTGTGTGCTTATCAATTATCAAAGAATTTTGGCTTTTTTGTTTGATGTTCATTGTTTACAGGATGGAGTTTGAGGCCAGTGGGTTATGATTAATGTTGTTTTATATGTATTTGGGAGCTTTTTCACTAGGTATATTTCAGCTTATTAAGTGATAAAATGTATTACATTAGATCCATTTTCTTTCCAATAGTATAATACTTATTTTGTATATTTTTAGGATCCGTCTGTATAACCTGAAGATGGCACCTTGTTGATGCCGAAAATTTGAGTAATAAACATGGCGTATGGCGCAGCTCTATCTCTATTCTTCCTCTTGTTATGGAAATTGCGGTGCCCTCGGCCCCCCACTGATGTCTTAATTATTATATATATATATATATATATATATATATATATATATATATATGTATATATATATATACAGGTGGCGTTGTGTGTGTGTAAGTGTGAGAGTCCGAGTGTAGGGGGTGAGACAGTGAAGCACGGGAACGAGATGGCTTCAGAGATGGGGTCGTTTCGGGCCATGAGTGAGCACCGTGCCTCATGTGAAGGCAAGATGGAAGGTGCTCGTTGTACTCTACGTGCTTCACATGTCTCACTCCCTAGACTGGAACAAGACCTCACGGGCTTCACTGTTCATTGTAAAGCGGTGAATGTTAAGGCTCTCAGCCTATGCCCGAGAGGAAGTAAGTTGGAATATAGAAAAAAAAAAAAAAAAAAAAATATATATATATATATATATATATAAATATATATATTGCTGAGACTTGACAAGTACTTCGAAGATCTAGGTAAGAATGGTGTTGGGCCTCGCAAATGCTGTTTCTATATCAGCAAACAAGGGGGGTGGGGGATAATTACCTGCGAACAATTAGAAAGTCTCACATTACCGTCGTTCGATTTCTGCAACATCGCCGACATTTTGGCAACTTATTGCCGAGGAATCAGCAACTATTTGCCGAGGAATCGTCCAGTCATCGCATGAAGTCGTACTGTAACGGTTTTCTGAAATTCAAATTGCACCGTTGTCGTATGTCCTGCATAGACATTGTCTATGCAGGACATACTGATTTCGAATTAATGTGGCTGCAATAAGGGCTGTTGTATATGCGCAGCAAGTGAAGGAGTACAACAGAGTACAAAATAAATCAGGACTTGCAACCCCTCTAGCGTGCTTGTCCTACAAAACACCAAGGATCAAGTGGCCAAACAGTGGTTAAGAGTGGGTAAGGGGATATTGGAAAGGGAACTACTGCTCTGAAACTAATATGGAGGAGGAGGAGGCAATGGAAAATAAAAGGAAGAAGCAGAAAACACGGTCAATATGAATGAGGCCGTGGCTTCTACGGCAAGAGAAATTTAGGAGTTAAGAGAACCTAATGAAGGAAAAGGAAGCACAAGATCCAGCAGATTTCGAAAACTTTATGAAAATGGACCCAGCCCTCTTCACAACACAACCACTACACAAACTTGCACATCCTTACACACACATAATATGACAAACTCACACAAAATCGAATCACACACATTACTATCTCCCTTATCTATCAATTCATATATTAGATCTTTGTACTCTATGGAATCTGTGAATCATTTCTGATTTGATGGGCTAAATATAATTAGTATTCCACTAACATATAATGAGAAAAATTACGCAAGTCAATTAAACTATGTTATACAAAAATCCCAAATCTTTTAATATCTCAGCCGAGCTCACTCACAGGTGAAAGCCATATATGTATTTGAAAATATATGAGACCGACTTAATTTTCTGAAACGATAAGTTGTCAACACCTACCGTTCAGCCAAGACAGAAGATGGGGTAAAAATCTATGTTATACTCTTTTGTCATAATAAATATTCATGTAATATACGATAATATTGTATTCAATTTCACGGCATTAGAAACTAAACAGTGATTAAAAAAACATCAAACAACAAATAATTATGTTAATTGATAAGGGAGGTAAATAGATACAAGAGATTGATACAGTATATATAGATGGGAAGGAAGAGGGAAGGGTTCGTAAGCAATACTATATGAAATCATCAGCACTTGTTTATGATTTTTCTTTTCTTGTATTATATTGTTTTTTATAGGTGTATGTGTTATGCCGGGCTTCAGTATTGTATCTTAATAATCCGAATTTCAGATAATTAGATGTGGACTATATCTCAACAGGGACACGTCGAGCTGTGTGAATTTGATAGGTAAATACTCCATCAGGCAACGATAACACAATAAACACACAGGTTAGATTACACTCTTATGTATTCAAAGGCATGGGTATATATATAGAAATGGTAAAACTAGACTGTTATTAGAACAGCAAGTAAGTATAACATGAATAACAGAGCGAACTAATTCCACCCTCTACTAAGTCTCAAGTTATTACTTAAATGACAATGGAAGCATGGAAATACACAAAGATATTCAGATAAACATATACACAGACAAGAATCCTTGACGATAATACATATGCGAGCGATATGTCTAGTGTGAAGTATTCTGACAAAGATACGATAGAGTGTGAAACTTATCGCTCACCCGCGGAGCTGGTAGGGTGGTAAACAACAGGTATACAGCCCGGTGCCCAGGTGGGTACATCAAAGGAACCGCGTTATAGCCTATAGTTCAGGTGGACTGCGGTCTCGAGCAATAGCTATATCTTTAATGCAATATTAAGGGGAGGTTTCTAGTTTGTTTCCTACTCCTCTATCAATCTTAAAATGTCACCCCCTTGACCCCCTTTCAAGATAAATTTGTACATTTTTTGGTAGAAAAATATCCCGGCCGAAGGCCGGTTACTCTTAAATTACAGGCCCGCTATCGCTCGCCAGGATAAAATCGACAGCTAAATTGCACACAAGGTCTTAAAATTTACAGAATGGCGCAGAAATTCTTAAAATCACCAAACTAATGGGGCAAGCGTCTTAAAATCTCAAAAGCAATGGGGCTAACCATGGAGAAAGGGGTCAAGAACAAAATCCCTCAAGTGGAGACCTCCCCTTAAATTAGGGGATAAAATTAGGCGGTTTATTTAATTCTAGAGAGGAAGATAGTTTAATTTGGAATACAACTATCTAAGAATTATTTTGAATAATGTCTCACACGGGACACGAAAATAAAATTCGACCATGGATGAGGCTAATTTACACGGACAATTGAACTCAGAATCACAGTAATTATAGTGATTTGAGAGGAATAATATGAAGTTTACGAATGAAAGAATAACTTATTCCAGTCTTAAGGAGCACACTTATATACGTGCGCGAAATAGCTTATCAAAGGAGCTATTTATAGTTAGTAGCGATAATACTGAAATATCTTATCAAAGGAGCTATTTATAGTTAGTAGCGATAATACTGAAATATCTTATCAAAGGAGCTATTTATAGTTAGTAGCGATAATACTGAAATATCTTATCAAAGGAGCTATTTATAGTTAGTAGCGATAATACTGAAATATCTTATCAAAGGAGCTATTTATAGTTAGTAGCGATAATACTGAAATATCTTATCAAAGGAGCTATTTATAGTTAGTAGCGATAATACTGAAATATCTTATCAAAGGAGCTATTTATAGTTAGTAGCGATAATACTGAAATATCTTATCAAAGGAGCTATTTATAGTTAGTAGCGATAATACTGAAATATCTTATCAAAGGAGCTATTTATAGTTAGTAGCGATAATACTGAAATATCTTATCAAAGGAGCTATTTATAGTTAGTAGCGATAATACTGAAATATCTTATCAAAGGAGCTATTTATAGTTAGTAGCGATAATACTGAAATATCTTATCAAAGGAGCTATTTATAGTTAGTAGCGATAATACTGAAATATCTTATCAAAGGAGCTATTTATAGTTAGTAGCGATAATACTGAAATATCTTATCAAAGGAGCTATTTATAGTTAGTAGCGATAATACTGAAATATCTTATCAAAGGAGCTATTTATAGTTAGTAGCGATAATACTGAAATATCTTATCAAAGGAGCTATTTATAGTTAGTAGCGATAATACTGAAATATCTTATCAAAGGAGCTATTTATAGTTAGTAGCGATAATACTGAAATATCTTATCAAAGGAGCTATTTATAGTTAGTAGCGATAATACTGAAATATCTTATCAAAGGAGCTATTTATAGTTAGTAGCGATAATACTGAAATTATATAATTATCAGGAATAACTTAAAGGGTAGTAGGAAAGGAGTTTTACTTATGTTAATCAAATCTTAAAGAACGCAGAACTAACGTAGCGTTGTATTATAACGTAAATACGAATATAATAAAGTGATTACTATATTAAGTAATAAATATAATCCAAAACCAAAATAATAGGCGGATCGAATCAAGAACTAGAAAATCCGAGTTCCTCGAAATGTGTGGAACGAATTAAATGACCCGAATCACGAGTATGATTAGATTACTCACAAGAACCAATAGAATTCAAGTATCTTGACATGGTTGATTAGATAAAGATTGCATTAACGATGGTGACCTTAATTTCATTATTGGCATTTTTGGAACATGATTGGGGGTGGTATAGTTAGGATTAGAATTGGTGGAAGGCTTAGGAGACAATGTAGGTGATTTATGAGAATGGATAGAGGTTTGAAGAGATTTAGTGAGAGCTGTCAGTAACTGTGAAGAAGATTCAGGGGTGTGTTCGGATGATGTTGCTGATTTTTCAGGTGCCCGTCGTATGACGGGTGCCATTTTGAGGCCATTATAAGCTATGAGAGAGAAACCGAGTGTTGGGGGACGATTGGCGACCTCGGAGTAGTACTCGGACAGCTCGCCACCACTATGTAGCCGGCACTGAGGCATACTGTATCTCATTCCCGCTTCCCTACTGGATTAAAAAAGGATACAATCGGCAAAAATACCTCATTTTGGGGTATTTTCGCCTCCGGTTGCACGGTCGTTGCAAGAGAACCCGTGGTCGTACAAGAATGATTCAGCTGTGATTGGAAAGCTCTAGTATCACCCTTTCACGGATATATATTTGTATTACGCTCTGGCTCTTGCTTATGCATGAAAAAAAAATATGGAATGAAGCTCATTATCTGTAAATATACCCGCCAGGCGCTACGGTGATGTAAACAAGACAGCCCGCTTGTTGAGAGTTAGGTTCACTATTCATCTCATCTGTCATCTCTAAAGTCACATCATGAATGATTAGGAGCCTTAGATGAACGAAAATAATATAAAATAGCCTAGGCACTCTTCTCTTTTTCCTTGCCCTATTAACATTAATTGAGCCTGACTACCTTCCGCTATTTTGAATATTACCTAATCATATCTGAGCTAGAACCATAATCAGGTAAGCCTCATTCTTATGTGTTATATATTTTACAGTTCCACATTCAACTATAAAATAATCACATAAATTGGTCCTTCGTAACCTAGTAACATATAGGCCTAATTTGGGCCTTTGATAATAACGTTCTGTGCCATTCTTTCGATTTTCGTGTGATTGTTATGGTCATGGGGCGTTTACGATTTTCCGGTGGGTTAGCCTAAATTGTTTTTCGGCATGGAGCTTCTTGGTTCCTGTGCTCCCGTGAATTTTTTTCCGGTCAGATTAATTCCTCTGGCCGCACCAAGGGCCCTCATAAACAGTATGAGTGATACATAGGCTACTAGTAGCAGAGTACAGTACTCCTACTAAGTTTCTTCTCATATTTTGTTTTAACCAAACCACTTACCATACATTTTTCGGGCAAGATGTGTGCGCCGGTACACAGGGCATATGATATGTTCTCTCATCATGAATACAAATTTACAGTAACAAATTACTCACAGTACTATATTTAGTAAAATGTATCAATAATTCAAAATGCCTTCACCTGACCGACATCTAACTTCTGGCTAGTCAATTGAATAATTCCCGTTTAGGCCTAGTATTATCGCAATTGGCATCATGTTAGGGTATGGAATTATGCATATAGTGTATTGTAATTTCTTTAAAATATAAACTAATTCGTTCAACTATTTCCCTAAATTAACTCATCATATGCCCCAAAGGTTCTGATAGTTATGATCTTTGCTTCTGAGAGCGTGTGTTTAATTTCCAGCTCGAGATCAATTGCGTTAGGTGTGATTTATGTTTATATTTTTGTATAGTCTAGTTCTGGTACTACATTAGTTCCTATAGAGCTACCTAAGTTGATATTATTCCCTCCCGATTTCTTCATGAGTTTGTCTTAGCTCAACTCAATACTTTAATTTCAACTCAAATTTATTAAAATTAATTTATGAAATTAAAAATCTAAATTCCCTCGACATGATATCCGAATCTGTGAGTGTGTTTATTTTTTTTTAGTTCGAGGACTATTTCGTTGGCGTATATTTATCTACAATTTGTGATTTGACATGGTATCTACAATTATGATTCGATGCAGAATTACTTTTCTCCTAACAACATGTCTGTGAATCTTCACCGGCGTCGGGCTGGGCTTACGGGCTCGTTGACAGTCCTAACCTCTGATATCGATGAATTCCTTGAAACAGCGTCTAGTGTTGAAGCGGAAGCCAGGTTACTCAGCATACAAAAACAAATTGACAAGTGCGAGTCCACACAAGAGGGCCTGGTTACCATTTATGAGACAGACGCCGAATATCTCAGAGTTAACAAAAGATACCCTATAATTAGAAGGCATGCAAGTCATCATCGCTACACTGAAGGGAAGCATCTTTACCCAGGTCAAGAAGGAGCCAGCTTGAACAGAGCAGAAGAAGTCAATTGTCAAGCTGCTACATCTGAAGGGTTCTTCACACAATCAGGAGTGCGACCTAGAATCACTAGGAGTGATGACTCCTGGTGATTCTTGCAAATATGACCGCGAGTGTCCGAAATTCCATGTGTCCTCACGACAGAGTAGGAGTCAGCGGGAGTGTACCTGCGAGTCACAAGGAGTCACTAGGAGTTACCAGGAGTCACCGGGATAAAACCGCGAACGAAGTGCGAGTTATTGTAAATATTAAAAATAACGGTCTTTTCGGATTAGTGCAATATACGAGTAATACAGAGGTCACTGCGAGTCAGGACGAGTCATATACGAGTCATTGGGAATCACCGAGAATCAATGCGAGGTGATAGGAATGAGATGCGTGTATGCCAGGGATGGCCTATAACTACAGTCCTCTGATATCATCATTAAGTTTGATTACTATATTCATACATCGTTAAAGACATTAATAGAATAGGATAAGTCTTTATTATTATGTACCGTAAAGTCATTATATCAATGCTTACTAAAATTTACGAATCAAATATGTGTAAAGTATTGTCTAAAAACAGGATAGTTAATCCTTCCCAACTTTTCGTTTTCCTTCATTACCGAGTTCTGTAATATTTCATAATATAACCTAACATATGTAAGAACTATAGGTTATGTTAGTTTTGTTAGGTTAGCTCAGGGGAGTTGGAGAACCTGGAGTCCAAAAGTAGGCTAATGTAACATTGACCATACATTGTTAAAATTATTAAATACCTCACCTACAGTAATTGCCTTCTATACACACAATCACTGAATGAATAAAAAGTCTTGAGGGCAATTGTACTTACACAGGTTAATACTAGGCCTATTTAGAATGATTGACCAGGAAAACTAAAGTATCCGTATATATTATATTTTCAGCTGAGGAGAATTTACACTTTTATATTAGTAATATTGTGTTAACTCCCCCTTAATTTCACTTTCAGATAGCTTCAGAATGCATCTAAAATTGATAAAAACTGCAAATTTGTCTGGGGGGGGGGGGGGGGTTGACTCCCCAGCTGAGTAGGGTCGCTTTGCTCACCACCCACACGCGTGAATAGTGGGCCCTTTATTACATGTACGTCCACTACAGGTATCTCTGTGGGTGCCCCTACTGCTTGGAGAGCATGCTCTGTGACTCCCAGTGGCTCCTGGTGACTCCCGTCGATTCCCAGTAATCCTCAGTGACTCGCATGTATTACGTATCTATATCCCTGTGACTCCCGGTGAAACTGAAACTGAAAATGAAACGGTAAACTGTTCGCGAATCAGATACGAATCACCGGGAGTCACTGCGAATCACCAGGACTCACTGGGAGTCACTGGGAGTTGTCCGAGTTGCGGCGAAAACTTTAACCCTTTATTAGCGGGGTCGGACTTAAGTCCGGTACGAGATAATTGGACTAAATGGCGGGGTCGGACTTAAGTCCGTGGGTGTATTCCCACCCTAATTTAGGTGGAAAGCGGAACCTGGTGGTCAGGCGGTATACTACAAGGGCCCACCCACATATCCCCACTGCGTGACCGTGACTCAGTGACCCTCAAGCAGCCATAATGGAAGGTCAAGATTTGCCCGTGTTCGATTCGGTGGCCGCCATCCCTAGTGCGTCGCGCCACCCTACTAACCACGCCCGGCTTACCACCCAGGAACTAGATATCATGCTGAACTCTTCAGAACTTTCTAATAAGCTGTTGGATGAAACCGTCGAATGTCTGGGTGAGAGTTTTGGTAGTGTGGATGACTCGGAAGACGAAAATAACCCGATCATAGGCTTTCATCCCAAGCATAATTTGCGTGGGGTTGATGTTGAGGTTGATGTTGGACAGACCGTTGACCATATTGAAGACGTTCCTGACGAAGAATATACTGGTGTGGGTGTTGGTAAGTACAATTTATATTTTATAATTGCTTGAAAGTTTGATTGCAAGCATTTTATCACCTTACGAGCGGGTGGTGGAGTATATTTCCCTGTGCCGCCCAGCGGGGTTTTTTTTTTACCCTAAATGGGGTTGTTTAGTGCTCTTTTTCATGCATAAACAAGACCCAGAGCGTAATACAAGTATGTATCCCTGAAAGGGCGTAAATTGAGCTTTCCAATGACACCCGAACCATCCTTCTACGATCATTGGTTGTCTTTCAACGATCGTGCAACACGAGTGCAAAACCCTAAACTACGGTAATTTCCTTATATAATTCCCTGTAGTAGGTCCACGGCGGCTGCGACGAGCGGTCAGGAGGTACATTATGCTCTAATCACCGCTCCGCTCTCTCTCAGAGCACATTACGTCCTCAAAATTGCACTCTACAAGAAATGTCCTTTGCATTTTATAGCGTATTATTTGCAGGCGTTCGGTAAATTTCTCACGATAACCAGGGTATACGGTACATTTCTCACGATAATATAAGCAACAACGAAGCTTGGCGAAGATTGTGGTCTACAATATACCTTTTTATAATTGCATGTGACCTTGTAATTGCTTGAAAGTTTGATTGCAAGCATTTTATAGCGTATTATTTGCAGGCGTTCAGTACATTTCTTACGGTAATACAAACAACGAAAGATTGAATATTTGTGCTTGGCATTATATGATTGTGGGGAACAGATGTAGGCCTACCGTATTTATTATTTTATCATAATATATGATACATATGTAACATTGTTATATTATCACGACACTCTCTCTCTCTCTCTGTCTCACTCTCTTTGTTTCTACACCTTTGTACTCCTTGGTACTCTCTTTCTCTGATGTAGGCCAGGGCACGCCCCTAACTAATCTTCTCTTCCCTCCCAGGGAAAAATCACACCTAGCAGATGTTCTTGACCTCTCTCTCTCTGTCTGTCTCTCTACCTATATATACATTTATAATTGCATGTGACATTGAAATTGCTTGAGAGTTTGATTGCAAGCATTTTATAGCGTATTATTTGCAGGCGTTCGGTAAATTTCTCACGATAACCAGGGTATACGGTAAATTTTTCACGATAATATAAGCAACAACGAAGCTTGGCGAAGATTGTGGTCTACAATATACCTTTTTATAATTGCATGTGACATTGAAATTGCTTGAAAGTTTGATTGCAAGCATTTTATAGCGTATTATTTGCAGGCGTTCAGTAAATTTCTTACGGTAATACAAACAACGAAAAATTTAATATTTGTGCTTGGCATTATATGATTGTGGGGAACAGATGTAGGCCTACCGTATATATTATTTTGTCATATATATGATACATATGTCACATTGTTATATTATCACAACACTCTCTCTCTGTCTGTCTAATCCTCTCTGGGTCTACCTATATATACTTGTATAATTGCATGTGACATTGAAAGTGCTTGAGAGTTTGATTGCAAGTATTTGATAGCATATCATTTGCAGGCGTTCAGTAAATTTGATAAATATATCAAATAAGTCCTGTGGGACTATGAAATAGCTATTATTGGACAAGGAAAATATTTTGTTCATCCCTCCACTGGAACATCAACAACAATGTCAACAACGTATCGCAGTCGGCAGTGTGCAGTACTGCCAATACGTATAGCGACTTCCGCTAGATCTAGAGACCTTTACTTCGATCTAGCAACAATGACTTACACTAGCGGTTTTGTTTTGAAATTTCAGAACAATTTCGAAGTGATATTATATGGATTTTGCCAATTCATATTTCTAGTGGTATTTATCATGTCTTACATCTAACAATATATGCTAGCGGATTTAACTTCAATTGGTAACCCTCCCGCTCCATTCGGCTCGAAGAAAATCGATAATGGTGGCACTTTAGTAAACAGTGATAAACATAACCGCATGCGTATCGGTTTGGTGTATCGGTATTATGGTAAGTTGGCTACCTACTATTGTTTATACGATATAGTAAGTAATGATAAGTAAATTATTATATATTATATATAAAACAAAAACAAAATTCCTGCAAAGCAAGCGAAAACAGAGGAGAGAGAGAGGAGAGAGAGACAATGCAGCAAACTGAACTGAAGGAAAGAGTGAAAAAAGATATGAATAATACGGACATTTTTTACAAGCAAATAAAGAAAGGGATTATAGAAAATAATAATGAGAAATACATTATACGGATGAGGGAAGAGAGAGAAGAGAGGGACAGGAAAGAGAGAGAATACAGAAACTGAACTGAAGGAAAGAGAGTGAAACAAATATAATAATACAGAAATATTACAAGCAAATAAAATTAAAATAGACGGATTAGTTAGAGAGAATAATAATGAGAAAATACATATTACGGATGTAGGAAGAGGGAAAGCGAAGCGAGACAAGGAGAGAGGGAGACGGAGAGAGAGAGAGACAGGCAGGCGTGAGACGATTGGGATTAGAGAAAATAGAGAGATTGCAAGCATTTTATAGGCCGTAATGATTTGCCAGGTGATCAGTAAATGTTCTACCGGTAATACAAACAACCGAAAGATTGAATATTGGTGCTTGGCATTATATTGAGTGTGGCGGAACATATGTAGGCCTACCGTATATATGATTTTTTCATATATACGATACATATGTAACATTGTTATTATCACGAGCACTCTCTCCCTCTCCTCTCTTGTCATCTTCCGCTCTGGGTCTAACCTATACATATATAATTGCATGTGACCTTCAAATTGTTTGAAATTTTGATTGCAAGCATTTTTCAGCGTATTATTTGCAGGCGTTCAGTAAATTTCTTACGGTAAGGTAGGCCAAAAGGCAGTTATGAGATTGAGGTAGGGAAACAGGAAGAACTGCATATAGCGAGTGTAGGAATGGGATTGAGGTAGACAAAAGGCAAGAAACTGCCTATAGCGAGTGTATGAATGTGAGATGAGGTAGACAAAAAGCAGAACTGTCTATAGCGAATGTATGAATGTAGGTATGAATGAATGACATGGATGTATGAGGTGGACCAAGAACCAGATGGATAGATGCGATTCGAAACTTGGATAGAAGTTATAGAATCACGGTATACGGTAGAAGTAAATTCCGTACAATGGTACCGTACATCGTACTATATACGCCTATCAAGATGATTGCCATCAATATAACGGTATATAAGATATATATAGATATATATAGATATATTATTTATATATATCTATATACACCGTGATATATACGCATATCACACTGAGGGCAATAAATATACACCCATATCCAGTATATATGAAATATATATATATATATATATATAAATATACTATATAATTATGTATATATATATATATCGTATATATATATATGATATATATATATATTTCGATATATATATATAGATATATATATATATATATATATATATTTATACAAGTATATATATTTATATATTATACAGCTTCAGTGATTGCAATCATTTGATAGGCGTATATATCACGATGTACGGTACATTGTAAGGAATTAATTCTACCGTATACCGTGATATATACGGCTAGCAAAGTTTCGAATTTCATCCATCCATTCTGGTTCTTGTTCCACCTCCTACAATCAATGTCATTCATTCATACATACATTCATGCCAATCGCTATAGGCAGTTCTGCCTTTTGTCATACCCTCAATCACATTCATACACTCGCTATCGGCAGTTCTGCCTTTTGGTTACCTCAAATCACACTCATACACTCGCTATAGGCAGTTCTGCCTTTACCCTACCTCAATCACATAACTGCCTTATGCCTCCCTCCCCCAATCACATGTGGGATAACACCGCTGGGGAAAACCACAAACAAACAAATTACGTCTTCAACACTAACCCATAGGGTGATTTGGAAATGGGTTGTGAAATAATATTTACTATGAATAAAACAAAAACAAAATCCGGCAAAGGCAAGGCGAGAGAGAGCGGAGAGAGAGAGAGCGAGAGGAGAGAGCTGGACACCGAGAAGAGAGGTGGTGGCGAGTGAGAGATGGTCGCACCGAATGAGAGAGAGACGAGAGAGAGATGTGAGAGAGAGACGAGAAGCAGAAACCTGAACGAGAAAGAGTGGAAAAAGATATAATACAGACATAGTACAAGCAAATACAATGAAATAGAGGGATTAGTTAGAGAAAATAATAATGAGAATTACATATACGGATAAGGAAGAGAGAAAGGGTAGCGCGAGAGAGGGAAAGCGAGAGGAGCCAGAAGAGAGAGAGAGACAGACAGAAAGGAGGAGTGAGAGAGCAGAAAGAAAGAGAGAGAGAGAGCGAGAGGAGAGGAGAGATAATACTAAGAATACAGAAATAAGGAGAAATCAAGAGAAAAATAATACCGATTACCGAAAGAATAGTAGACGCGCGACCCCTTCCGAGGCCGACAGTCAGGCCAAAGCGACACGGCAGCCGAGACGCGCCCGGGAAATAGACCAAAAAGATACCTTCACTTCCTCAACGCTTCCCACACTCCACACTCATTCAACACATCCATTTTCATAGACTTATATGGGGGAGACGAAGACGTTGCTCTTTCAAAAAATGATCGTTTAGTTAGCATTGGAGCCAGAGTAACAGCGCTCGGGCGAGTGAAATTGAGCGAATATTTTCCGGGATTATGCCCGCTGAGCGGTACAAGTGTAAAATACCTTACCACCCGCTAAATAAGGGTTAAACACGATGAGGCATTTTGTCGTACAAGGCCAATCGCCAGACGACTGGGCGGGAGTAACTGGGAGTATAACACGGAGTCTCTAGAGTCAATAGGAGTCATAAATTTTCACCGCGAATAGGGCCCGCAAGTCCGAGTGGTTCCTTAATATAGTGAGTCTAGCTCGCACTCCTGCCTGTGTGAGGGCCCCTTTACTCTTCCAAAATTTAACCGGTAACGCAACGTTTGTGGTCGGTTCTTGGCGTAAATGTTTAAATGCACTAATCATAACAAAACACGACCATAACGACATACAACGGTATTAACTATCTTAACACAGGCAAGCACCGAGAGGCCTTCACGGAAGGCTTCCTATAAGGGAAACGCGATAGGCCTCACGGGGACGCATGACCATAAAAACAAACTTCCAAAAACAAAAAGGGCATATCAAAACAACGGATTTTTTGTCTCTTAGGTGAGATAAGTCCCCTCTAGTACTCCATCCAGGTGTTTCTTCACCCCTCCCATCCTCACCTACGTCCCCACCTTATTAACACACAGAACCCCATCCTCATTTATCACCCTATTTTTCCTCTTATTATCATAATGTATCGGTTATTGTTCTCTCCCGCGATAATGTAGCACAAGTGGGTTGCCATAAAAGATCGTGTTTATGAAACACCCAGACACCGGCAACAACACGCCCCGCTCGTTCACAGTTGACTCCCAGACAGCGAGAGGGGAGGGAGCCTGTGGCTCTACTCTCGCCTGAGAGATGAACGGGGGGCCAATATCTTCGTTGTTCACCACCAAATGCTTTTCACACTTATTTTAGCACTCCTGAAGGTGTAAATATACATCATATATGTAAAAATAAAAAGCATACCGAAAACAAATAATGCTTTATATGTGTAAATATAACGAATTATGTCAGAATCCAGGGCTAGAAATGCACAAAATAACTACCATAGCACTACAGCGTCTATCTCGCGCTGTGTCAGGTTAAGGGTCAGCTTCTGGGTGTGAAGCACATAAGCTAGTCGAAAGTTTTATTGCGAGAGAGCGGAGAGTTATGACCCTGCGATTGAGCTCCTACTAGTCACATACGGGCATCCAGATCGGCATGGAGGTGGCTTATGTCATACAGTTTAAACGAACTAGCGCCCCACACCCAGATGCACAGGCTGATGATTTGTAGGAATTTATACGCTAACACATGGAAGAAGGGAGCAGTGAAATGGGGAGCCTAGAAGAGGGGGAGGAGCATGAGCCATGGAATTTGTGGGAGGAGTTCTGTGTGGTGACTCTTCTTGTCAACAAAGCTTCCGTCACCACTAAAGCATTAAGATCATGAAATGCGAACTGGGGAGATGTTGACGGTGGATTGACAAGAAATTGTAAACCGAATGTTTCAAGGCTGAAGTTTACAACAGGTTCGGTCAAGACAAGTGTGTGGGAGTACGAAATGGCTACTGCAATGTTTACTGCCCCGAGTGATAGCACAGAAAAAATCAACTGTGTCTTGTGTAGTG